>CAMZMU010000048.1:27188203-27259808 GCA_947311845.1 Poa pratensis
TCATAGGTTAGATTGAGAGAGATACACCAGATTCATAGCACGTAGAGGGTTTGTCCTCTTGTGCAATGTAATACTCCTCCCGATTACAGTTATACACCTTCGTGCATCCGTGGTTCTCTCCGTAAGGGTTTCCACGTTAATCTTGTGTTCTTGTTCTTTGTTTGACTACTTTCTACTGCGCAGTTTTATAAACAAGTGGTATCAGAGCCGAAGTTCATCTTTGGCTTGGCTTGTACTACCAGGGTGCATCAGTGCTATCCAATCTAATTACTTGCTCTGCAATTTAATTCTGTGAGGAATATTCTTTGGCTTGTACTACTTTGTGCATAGATTATCTGCTCATGGAGTATGATCTTTCGTTGTTGGATCGTGGACACAAAGTTTTATTTACGGCAAGTCAAGATGCGAGAAATTGTTTGGCGCGAGACGTTATGATGGATTGGTTAGTTTTTCTTTTAAGTTGGAGTTCTGGATTATAGCCCGTTGGGAGATATTATGATGCAAATTCAAGATATTATATTGCTGCAATTACATGAACACAATTCAGTTATCAAGAAAAAAAAATGAATGAGGAGGAGGTGATTATTAAGCCTGTTGGTAGCCAGCATGTACTCTTTGCTCTCCGATTTTTATTGTTGTTATCATGTGAAGGTTTTTCAGTTCGTGATGAGGATCAGTTAAGTTGCAGACGAGATTTTGTTTCTGCTAGATACTACAACATTCAGTTTAGTTGTCTTTGCTCTGTCAAGGTGTAATTATAGAGTTGATATTGATCCGTTGCATGTGAAGAGATTCGTTCATACGACAGTTGTTCTATAGGGACAGATTTGACCATGTCATGAATTTTCATTACCGTCGTCCAGTTTTTGGTGTACGTGATGCCATCTCGTACCATATGCTCTTGCATGAGTATGTTTGCCGAGGTTTGTGCTTTGTGGCACGTTCAGATTATATGAGATGAGTTCTTCACGATGTTATGTGCACCGAGTTGTTTGCACTATTGAGCTATGCGCTCGTTCAGGCACCCAGGAGATATGATGACTTATGTCATTTCATTGATAATTGAGCAGTTTCAGTTTTGGAGGTCAGTGACACAGACTCAGACTTTTATTGGGTTTTATGGGGAGACCCAAGTTTCGTTCGTCTGCTTTGTTGACAGCTGTGTTGTTTTCTGGAAGACCTACCGTTAATTGCTCAACATTACTTCATGAGAAGTTTATAAGTCCTATGGACGTTTGAAGACACAAGATTTACTTGTGTTGACTTAATTGAGGAGTTGATGCTATCTATGACTGTTATAGAGAATTCGTCTCAAGGTGGAGTATTGTTTTTTCTATGCTTCGAATTCTAATCCTATTCTACTATATTTGGAGTCCTACCTGAATAAACATGTCTACAACTCTGTTTCGTGTCCGCCAAGAAAAAGAGTTGTTTGCCCCCCCCCCCCCCCATATAGTGAGAGGTAGTCATAGATTAGATTGAGAGAGATACACCAGATTCATAGCACGTAGAGGGTTTGTCCTCTCGTGCAATGTAATACTCCTCCCGATTATAGTTAACGCCTTCGTGCGTTCGTGGTTTTCTCCGTAAGGGTTTCCACGTTAAATCTTGTGTTTCTGTTCTTGGTTTGATCTACTTTCTGCTGTGCAGTTTTACAACACCTCCTAAGAGGGCTGTAAACACAAACTCTACCTTTTCAAAAAAAGAAACGCAAAAGTCTTTTGCGTTTTCTCGAGAAAAAATGGCCACGAGGTCACACATATTTGTAGGTGAAAAGCAGAGAACCTACGACCGTACAGGTTTATAAGAAGCAACAAGAACTTTGCATAGAGCGCCACTGATATCAGAAATCTGATGGCTAGCTACAGGAATAATAACACGTATCATTTTGCACATTGATTGCTGCTATAAGTAAGAATACTAAATGAAATAAAGGAAACCAGAATGGTAGCCAGGATTATAATTCTTCAGGATCACTACTTTATCGTTGTGTTCGTAGTAATTCAAGCATAACAGGTTTCAGAACTTTTGAAATACAAGTGGGAGATAGTGACCAGGTAGGTTGATACCAAGTTAGCAATATCATTCACAACGTTTCATCTTGTACCTGTTTGACTCGTGGATCATAAAATGTAAAGTACTGTCTAGATTATGAAAGATCACAACGGATTATCACTTACCTGAAAAAGCATGTGCGGAAAACAATAGCATCAGAAACACGCCTTACAACGGCAAGCCTATATCAAACTTCCATTTGACACTGTATTATTTTATCCTGCATTGAGCCCAAAAGAAGATTATAGTCTGTTTTGACAAAGGTTGGAGCAAAAACAGCTAAAATTAACTGATACTAATATATCCTCAATTGCATATTCCTAAAACGACTGAATTAATGTGTTTATAATATAACTTTCAGGTAAATGTGTCCCAGAAGATGTCACAAACCTTATTGTTCCTACCTGTACGACCACAATAGATATCAACTTTTGGAGGTGAAAGTATGAAGCAATACTATGGTGCAACATGATATGTACTCTATATATGTGACAGGCTCTCCCCAAGATCAGGAACAAACACACAACTGAGCTTTAAAATAAAGCATCAACGGACAGAACTAAGCATCCAAACGAACCTATCTTATGCATTAGCTGTGCTAAATCTAATCTTTCAAGAGCATGCAAGTAGAAAATAATATTGAAATGTATGCACTGGCAAGAATGAATCTTACAGGCATACAATGCTTCAAAATCTACTTATACCTCAAAGGCAGTGTACCTGCCAGACCATGGGTCTGGAAAACAGAGGATGATAAAACTGTACAGGAATGCAGTTGAGTGGAATCAGCGAACTTGAGGGAATTGAAAACAAAGGAAAATTTTGACGCTGGCCTTCCTTTGGTCTGAGTGGATGTTTCCTTTCCTCCAAAAAGTGGCGGGAGAGGAAAACTTTCCTATGGAACAGCTCGGGTGCATTCCTTTGAATCGAACGGCCTCACAGGAACATTTTCCAAAGGAAACTGGACCGTAAAAATTCCTTCAGAATTCCCGTGAACCGAACGGACCCTAAGACTATGCCACTGTCAATGACATCATGTAGAAAAAGAATGGAGTTGTTCGATTTCAACTTAGGCCCTGTTTGGAATGAAGGATAGAAAAACAAAGGATTCAGGTGAAACGGAGGAAAGGGAAAGGAAAAGAGATGCAAAACATAGGATTATGATACCGTGTAGGGAACACAAATGTTGATGTTCGGAACGTAGGAAAAGTAGCATGGGGATTCTACAACTCTTGGTCCCACCTAATGATATTTATATTTACTTCTTGCCTAAATTCATGCTCATGCGTACACAGACAAACTTGTTCAGAACATGGTGGGTCCATGTGCATGGCTGAGCAGCGCCTTTTCCTTCTCTCAGCCTCGGGCATGCGCGAAACAATAGAGCGAGAGTGGATGTTTTGTGTTCCTCCAAAAACGCAGGCGCAGAATACTTTCCAAAGGATTGGTATGTAGCAATTCCTACGTTCCGAACGCTGGCTAAGAAAGATTTCCTACAGGAACATCGTTCCTTTGAAATTCCTCCAAAATTCCTGTGTACCGAACGGGGCCTTATGCAATATTAGCTTCTGTACTGATAATAGAAATAAGACAGGATCGATGAAAATGGCAATCAGGCAAGATATCACAAAGAAACGATTCCACTGTCGAACAAACTTCCCGTATTAATTCATTATCGGTGATGGTGAGAATATTATGGAGCTTCAAAGGAGCAAAAATAATCACATCTACGACAGTCCACAGCTTTGAAGGTCCAATTGGAAATACTCTAGATGTATATTAAATTTCTAGAATCTAGATTACTTATAAGAAAAAAATTAGGTGCAAATAATAGACTGATCGCATACTTATCAGTATCAGCCATCAAGTGAGTCATGTCATTTAGGAGACCCTTAAAGCAGAGGAAACAAACCACCTTATTGTCAAAATATGTGAGTTGACAGAGTCAGGATTATCACATTGTCTCAAATCCAAATATCATCAAATGTTCATTCTTTGAAATATCTCAACCGCATGTTTCCTCAAGCTTCTTCCGGCATGACAGCTTGTGGATTTCAGACTGTTTTACCCGTGGATGCCGCGGCAGCCTATCCAGTGTGTCTGCCGCTAAAAGGATTGCCCAACTGCTGCACCCTGAGCTGGTGGCTGACTCGCGACGTGTGTTGGGTACATATGTGTCTTCTTCACAGACTCATGGATGTACTTCTAAGAAATCTTGGTAGCTTGATGTTTCTTAGCAGCATAGGGATATCATCTCTCTCATGAGCATGTATTCCTTAACCCTGAAAACAAAGTTTGTGCCATTAGCACTGAAACAAGTAAGATAATTAGATTACACCCAGCCACCCACGAGCGAACACATTTTATATTTTTTTAAAGCTAAAAGAGGAGGAACTGGAGATTTGTTTTTATGTCCTGAAGAGATGCCTTCGTGGGAGAGAACCAAACTAACTTGTCCATGCAGAAACAGAGATGAACTAAACATTACGTAAATGTCCAAACTACTAACCTATCCAGGAGCCAACTAACTTGTCCATGCATCACAAATTGCTTGAAGGACAAGGATCATTCACAAAACTAACTTCCAGGACAAAAAGTTGATCAACAAAACCACATATCAAAACACAAAGCCTACCCCCGCGTCCACCCCCCCGCGTCATCCTCCTCTGGGCGACACGGGGGGAAACCCTAGCCGCCGCCACATCTAGAGGGCCGCCGCCGCCACCGCTCCGCGTCGCCTCTGGGCCGAGAGGACGTCGGCAAAGCCGCACACGCCTCCAGGATGGTGGCGGTGGGGCGTTTTTCGTCTCGTTCGGCCGTGTGAGGGTCCTGCTAGCGGCGCGGCGCGAGGGATCGACGGAGCGGCGGTGGTTGTCAGCGATTGGAGGCGGTCCTGACTTGCGGGAGCAGGACGCGGCGGTTCCGGCGGCCGTCAGAGCGCCCCGGCGCGGGCGCGGTCGGTCCCGATCTGGGCCCGGCGGGCCGGCTATGGGCTTTGTGGCGCCGATGAGGAGGAGCGCGTCCCGGCAGCGGAGGAGGCACTGGGGCGCGGTTGGCGTTGTGGCGTCGAGCTGCTGTCTCGTTCAGCAATAGATGGAATAATTTTTTTGGGATGTACTTGTACTAAATCTGAGTCAATTAATTTAGAACGGAGGGAGTAGGTCCTAGGGTCAGCAATTGATGGAGAAGTTCAGAACTACAGACGGTGTCTCACTGATTTTTTTACAAATATGGACCCCGCCCAAATTTATTGTCAAAACTGGTCCCCTACGAATTTTATTGTCAAAGAAGCACCTGGCGGGATGACACGTCCACTTTGCGCCATCTCAGATGGCGGAAGGAACCTTCCGCGGAAGGAGACCTTCCGCCAAACAAGTCGGCGGAAAAGACGCCTGTTGTCGACCTTCTACGAACTCATCTGGCGCCATGTCACTTGCCGCCGACTGGTTTGGCGGAAGGTCACTTTCGCCAGCTGTGATGGCGCAAAGTCGACGTGTAATCCGCCAGGGCTACTTTTGACAATTAAAATTCGCAGGGGGCTTGTTTTGACAATAAATTGGGAGGGGGGCATATTTGTAAAAAAAATTGTCTCACTGTCTCGGCTGCGGTGGCCTGAGTGCACGGCAAGCCATATTCCTACCAGAAGGCAACAACAATGTATGAAACAAAAAGGGACAAATTGATGATAGCAGCAGTCATCGGTGTTATTATTCACACGCAACTTCAAGATCTTAATGTTCCCTTATTACTCCCTACGTGTCAAAATACAAGGCGCGCTATTTTAAGGTGGTCTTTAATGCTCAACTTGACCGCAAAATATATTGAATGAAAATGTAATATGGTACCATTGGATTCGTCTTGCAAAATTCTTTAATTCATATATCTGTATAATAATGTTGGATACATATTATAAGTATAAATCATGGTCAACTTACACAGCGTTGACCAGCGGAATTAAAGGACCCTTATATTTTGTGACGGAGGAAGTACTTTATTTCTCTTGCAAATAATGCATACATGCAGTCACGTGCAATTTGGTGTCATATAAAGAGCTAGCCAAGGCAGTCCGTGCAGCATCTGCATAAATAGAAGTATATTACAGCTGCCGTTTTCAAAGCCCTCGGCCTTGCAGGGCACATTGCAGGTTCCATGCTTGATGCATGATTTGCCGTGATCCCACAACTTGCTGTAATTACAGAAACACTTGCCTTGCAACCCCATCTCTTCTGCATTGATGCACAAGAAATTTGAATTACATAATTAACTGGGATCAAAATTATAAGAGATGCGTAGGTCGATGGTCTTCATACCAATGACGTGAAAAGTAGCATCATCAGCCATAAGCATATTATGCCTTGTTGGTTCCAAATTGCACTTTGCCAATACTCTTCATGTAGCCCAACATATCGATGCGGTAATATGTGTGAGTTTTTTTTGTGTGTTTGGGACTGGTGAGGTATGATTATCCCCATGATTCATATATATATATATATATATACCAGCTATTCTACAACCACTTGTAGAATAACTATTCTACAACCCCTTGTGAACTTCGAAAAAACTCGTAAGTAAACTTCGGGGTTTTTTTTAAATGAACTTCACGATTTTTTTCATAAGTGGACTTCGTGTCCTCCACAGCAGGGGAGCGTAACTTCGGCTCAGTGATATAGTGAACTTCACGCCTGATTTTTTCGTTTTCGTACGCCATTTCAAACCGCCCATCGGATTGACACAAATGATACGCCGTTGGAAACGTACGGAAACTGCACATATTTTTTACTTCTATAAGATTTCGAAATTCGTTACGGTTTTAAAATAATTTTAAATATACATAACGCTGTTTTCGCGAATTTTTTCGTTTTCGTTAAGTATTTCGGACGTTATTTTCGAACCGTACATCGGATTGACGCAAATGAAACACCGTTGGAGAGGTATGAAAATTGCGCACCTTGGCTATCTCTAGTCAATGTTCGAAATTCCTTAAGAATTAAGAGCAGTTTTAAAACTAACAATTTGTTTTGTGATCTTTAGATCCATCGGACAGTGTTCTTGCAATTACTTTCAAACCGCTTGTCGAAACGTAACAAATGAATGGTGTTGGAAATATTTACTAGACACAACTTTTTCGTATAGAAATGTTCTCCAAATTCTCTACGGTTTTTGTTAATTTTGAAAATACGAAAAAACGGAATACGAGATGACATAAAAAGTGAAGTCAAATAAACTTCGCTTATTATTTATATATGGACTTCACGTCATCACAATTGTTGAATGTAACTTCGGGTCAATTATTAAGTGAACTTCACGTTGTCACAGTACTAGCGAACTTCACAAATTTTCTGCAAATGAAATTCTCGATTGACCATCATTTTCTAAACTTCGTTCATCACATAAGTAAACTTCAGAGAATTTCCTTAATGAACTTCTCGGTGGACCATCATATTTTTTAACTTCTCTAAATACGCAGATGAACTTCACAGTAATTTCGCAAATGAACTCATTTGAAGTTAACTTCACAACAAAATTTCTGGCTGACCATATTTTTCTAAACTTCACTCGTCATGAACTTCATAGAAATATCGCAAATAACTTCGACATATTATATAAATGAACTTCCGGTAGCAGTATAGCTACCTCGATTGTGCACTTTATTTGACAGTGAATAGAAGTCTGGGGCGGCCAGTCTTAACTGACGAAGTTAACTTCCTAGCATAGGAATAAGAACTCCATCTATTGAAGATCTAAACTGCAAAAAAAAAAAAAAAAAATCAAGTCAACGGCTGCAGGACAATCTTTTTTCATGAACTTCGCTCGTGACTTGTATCATATCTAAACTTCGCTCGTCCCGTAAAATAAACTTCGGCTTATTTTCTAATAAACTTCGCTTATTTTCATATATGGATTTTACATTGTCACGCTAGTGCAACGTAACTTCAGGTGATTTAATAAGTGGACTTCACGTAAGTTCAAGAAAACTGACTTGGTCATTGTCCTCCACCCACTTCGTCACATAGGTGAACTTCACAAAAAAATTGCAACTAAACTTCTCGGTTTATTTTCTCCGAACTTCAAAAAAAGAACAAGTTCACAACCAGAAAAATCCGTGCCGGACTTCCAAACAAAATTAAGTAAACTTCATGCGCTCACACACAGTTATTGTGGCTAGTAGAGTACACGCAGAGACTCAGCTCCTCCGTAAACGAATTATACGTCCAACTTTTAAGTCGCTGCTACAAATCGATCGATCTACACACACACACCCTATATCCTCTAGACTTACTGGATGTAATTACTACTGTACATCTGTTATTGAATCTGGGCATGAGCAAACACACACAGGTAGAAATTCACACCCACTTGTAGAATAACTATTCTACAATCCTTTCTGAACTTCGCTCGTCACGTAAGTAAACTTCATAGAATTTTCACAAATAAACTTCTCGGACTACCATAATTTTTTCTATACTTCGGTCGTCGCACAAGTGAACTTCACAGAAATTTGAAAAATGAACGAACTTCACATAAACTTCACGGCTGAGCATCATTTTCTCTGAACTTCGTTCGTCACATAAGCAAACTGCAGATAATTGATGATGCGAACTCCGAACTATTTAAAGTTGTGAACTGCAGGAAACTGAAGTTGCAGAAAATGTGTTTCTCCACTTCGCTGACGAAACTAACTCCCTAAAAAATGAAGAATGAACTTTGCTTATATAGGTACGTGAACTCCCTGATAAAATTGTGAATTATCGATCTCTTTTATAAGTGAACCCGGCGGCCTTGAAAACTAAACTCCACCGGTGGTCGACATGAACTTTCCCAACCAATAAAAGTTAACTTCAAAAAATGTACCGCAATGTCTATTATTCTTTAACTGCAACTGGTGTGCGTACCAACGAAACAAACTTTCTCAAAAAAAGAATGTGCTAGTAGAGTATTTGTGAAAGAAACCAGCGGTTGAAAGCATTCTAACATCTCTTGTATCTGAACTTATCCTGACAAATATAGCAGCAGGCAATAAACTGAAAAAATGTGAATCTCATGTGTGAACGAAACAAACTCTCTAACAAGTGAGAGATATATTTACTGGATAGAAAACGTGTACTCTTGTTAATTTACATAATGAGTTGCCAATTTTCACAAAGTGCACTTCAGAGGCATAATATAATCAAAAATAAATTATACATGATCTGCACCAGTGTACGAGAAAAAAATCTCGCAAATCAACTTCTGGAGGAAGACGTGAGGGAGTTTCTCAGCCTTTTGACGGTTTAAACAGCTAGCAGCAAAGCAAGTCCCTCAGCTTGCAGCACTGAATCAAGCAATGAAGCGATGGATTGGACAAATATTTTGAGATTGACCACTTGGAGGTTCAGAGCGGGCACAAGACAGGTTCAGAACGGGCACCTAGGAGGTTCAGAACAACGTGTTCTTTGCGCCGTCGTTGTTGCCGAGGATCGTGGTGAACCCAGGGCAACGACGGAGACGCAGTTAGGCGGTGACTTCCCGAGGCTAACGAGCTGGACTTCCCGGCCGAGCGCGGTGGACTCCAAGTGGAGGTCGTGCGGACATGGTTCAGCAGCAAGCCATGGTGGGGGATTCAGGTGGTGACTGGAGCGGGACACAGGAGCAGCCGGTGGCGGCGCTTGAATCCCCGAGATTGCGCGCGAGCGGAAGAAACGCTGGAGCAGGAGGTCGTGCGGGCCTGCAGGCACTGGAGATTCGGGACGGCGCGGTGGGCAGGACAGGGCTGCGCTCCACCGCCAATGAAGTAGGGAGGGGATGTGTTGGGCTCGCCGGGAAGTTCATCTTCCGCGCGTCCGATGAGTTCAGCCGCGTGCGTCCGGAGGCGCTTGGGAGCGGCAGCACACGCTGGACGGCGGCGACTGGATTGGAACTAGGGCCGTGCCCGAGGTTGAGGAAGAAATCGTGGCGTCCGCGCGCTTAAGTGGCCAGGGGTGCTGGGGCTGGACGGCGGCGCTGGTTCCAGGCACAGGGAAGGGCGGTGGCGCCGGATCCCGGGACGAGGATCTCGCCGGACTCCGTCGCAGGCTCCCTCGCGTCGGCTACCGCCGCTGCTCGCTCGCCCGCGCTGACGGGAAGAAGGTCTTTGGTTCGGTTGGGGCCGGTTCGGGATAAGGTACTAATAAGTATTGGGGTTGTAGAATAGGTATTCTACAATCTCTCTTTAAGAGGGGTTGTAGAATAGTCCCACCCATATATATATATATAGGAAAGTGCCCGTGCGTTGCTACGGGTTCAAAATAATACAAATGTGTTTATCAATATCAGAGACAACTTTTAGAAACAGATTTTTTTTCCTTCTCAAATTAGAGTAAAATTCCAACCTCAACGAATAGATAACGTGCCAAAAATAATCAAAATACACGTGTAGTTCTCTATTGATGGATACATCCATATTGAGGAGCAGACTAATGCTATGACAGTGAATCAGAATGTCTGGCAGCGTTACCAATGCCAAACTAATGGAAACACACGGAATTTCGAAGGATTTCAGTATACAGCCGATTAAAATGTTATTCCTGTCATTAATCTGCAGGATGGCATACATAATTGTACGGTAAAAGCGAACCTGGTTTCGAAACTGATCGATCTGATTGCTCCTGGCTGCTTGGCTCTGGTCAATCTCCGAAGCACACTTCCATGATTCTCCGCGCATGGAAGAAATCCATAGCCCGTATTCTTGCATGCGTTGCCTCAATCAATTCACCGTGTTGTCCCTGCTGCTTACTAATATTTTTTTTGAAGCGGGGCAAAAGTTTTGCCTTTTATATTGATATAGGAGAAGCAAACACAATCGGTCCTTGGCCAAAAATAAAACGCTGTTGTCCAACACCCTAGCAGCATGGATGGCCGGATCCGTACGTGCTCGCCCACATCAAGCAGGATGAGCCATGGTAGCGGCGACGAGCGTGCGCCTGCAAGCTCCCCCGGCCGACGGCCTCCGCCTCTGCTTTGCCACCAGGCTTCTCCCTGTCCTCCAGCTGGATGTGCCCGACCGACTACAGCCTCCGCCTCTGCTTCGCCATCGCGCTTCTCCCTGTCCTCCCGCTGGCGGTGCCCGACCTACGGCCTCTGTACTCCCACATCTGGCGACCGTCGGGAATGGTAGGGGATTGGGGAGTCTCCGGCGTGGAGATCGTGGAGCCGTGTCGGAGGAGCACAGATCGATAGAGTAGGCGACAGTTCTCTCTATCTGTTTGGGGATGGTGGAGCACCTCTCAATCTGTTTCTTTCACGATAGTTGGCACGGAGAGCGGCGGCGGACGTGCAGCTAGTAGGGATCAATACCTCGGAGGCAGGGAGGTTTGGCACCGCCGCAGACCCATTCCAGCCGACCGAGGTAGCCCCGCGTCCTGCGGCACTGCCTGAGACGAACATGAGGAGGAAGTGTTTCGTTCGGGGAGGGGAAAAGAAGAAGAAAAAACTGTATATAATGGCATAAGTGCATTATATGGGACTTGGTGGGAGGGCAAAATCGGAAAGAAAAATGACGTACGAGAAGAAGCCTTAATGCTACATGCCCGTGCGTTGCAACGGAGATAAAAAAATCTATGACGGTGGAGACAACCGCGGCAGGCCAGGCGGTGCACATGACAAAGACGTCGGAGCTGAGAGGTGAGGGTGTGGTGCTTCATTGGGTGCGGGCGGTCTCACGTAATTAACTGTCCTCGATCATGTGTTGGATGTGGCAGCTTCGTCGCCTCGTGCATGATCTCGAAGCCCTCGTCATCGGAGCTAGCAGTGTGATCATATTGGTCTTCTCTCGCCCACGACCTCGTCGACTTTACCTCCGTCTGCCATGGTCGTCGCTATGGTTCTTGCTTCATCTCAGTCGGATCGACTTTAAATTGGAAAGCTCGATGTCGATGGGCATGCCACATGAATCAAAGCTAGGTAACACATGTGTGCATGTATATTTACAGTGCCAATTGCGCCTAGCCAAATAGGAGTACGACTCTTGTTCCATTTTTTAACAAATCGTGTGCCCTTTTCACTTCATGCATGGATGCTTCCTGGCCCATTTAAAATCAGCCCACTTTTCAGGGACGATAAAAAGGTGGATACGCACTGGCTGGGCCGGGCTGGGATCTCGGGAGTTAATTGTCATATGAACGAACGAAATTCATGAACGAACAGGTTTCGATTCAGGTTTCCTGAGGTACGACGCGAAGGAAACGGCAAGCGATGTAGAAAACCAAAACCGAACCATATGGAAACGACGTACCTACCACCAAACGGACGAAAATCTGGGAGAAAGAAACACTATTCGTATTATATAGTAGAGATATATATATATATATATATATAGCAAAAGTAGCTCCATGATTTCGGGATTCCCTGACGATTTCTGCAATCAGAAAATTAATTACTATAATCAATAGAATCAAAATAATGAGTGTGACGAATTTCTGGCTTTTATTACTAGAGTCAACTACGAATAAATTAGGATCGTAGTAAATGAAATTAATTCCCATCATTTATTACTTTCGTTCTTTACGAAATAACTGGATATGGAAGGATATGTGGCATCGCATCTGTCTCCAATGACGGATCAATTGGTTTGTCCCAGGGTCCGATGGCCAAGAAAATTAAGTGGACTACCTCAAATGGTTGTGTCTAGGGCTGGACTAACGAGCTGCTCGGCTCGTTAAGTCTCGGCTCGTTAAGACTCGTGATCGTTAAGACTCGAATCGTTAAATTCATTAAGCATAACGAGCTCAAAATAAAGCTTGGCTCGGTTCGTTAAGTGTTCGCGGGCGCTCGTGAGTAGCTCGTTAAGACTCGTTAATAAAATGCATCTGAATTTAGAGATGACGTGGTGACTGACAATTGACAAGGAGTCAATGAGATTCGATGTTGCCTGCATGAGTAGACCGTAAAATTTGGCTAGTATATGGGCTTGTTGAACAGTGTTGGGTTGTCACCTGTCAAGCTCCTAGTTAGATGGGATCTACCCCTCGAAAAAGGATGGGATCCAAATTAACGAGCTTAACGAGCTGCTCATGAGGTTTGTTAGCTCGCTCATTTAGCTCATTAACGATAACGAGCGAAAATTATTGTTTGGCTCTGTTCGTTAGCATAATGAGCCGAGCTAAATGAGTCGAGCAAATGAGCGCTTGTTAAGCTCGTCGAGCTTCGAGCTTTATGTCTAGCCCTAGTTGTGTCTACATATTTTAGTGCTTCCATTTTGTGTTGACCTTTTCGGTATGGAGGGAGTATAATAATCCTATAGTATACTAATAATATTGCACGTGCAAATCACGTTTCTATCTATTTTTTTATATACTAGTCGTTAACTCGTGCACCTGCACGGGCGAGAGATTTTGAAAATCAAGTAATAGATGTTTCAAAAATAAATTAATGGAAATTTTGTGTATCATAAATTTTTAAGAACTTATAAAAATAATGCTGGAAATATAAATTGTAATATTTGTATGCAACCGGAGCGTGTGAATCCAATAAATTCCTTAAATAATAATCTTACCGAGCATCTATTGTATCATTTATGATTTTTATGTCAATGAGGATGTGTTTAAATATATCGCATACTATAAATCAGTCTCTCTTAAATTAGAATATAAGATTATACATCGAAATAAGATTTTACGTCGAAATCAACATTATGTTGACCAATAATGCTTAGTGTTTAATATTCCTTTTATATTCCTTCTATCTGAAGTTTGGGATCAAGATTTATTAAACTCAAATTATCCAAATATAATCAGACTCTCTTAACATTTTCTTCATGCCAAATTTGTCTTTTTATCATACTAGCTAATTGCCCGTGCGTTGCAACGGGAATATAAATATTCAATGAAAATTATACGTGATTATGTATCCATCAGTTATACATTTGTCTCACTAATTGTGTTGGTGAGTTTGCAATCATCAAGATTTATTATGAAGGTCGGAAGGGGAGCAAAAACGGAGTACTATATTTTTCAAGCATGAGAGATAGCTAAATATCGCTGGTGCAATGTATCGGTTGACACTCAGGAAAATTAAAGTCATACTGGTGGTAGTTTATTTCAATCCACAATTAGAAAATGTTATTAAAAAATATCCGTGTTCCAAAAGTGAAATGTCAAAGATAAAATTCAAGCGTACTTGAATTATTAACATAATAGCTTGGAACAAAACAAACATATGGTTATCTAAAACTTTGGGGAAATGTCAAATCTCTAAAATAACATCAAACAATCTTTAAAGAACCCATACATGGGATATATTCTTGCTCCAAATAGCCATCGGATCAACACACCACATTTACATGACTCAATTTCTGAGCAACCAACCGTAGACACACAAATTACAGAAAAAAGGGTAAACAAATTGACACGGAAGATAAATAAAGCACTGGTTGGGGATTAAATAAATTGGTCCATTCTAAATGTTAGAAGTGCTTTGTTTCCTCCTGCAAAGCTTTGTCCATATATATGAAAATGAAACTATAAAGACGAATAAAAACAAATATTATGTGCCATCGTGGGTAAGAGAGCATGGAACTTGGCAGCTCCTTCATGCTCTCCCCAGAACTCCCCCGCATAGCTTGTATAGTTCAGCCACACTCTTCCTTGCATGGTCCTCTTTGTTGTGTCAAGCCACAGAGTTTGATAACAAGCATTCTTGCTATTATTAGATTCTCTAATACAGACTTGCAATGATCGCTTGGCTTATAATAGCTGGAAGCTAACTTAAGGGAACTATTCCCTAAGAAAATACAAGATGAGATGCAAGAAGAGCCTTGGACCTTATCCTCTCCCGCGGAAAGAGAGGCGATATTTCTGAGCCACCCCGTCAGATCCACCTCGCCGCCGGCGGCTCGCCGGTTTCCCTCGCCTCCGTCGGCCGCTTCGGCGGCGGGAGGTGAGGGGAACCTCGGGCCCCGGCGTGTACATAGTGTAGGGTTTGCTAGGGTAGTCGTCGGCGGCGTCAAGGAGGCGGTGGCGCGGCGGACGTCGTGTGTTCGTTTTGCAGGTGGGCTCTTCCTCTCCGGCTTCGGCGTTCGTTGGAGCGTCGCGGTCGAGCGCCGCCCTGCGCGTGCTCGCGGCCCTCCGGGGTCGCCGTGCATGCTCATCCCCTTCCAGATCTCGCCGCGGCGGATCTGGTCGACATCACTGAAGCAGCTGGAGGTCAACCGAGGCGACGATGGCGACGGAGCGAGGCGGAGGCTCTCCGGAGTTCGAGGCCCGAAGACTTCCCGTCCGCTTGGGGATCTTCTCCCATCCAAGGTCAATGGAGAAGGAGCGGCGGCGCGCCATCGGCACGTCTCTCTCCTCATCGCCGGCGTCGATCTACAGGAGGATTTGGTTTGTAATTTCTTTGTTCGTGGAGATCCTCTCTGTTCTACCTTGATGTAATCCGGCTGTTTCTTCGCAAAAAAAAAAAAATACAAGATGAGATGCACATTGCCTATCAGGGTTGATATTCTTTATCTCTTCAGAAATACTCGGGTGCAGCTGCTGACATCTGCACAAAGTTAAAGACCAGGGAAATTTAGAGTCAGCAAAAGATAAGACTTCCATCCACATCAGCAGGCAGTATACATCCACCGAATCAGAGTAAAGATATCAAATACACACAGCGAACTGGAACATGCATGAAATAAAACTTACAGCTCACTAAGAGAGTTCCCCACAAAAAGGGTCATCCATGATTGATCTATGGAGTCACCAAGGCCCAGTTGCACAGCCTGGAAGTTCAGATATTATAGCAAGCTTCCTGCAACCGAATAAAATAAAAGTTGTCACAACAATTTCTTCCACTTCACCTGTGAGAATACCTACCAAAAGACGATACATACCCCGCCATGCTTATTCTATCCCCGCATAAGGCCTCACCTTCATCTGCAAAAATTAAACAATCGTGTCAAAATCAACAAAAGAACAAGTTTGCTACTTCCATCGTTCCATGTTCTAACAATTGATATGAAGTAGATCGAATGGCAAATGTATGTGCTCTGATCATTGCATATTGCTTATCGCATAATTATTAACTTCCCACATTGCATGCGAATCAATGAATTTACAGAAAATAATCTCCTCCGTATTCCATAGAAGCAAGCTAGCTAGATCTGTATCTCCATGTATCAAAGTAAGCGGCAGCAAGCTAGCTAGAAATGTCAAAAAACAGTTTTAAAAACCGAGAACCTTTATTAAAAAGCGGAATCATTTTAAACCGAGAACCTTTTTTAAGTGAGGGAAACACATGCGGACGCCTGAAGGAGAGATGACACTTACATAAATCATAAGATGGTGTAGTCCCATCGCATAATGTAGGATACAGAACGAGTCATTAAATGAATCCATAATCCAAAAATAAAAAGAAGTAGCACATAATATGGAGATGTTTAAGTAACTACTACCTGCAAATATCATGCTTGAAAGGTCTGTATAAGTCATCACACGGTATCCACAAAACAGAGAGCCAGTCTGCAGCATCAACATCCTTTCAGCAATATATATCCATTTAGTCTTGCACGCCATGTATAGCTTTCCATCCTTGTGATCAATTCCAGAATGTAGAGGGCAGTTTAGCTAAAGGCAACCATTTGAAAAAAGGCGGAATATAAACTGATTCTATATACGTCACAGATGCTACAATAAGGAGGCAAAAGCCGCAAAACACTGAACTCAAATCTTTTTCAGATTTTCAAGCCAAACCATCAGTGAGTAGGACGCCTGGTAAAGGCCTAGTAGTAAGACTAATTTGAACATAACAATTCAAGATTGGAAACAAACTTACGTAATATCAGTCATATATCATACGGTTTTGCTAAGTCTCAGTCGACTAAGACGTAGCTTATGTCTCAGTCAACTCCGCGTCCATCCGATTCATTTTGCATCGTGATTCGTGTTTGTGTGTGTGCTTTCGGCCCGTTTTCCCGAATCTGGCTGTTGGACTTGCTTGTTTTTTCCCTGAATATTTTCGAATTGATTAGTGGGCTTTTGGGCCGGCCAGCATGGTGGTGGGGATGGGCTCGTTGTTTTTTTTCCCGCCGGATACTGTTTTGATTTACTGGGCCGGGGTTTGGGCTTTGTGTTTTTTTCGTTTGCGTTAAAAATTAGTGTGGAGTTTTCAGCTCCATTTTTTTGTATTTTTTATGGGGTTCTATTTTTTTCTTGTATGTTTTTTCTTTAATATCCACACTAGTTTTGTTATGATCGATTAAGCCAAAAAAAAAATTTACTTTTATTTTTTATTGTCTAATATGCTGAATTATTTTTGTTGTAGTTTGTCCGGGGGCATCAGTTTGATTTTTAGAAATGTGCACTTTATTTGGTTTTTTATTTGTTTTTGTATGAAATTCTTTTTGTTTTCAGCTTGCTAGGAGGATCGATCGGCCATAAATTAGTCGATGGCAAAAGAAACCGATAATCTAGTTTGATTAGATGAAGGAATTAGCTACCCCGGAATTTTGAATTTGTTTGTATAGATTATCATTAGTTCCAATTAAAGCCAGTTTTGCAACTGCACTTGCAACTGAGTTTTATTATTTTTGTTTTTTTTTTTTTACTATTTGTAATTTTTTCGGAATCTAGTTTTCAACTCCGCTTGCAACTGAATGTTTTCTCGAGATAGGGCTAGCTGCAACTGAGTGTTTTTATCGAGATAGGGGCCAGCTGCAACGGAGCTTGCAACTGGGATTTTATTATTATTTTGTTTTTTTCTTTATTATTTTAAATTATTCTTATTTTTTGGAAGCTAGTTGCAACTTGGCTTGCAACTGATTGTTTTCTCGACATAGGGGTCAGTTTCAACCAACGAAAAAAATAGCGCGCTATTTCCCGGTTAATTGCACGATATAGCTTATTTAGAGAGGCTACGCTATATTTAGCCTAAAGTTGACGCTACGACGCTATTTACGTTTTATACGCGCTAAACCACGCTTAACGTGGTAACGTTATAGCTACGCTAACAAAAAACCTGGAAATAACGTTAGGTGTTGATGATGGTGCGCAATCTGGTGGTTCTTATAGTTATTCTAAAGATGATGTCAATGATTTTGATTAAGGTTTAGAACAGTTTGTCTTTTAGTATATTAGTTTTTCATGTTTTTAAGCCTCATATTTTTATTTGTGCCAGAATATGGTTACCTGGTTATTCATGTATTGCTTTGCACAAGTTTTTAGTGCTGAAATTCTTAATATTTGGGCTATTTCTCGCATTTTTTCATCACGCTATTTTGTTTGTAACTTCGCTATATCACGGTATATCTTATATAGCTTCTAGAGGAGGGCCACGCTATTTTTGATAGCACGCTATTTTTTTGCTTGGTTTCAACTGGCAATTGAGTGTTTTCTCGAGATAGGGGCCAGTTTCAACTACGTTTGCAACTGAGATTTTATTATTATTTTGTTTTTTTCTTTATTATTTTCTGGAAGCCAGTTGCAACTGGGTTTGCAACTGTGTTTTTTCCGAGGCGAGTTGCAATTTCACTTGCAATAGATTTTTTCCCGAGACGGGTCAGTTTCAACTGCACTTGCAACTGAATTTTCATTATTATTGTTGTTATTTTTTCTTATTTTTTAATTAATATAAATTTGTATTTTTTAAACCAGTTGCAACTGCGCTTGCAGCTGAGTTTTTTCCTAAGATAGGCCAGTTGCAACTGCGCTTGCAACTGTGTTTTTATTATTTATTTTTGATAAGTTTTCTTATTTTTTAATTAATATAAATTTTTTTTTCAAGCCCGTTGCAAATGAGTTTTTTCCCGATTGGCCAGTTGCGACTGCGCTTGCAAATGAGTTTTTTCCCGAGACATGCCAATTTTGCAGTTGCACTTGCAACTGAGTTTTAGTTATAATTTTGTTATTTTTTCAATTATTATTTATTTGTTTGTTTTTGAAAGCCAGTTGCTACTACGGTTGCAACTGAATTTTTTCCGAGACATGCAGTTGCAACTTTATTTGCAATTGAGTTTTTTCCTGAGACATGCCAGTTGAACTGCACTTGCAACTGAGATTTTTCTAGAGACAAAGCTGTTGACGCCAATTTTGTCTCAGATTATAAAAAATAATTGACTATCATGAAAATAGATAAAATAATTAAATAAATAAATAATGTGTATTTGTGTCATAAATAAACAAATAAATAAATGCATAAATGATATATGTATATGTCCCATTCATCGGATACAACGGTCCAATATTGACCTAAATCCCCAACGCGCCAGCAATACTTATTATCAAAAAAAATATTTGAAAGCATGATGGCCGTTGGCGCCCGGTTGATCTTATGAAATACAATCATAATATATTAAATAAATGAGCGAATTCGTACGAATATTTCATCAAGAGTAATTGTACATTTTATCA
The DNA here is from genome assembly GCA_947311845.1 of Poa pratensis. Lineage (NCBI taxonomy): Eukaryota > Viridiplantae > Streptophyta > Magnoliopsida > Poales > Poaceae > Poa > Poa pratensis. Next base: position 27,207,601 of record CAMZMU010000048.1, read on the forward strand.
CAAAGTCATTGTTCAATACGAATAGTAATTAAATCTTTTTGCTAGCGAGCTAAAAGCTTGTTGGCTAGCTAACTTACAAGACACTAGGTGAATGCCCGTGCGTTGCTACGGAACAGAAACACACAAATCACACTCAACGTGAAAAAAATATACACATAAAATATGATACAATTTAGGCTTCAATGCATCTTTGTGCCTCCCTTCATTTCTCTCTCTTTCGTACTGGCCACCACTACTGTAGATTTGATACAGACCCTTTGACATTTATCTTTCATGTCTACCCATCGTGACACACTGACGAGGTTATACCCTTCGGTTACCCTACTATGGGGGTACCTGGTGCACGTGATGACTAAAGACCAATTGTTAGAGGTCTATTGAAGCCCATGAAGGGAGGCCCAAGACGAAGGTACTTCCCAAGTTAGGCATAGTCGGTTGAGCTTACCTTATCTGTAATCCTAGTCAGTTACGTACCCGAGACCCAGCCTCCTATATAAAGGCTGGGAGGGCGACCGATCAAGGGCACGCAATACTCCAGACACCAAAACCCTAGCGAGATCAGCATCTCGCCGGACCCTTGTAGCTCCATTGTTCACATCATCAATATAGACAAGCAGGACGTAGGGGTTTTACCTCACTCGAGTGCTCTGAACCTGGGTAAATCCCGCTTGTCAACCGTCGATACTACCAACTCTACACGTTCTCTACCCCATAATCTAAACCCTAGGTCCTTAACCATGGGTATTGCCGAGGACAACCCTCATCACACACCCTCTCTCCTTAGACAGCCTTGAAAGTCGCTCCTGGACGCAATCGCCCGCCCAACCCAGATCTGCTCCAGCGGCGCTGCCGGGCCGGAAGTACCAATGGGAGAGGAGCTCGTGGCACCCCTATAGATAGTATATCTAGGTTTTGCTATCCGGCAACTTGGTCCCAAGTGGCGATTGGCGTTATGCCATCTCCCCTTCTAGGTGCCTGGTCGGGTCGTCTCCGAGCGACGACCACGGCCTAGAGAAGCTCCTGTTCGGCGTGCTCCCATGGTGGTGGGCACGGTGGGGAGGGAATGAAGGTACGTGCTTGGATAAGCTCGAAGAGCCCTCTTCTTGGGGGTTTGGTTCGCGCAAAGCAGCGATGTCTTCTTTGCGTACTGCTTCATCGCCATGGAGGCGACATAGCAAAGGCTAGGTGACAGAGCAGAGGCTGAGCTGGACGGTGCGGTTCGGTGAATTGAAGAAGATGCTCGTCTGTGGAGAAGACACGCGAAGGACAAGTTAGCCGGAGCGAGTTGTGGCCGACAGAGGCGTCTCCGCCCTGCGGTGTGTGGAAGGCACTGCAGTTCTTTCTTCCTCCAGCCAAAGATGCCAAATCGGAGGATTTTCGATCTCAGCATGGCGTTCCTCGCCGACGGTGACCCAAGTCGCGTAGTCCCCGGTGTTGTTGACGGTAGCCGTGCTTCGTGGTCAAGCAACCGGAGCAATCACAACGAAGAAGAAGGGCCTGATCGCGTTATCACTTTTTACACTAGTAGGAAAAGGCTTATAGCCACCAGCATACCGCTGGCGGACGCCGTTTCCGTCCGCCAGCGCTTCAACCGCTGGCGGGCTGTTTTTTGAGGCCGCCACTGGTTCTGGACGTACCGCTGGCGGACGCAATCTATGCCCGCCAGCGGTAGGCGCAGAAATTTGGGACGAGGCGGGGCAAACGACCGCTGGCGGGCAACATACGAGCCCGCCAGAGGTACTAAATAGACCGCTGGCGGACGCTAAGTAGTACCCGCCAGCGGTAGTTGAGTCGGCTGAGCTCAGCGGGGAAAAAAAAAGGTGATAGTACCGCTGGCGGCGGGCTGCACCGTCCGCCAGCGGTCAGTTCAGTACCGCTGGCGGCATTCTGAAGCGTCCGCCAGCGCTAACTTAGCCTGTAATCCAAATAACTACGAAAATGCTATTTATAGAAAAAATCAGTAAATTCCCTTCGAACCATTGCTTCCTATATCAAGACACACCTATGTGTCGAATATGAGCACTTTATCACAAACTATGGGTTAAGACTTGACATAACTTGGTTGATTCGAATTGGAAACTAACATTTGTAGGTTGTTTCTACATGATAGTACTTTTGTGAAGAATGTTTGTGAAACTTTGTCAAAAATCAAGTTTATCATTTCACATAGCAACTAGTACACATAAAAAGACTCTATGCAAGAGGATATATCTTTTTGAGTGTTTTTTTTACTCTATTTATTTTTTCTACGAAAAAACTGCCGATCGGTCGACGACAGCCCAACAGGACGACTATTCACACCGAAAGAGATCAAATATAAAACATGTTTGCATTGCAGAATAATTCAAAGTAGGAAACATTATTTTCCTCAGTTTACAAAAGCAACATTGATCAAATTAATATGCAAAAAGTATCACGCTTACATCTTTATTTAATCCGGTTACAGCTGGAGTCCATGCCATTTTTATTTAACTAACTTCTGCCTCGTCCTAAGCCGCGGGTCCATCACGCGCGCTCCTCACCCAAAGAGTAGGAACCATCACAGGGCCAATACTCACATGATAAGGATCCCTCTGCAAGGCCTGCCATGTATTAGTATACACCGTATCCAACATATACATGTAGCGACGGACATGCGCATTCTCCTCCCTTATACGGCGACGTACCACCTCCTCGGGGACAGGCTCCCTCTGGAACCTCCCTGGCCCACGCGAAGGCCACCAAAGAAGATCCGGGTCGACGACGTCACCCGGATTTCTAACCAAGCTACGCGTTCGGAAGATAACACCTCCCAGTGCCAGCCCGGCGGAGCCCATTCCCGCACAGGGCCGTTATTGTCCAACAGGTGTCCGGACATCGCCGACGTAAATGCCCGAGATCTGAAAAAAATAGTGGGGAATTTGATCAAACACTTAAGGTGCATGCAACCTACGTAGGGGAGGAGGGGATCAGGGAGAGAGGATAGCGTACATTGGCATGGGGACGGACTAGGGGAGGTCCACAGAGGTGTGGAGGGGCGCCGGCGGAGGCCACGGGCGCGGAGAGGTCGTCGAGCGGCGCGACAAGGGCGGCGGCGGCGCGGTTGGTGGAGAATCGGAATAGGATGGCACGGATCTGGTCTGCCCCTGTCCTCTTATAAGGGGTAAAAAAACCCTAGAAGTTACCGCTGGCGGACGACACACGCTGTCCGCCAGCAGTAACCCTCGCACGCGCGCGGCCCACCGCGCACCACGCTTATCCACCCGTTGCCCCCCACCCAACCCTATCAACTCGCGCTGGCCCCCCACCGCCAGCGTAACCCTCGCACGCGCGCGGGCCCACCGCGACCACGCTTATCCACCCGTTGCCCCCCACCCAACCCTATCCACCCGCGCTGCCCCCCCACCCAACCCTATCCCACGGCCGCTGCCCCCCACCCACCGCGCCGCCGCCTGATGCATGTAAAATGCATACATGAAGTTTGCACTTTAATTGCTTATATTCCAATCATATTTGCATCATATAAGGGTTATATCAATGTTTTATCATGATTTTGGGAATACTTCATAGTTTTCCCATTTATTTGGAATTAACCCTGCACAGGCAAAAAACCCTAGTTTTGTATTTTAATGTTTCAGGGACCCAAACGTCAACGAAATCACCTGGAAATTTACGGCATCAATATTTGGAAGGAAGAAGGACTACGGAAAAAGGAAGCAAGCAAACGGAGACCCGAGGGCCAAACGGGCATGGCCCACGCGGCCACAGTACTAGGCCGCGTGGGACCCACCCGTTCGGGCCTCGTGGCTCCGTTGTCGTCGATCTTCGCTCCACCGCCTTCGTTTTGACCTAAAAACGCCTATAAAAAAGGTCCCCCGTCGTTCTCTGGAAGGAGCGCCGCACAAACACAGAAACACCGAAACGGAGATCAGGAGCTGCAGATTGGAGGGGAAAACTCCGGCGGGGCGCTGCCGCGTGGTCTCCATCTTCTCCATCGACTTCTCCACCGTCTCCATGATGAAGAGGGAGTAGTCCACCTCTGGACTATGGTTTGTGGAAGTAACTTATGTATCTCTCCTCTCTTGAGCTTCACTAATTAGCACCGTATGACCTGCTGAACATGATTACGGTCATATTTGTAATACCTTTGTGGTGGATCTTTATGAGTTAATATATGTTTGAGATTGCAATGTTTGTTTCAGTTATGAGTATAGATGCATATTATGTACCCCCCGTTCTTGTTTACTTGTTTTGATCTAGCATGTTTGTGAGAGCGTGTGAGGGGAACGTGTGCATTAGTTGGAGTAACGGGGGGTGGCTAGTGCAGTGAACGTGAGAGAAAGTTCTGCGATCCACTTTGGTATCTTTACCTTCCTTTGTTACCTCACTAGGGATAAACAAAATACCATGCTACCGGGATGTGGGCGTGACCATGCCACTACTCCATGACTAGATCTAGCATGTTCTTATTTTCACTTCATGTCATGATACTTATTGCTATACTCTGAGTTATCTTAATTACTGAGGTGTTATGATTTAGTTCGCATCTTGGTGGAGTATAAGAGAGGTTAATAACCAAAAGATCTCTATGTTAGGACGTGATGCCCATATATCTAAGTAACTTGTTATCAAACCCTGTGTTGCAATCTCATATGTTAACTGTGTGTGTTCCATTGTCTACCACTTTATAAAGAGAGAGTGCATTTGTGAAACCATGAACCCCAGTCCATTTTTAATCATAAGAAACACATTTCAACACCATATACCACTTTTCTATTTTCAGCCATCATTAAATCCGAAAATACAAAAATACTTTTCATCTTGCATACATCATTCAAAAAACCCAAAAATATCATTTATCATTGCATCCACCACCATTGCATATTTATTTCTTGTTTGCATTGCATAACTATCCTGATATCATTCTTACACCTTGTGCTTGACAACCACAGGTGAGGTTGAGGACCAAAACATCTAACCTTATTTTGTAGGTAACCAAAAGAAGGATAACAAGATAAATCTACCACTGCAGATTCCCCGAGAGTTCGATATTAAACCCTCGAGTCACCCCTCGTGGGGAAAACTGTCTTCCACTATACTATACACTCTGCACTTGGAGTCTCAACCTAAATCCCGTTATTTGTGCAGGCATCAAGACTTGCTCTTCGGATCATCACCGCCCCCCTGCCCCCCACCCACCGCGCCGCCGCCCCCTGCCCCCCCGCACCCGCGACCGCTCTCCACCAACCGCGCCGCTGATCCTCGCGCGCGGTCGCTCCCCAACTCATCGCGCCGCCGCCCCCGCGCCGTCCCCGCACCCGCGCCCGCCGCCCCCGCGCCGTCCCCGGCCGCATCCTCGACCGCCGCCGCCCCCGCGCCGTCCCCGCACCTGCGCCGTCCCCGTCGACCGCCGTCGAGGTAACCGCCGCCGTCCATCTTCCTCCTCTCCCTAATTAATTTAGTTCAAACTAGGTTAGTTCAAATTACTTGATGTTTAGGTTAGGTTCAAATTATCCTCTATGTTTAGGTATTTGGAAAATTGAAATGCATAAATTAGTGTGGTGAAATAATCTATTTTTAGATAATTTGCAAAATTGAAATGCCGCCTTTTGCATATCTTTTTGGTTGTGTATGAATGTGTGCAGGTACTCCTAGAGATCTTTGAGATTGCCGGAATGTTGATTAACTTCCATTCCGGCAAATTCAGATACTCATATGTCATATTTTTAGCCGAAGTCATGCCAAAATTTCTCATGAATTTTGACATGACTTTGGCCGAAAATGTTGTTATGTTTTGTATTCTTATTAGGTTGCCGATGATTAAAATGGTGTGGCACTATATATGTGATTCAGAGGTGGTGTGAGTGAAACTTGTGATATGCACAAATATCAAAATTTCTGCATCCTACAAGTTTCGCTAACGCCATCTCTGAATAATTTGTGTCCACTTGATGATCCCGAAGAGCAAGTCTTGATGCCTGCACAAATAACGGGATTTAGGTTGAGACTCCAAGTGCAGAGTGTATAGTAAGTGGAAGACAGTTTTCCCCACGAGGGGTGACTCGAGGGTTTAATATCGAACTCTCGGGGAATCTGAAGTGGTAGATTTATCTTCTTATCCTTCTTTTGGTTACCTACAAAACAAGGTTAGATGTTTTGGTCCTCAACCTCACCTGTGGTTGTCAAGCACAAGGTGTAAGAATGATATCAGGATAGTTATGCAATGCAAACAAGAAATAAATATGCAATGATGGTGGATGCAATGATAAATGATATTTTTGGGTTTTTGAATGATGTATGCAAGATGAAAAGTATTTTTGTATTTTCGGATTTAATGATGGCTGAAAATAGAAAAGTGGTATATGGTGTTGGAAAGGTGTTTCTTATGATTAAAAATGGACTGGGGTTCATGGTTTCACAAATGCACTCTCTCTTTATAAAGTGGTAGACAATGGAACACACAAAGTTAACATATGAGATTGCAACACAGGGTTTGATAACAAGTTACTTAGATATATGGGCATCACGTCCTAACATAGAGATCTTTTGGTTATTAACCTCTCTTATACTCCACCAAGATGCGAACTAAATCATAACACCTCAGTAATTAAGATAACTCAGAGTATAGCATTAAGTATCATGACATGAAGTGAAAATAAGAACATGCTAGATCTAGTCATGGAGTAGTGGCAATGGTCACGCCCACATCCCCGGTAGCATGGTATTTTAGTTTATCCCTAGTGAGGTAACAAAGTAAGGTAAAGATACCAAAGTGGATCGCAGAACTTTCTCTCACGTTCACTGCACTAGCCACCCCCCGTTACTCCAACTAATGCACACGTTCCCCCACACACGCTCTCATAAACATGCTTGATCAAAACAAGTAGACAAGAACGGGGTACATAATATGCATCTATACTCATAACTGAAACAAACATTGCAATCTCAAACATATATTAACTCATAAAGATCCACCACAAAGGTATTACAACGGTGACCGTAATCATGTTCAGCAGCTCATACGGTGCTAATTAGTGAAGCTCAAGAGAGGAGAGATACATAAGTTACTTCCACAAACCCATAGTCCAGAGGTGGACTACTCCCTCTTCATCATGGAGACGGTGGAGAAGTCGATGGAGAAGATGGAGACCACGCCGGCAGCGCCCCGCCGGAGTTTTCCCCCTCCAATCTGCAGCTCCTGATCTCCGTTTCGGTGTTTCTGTGTTTGTGCGGCGCTCCTTCCAGAGAACGTCGGGGGACCTTTTTTATAGGCGTTTTTAGGTCAAGACGAAGTCGGTGGAGCGAAGATCGACGGCAACGGAGCCACGAGGCCCAAACGGGTGGGTCCCACGCGGCCAGTACTGGCCGCGTGGGCCCCCCGTTTGGCCCTCGGGCCTCCGTTTGCTTGCTTCCTTTTTCCGTAGTCTTCTTCCTTCCAAATATTGACGCCCGTAAATTTCCAGGTGATTTCGTTGACGTTTGGGTCCCTGAAACATTAAAATACAAAACTAGGGTTTTCTGCCTGTGCAGGGTTAATTCCATAAATAGGAAAATATGAAGATTCCCAAAATCATGATAAAACATTGATATAACCCTTATATGATGCAAATATGATTGGAATATAAGCAATTAAAGTGCAAAGTTCATGTATGCATTTTACATGCATCAACATCCCCAAGCTTAATCCATGCTCGTCCTCGAGTATGAAGATGATAAAACTAACATGGACTTTGCAATTTAATACTTAACAATGATATCAAAGATGATTACTATTGCTACATATAGTCAAATGATTCATTCTTCAAAGGAGTAGCAATATGCAAATAGTTTATGAAGTGATATCAAGTATTCAAGACAAGGATGTTCATTGATAGTTCACAAAGTGTAACATGTAGCAAGTAATATGGAACACATGTATGCATAATGATAAGTAGAACATCCTACAATGGTCATAGAGTGTAGATGAAAATCTGAATATGATAGGTGTACACTTTGGAAAGATGTATATGTGAGTAGAGGTAAAGCATGCATAAGTTTCATCCAACTTCCAAACTCTTCTACTTAAGTTAATGATTGCAATAAGGTATTCATTGGTGTCAAGCTCTCATTGCCCCTATCATAGCATCTTGAATGATTAAGGTTAAAGTGAAAGCAAATATGAGTAGTGTGCTTGATAAAGAAGGTTGAATGTCTCATGCCCCTTGAATACAAGTACTACACCATGTTACTCAACTTGGAAACAAAGCAAGTTCAATTAAATATCATTGTAAGTAATAATAGTATCATCAAGAGCGTCAACTGGGGTACCTCTTGTCCCAGATATGGAACAAGCCCATATCAAAATGACAAGACAAACAAACAAATGAACAATCTCAACACCCTTTTTATTTACCATTTGGAATAGTTTTTTATTGCAAGGTGTATCAGAAGGTTCACCATAGTATGTAAGTAAATTTCCACCATGAATGATGCATGGCTTAGATTAGCGGCCCAGGCGTCTCTCTAACCATTTATACAAACTCATTTAAACTCTTCATTTCCACTCATTTCACATGATAGCATCCATAGACAAAAGTACATGATATCAACTAAATGAGATGAAGAGCATGTTGAAAGCTTGCATGTGACAGCACATATGGGCTAACTCCAACCCAACATTTATCAAGCCACAACATCATAATCTTAATCACAATGGGTCATGTTTTATTATGCAAATAAAAGAACATTGTGCATCAAGTTCGTGAGAGCTATATAACCAATTTTTTCCATTGCAATCAATAACATAAACATTTTCATTCAGAGGTAAGATAACACAAACAACATGTTAAACATACTCGGAATAGCATAAAGCCAATAGGTAGATATGGTGGACTCACTGGAATAACTTTGGTTGAAGGTGTTGGAAACAAGTTTTTGCTTGTTGGAGTTTTTGGGCTAGCAAAAGGGAGAAAGTTGACCATCTAGATGCATGCATGAGTGTCCATAGAACTAACTAATCCATGTTAAACCAAGTAAATAACAATCAGCACCAAAACATGAATAAGTGATAGCTCTACAAAAAGAATTTGCAAACTATTACTCATAAACAAGCTCATGAATCATGCAACTATATGTATCATTAAAAATCAAGTCAAACATCCCTTTTCCCAATCTTATAAAAGCATCCAACATATTTCAACCCATATTTCCAGTAGCTCTCTCATATATAATTGATAGTGTGGTGGTCTCTCAAGACTCAAACAAAAACAAAAACGACGCTCCAAGTTTATGCGATAAAGTGTTTCGATCGAAAAACAGAAGTTGGACGTGTGCAAACCGAGAGTGTGTAGGTCCAGCGGGGTTGTCTTCACATCCCCAAGCTTATGGTCTTCACCATCCTTGGATAGCTCTTGGTGCATCTCCTCCAATCCCTGTGAAAAAACTTCAAAACACCGTTTCTCCCATCTCTTTTCTGTGGGGTGCATTAATAGTGATAAACAAATAGGTTCCTTGCTGCATATAATCCTTGAACAAAAATTCATATGAATGTCCAGAAAGTGTATAATGTTGTATGCCTACTCATAAACTCAATTGGATCAAAAAGATTCAACTTAAAAGCTCAAAGCATGCATCAAACAAAATGGGACAGAATCTGTCCAGAAAAACAGCAGCAGCAAAACGTATTTTTCTACCCTACCAAACTTTCTCGAAAAATTCCGAAAAAATTCATGCATACAGAGGATGAAAAGTTGCAACTACAGTTCAAATATGAGCTCATTCGGAGTTACAGAATAAGAATTAAAAATCATACCGTGCACTGACTCGTGCAGGAATAAAATCTCCGAACGCTATAAGCAACTTTTTCAAACCAAAAAGGGTAAAACTTGGCACTTTATTAAAAACTCCAGAACCTAACTAGACACAAAATCTCTTGTTACAGCAAGAGGACACAAAGAAAAATCACACACAAAAATAACCGGGTTGCCTCCCGCAAAGCGCTTTCTTTATAGCCATATAGCTAGGCTTCTTACTTGTTGTTTTATTGTGGACGAAGCTCATGAGGGAGCTTGAACTTTGGTGGTTCCCTCTTCCTTGGAAAGTGTTCCATGCACTTCTTGTGTGGAAACTGAAACTTAGGTATCCACATATCCCCAAGCTTAGGTGGTATCATAGCCTCTTGGTTGTACCTAGCAATCTTTCTTTCAAGACATGATTAGCAATATAAGAACCAAAACCTGCTTGGTTAGTGTTGATGGAAGGATCACTTGCAAATTTTTGTAAGATAGATATTAATTCATGCAAGCTACAATTTTCTAAGTCAAGCAAAGGATCCTTGACTTCATTAAGCATTTTAACTTCCTCAACTTTCTTTTCCTTTTTAACCCATACTTGTTGCCTAGCAGGAACCTCTTTCACATGTTTAAGAGATGAATCTTTCTCAATGAATCACTAACTTGAACCAATTTTTCCTCAATATTGTTCAGGTAAACATCTTTTTCCAGAAATTCTTTCTCACAAATTCTCAACTTATGCATGACATTAACCAATTCATTGTTTATCTTTGGAATAATGTTTTCAGAATAAGAAACTAGTTGTTCAAAATCTTCCTTACTAGGTAGCTTTTCTAACTTGGTTTCAAATTTATCCTTTGATGAAGCAAGTGCTATTGTGGTGTCTTCCAACTTTTTCTTGCTACCCACAAAGCTACCAAAAATCCTTCTAAGTGTCATGGCTGCACAAGGTGGTGTTGACAAGACAAAACTTCCACCTGTAGCCCCATCTAAAGCATTTTGATACCAAGGATCTATTCCATAATCGAAATAAAGATTTAGCTTTTCATCTTCACAAGGTGTAGGATCTTCATAATGCATCCTATTAATTCTTACCCAAGCATCTTTTAATGTTTCTCCATGATATTGTTTAAAACTAGAAACAGGAATTCCCTAGAGAACTCCCTCCTTGTTTGTTTCCAAGCACCATGATAATTTTTTTTTTGGTATTTTTGATTTTTTTATGCAAAACTGAAATAAATATGATATGATATGCAATGACACTAACAAAACAAATAAATTGCTTTGTAAGTAAAGATGGATAAGATGGTGCTCACGTAGGTGCAACCTCCCCAAGCTTAGGTGTTAGCACAAGTTGGTGACGTTGACTTTGTTGTGAGATGAATGCGATGATGCACACCCTTGGATAAATCTCTCAGCTACGATTCCCCGGCAACGGCGGCAGAAAACGTCTTGATGATCCCGAAGAGCAAGTCTTGATGCCTGCACAAATAACGGGATTTAGGTTGAGACTCCAAGTGCAGAGTGTATAGTATAGTGGAAGACAGTTTTCCCCACGAGGGTGACTCGAGGGTTTAATATCGAACTCTCGGGGAATCTGCAGTGGTAGATTTATCTTCTTATCCTTCTTTTGGTTACCTACAAAACAAGGTTAGATGTTTTGGTCCTCAACCTCACCTGTGGTTGTCAAGCACAAGGTGTAAGAATGATATCAGGATAGTTATGCAATGCAAAAAAGAAATAAATATGCAATGGTGGCGGATGCAATGATAAATGATATTTTTGGGTTTTGAATGATGTATGCAAGATGAAAAGTATTTTTGTATTTTCGGATTTAATGATGGCTGAAAATAGAAAAGTGGTATATGGTGTTGAAAATGTGTTTCTTATGATTAAAAATGGACTGGGATTCATGGTTTCACAAATGCACTCTCTCTTTATAAAGTGGTAGACAATGGAACACACAAAGTTAACATATGAGATTGCAACACAGGGTTTGATAGCAAGTTACTTAGATATATGGGCATCACGTCCTAACATAGAGATCTTTTGGTTATTAACCTCTCTTATACTCCACCAAGATGCGAACTAAATCATAACACCTCAGTAATTAAGATAACTCAGAGTATAGCATTAAGTATCATGACATAAAGTGAAAATAAGAACATGCTAGATCTAGTCATGGAGTAGTGGCAATGGTCACGCCCACATCCCCGGTAGCATGGTATTTTAGTTTATCCCTACTGAGGTAACAAAGTAAGATAAAGATACCAAAGTGGATCGCAGAACTTTCTCTCACGTTCACTGCACTAGTCACCCCCGTTACTCCAACTAATGCACACGTTCCCCCACACACGCTCTCATAAACATGCTTGATCAAAACAAGTAGACAAGAACGGGGTACATAATATGCATCTATACTCATAACTGAAACAAACATTGCAATCTCAAACATATATTAACTCATAAAGATCCACCACAAAAGTATTACAACGGTGACCGTAATCATGTTCAGCAGCTCATACGGTGCTAATTAGTGAAGCTTAAGAGCGGAGAGATACATAAGTTACTTCCACAACCCATAGTCCAGAGGTGGACTACTCCCTCTTCATCATGGAGACGGTGGAGAAGTCGATGGAGAAGATGGAGACCACGCCAGCAGCGCCCCGCCGGAGTTTTCCCCCTCCAATCTGCAGCTCCTGATCTCCGTTTCGGTGTTTCTGTGTTTGTGCGGCGCTCCTTCCAGAGAACGTCGGGGGACCTTTTTTATAGGCGTTTTTAGGTCAAGACGAAGGCGGTGGAGCGAAGATCGACGGCAACGGAGCCCGAGGCCCGAACGGGTGGGTCCCACGCGGCCTGGTACTGTGGCCGCATGGGCCCCCCTCGTTTGGCCCTCGGGTCTCCGTTTGCTTGCTTCCTTTTTCCGTAGTCCTTCCTTCCAAATATTGACGCCCGTAAATTTCCAGATGATTTCGTTGACGTTTGGGTCCCTGAAACATTAAAATACAAAACTAGGGTTTTCTGCCTGTGCAGGGTTAATTCCAAATAAATGGGAAAACTATGAAATATTCCCAAAATCATGATAAAACATTGATATAACCCTTATATGACGCAAATATGATTGGAATATAAGCAATTAAAGTGCAAAGTTCATGTATGCATTTTACATGCATCACCACTCTAAGTATGAGGCATTCTTTAGAGTTGACTCTATTACATTTTTAGAATGGCGATGAGGCATTAATCATTTTGTTTGTGTTTTTACATCTTATTACAATTTCTATACTGAAATTTGTTGTTTAACATTTTTTATTTGCCTTGTATGCAGCGAATGCCGCCGCCGCCGCTCCATGAGCGGGTTCATTGGCGTCTGTCACCGCCCATCTGGCCGCTGGTCCGCGGAGATCACCGTGGACGGCCACCGTTGGTACATGGGGACTTTCGACAAGGCGGAGCTCGCCGCGCGCGCATTCGACGCGGTAGCCTGGAGGTTTGGACGGCCGCGTGCTGAGCTCAACTTCCCTGACGCGCATAGTGAGAGGTAGTCATAGATTAGATTGAGAGAGATACACCAGATTCATAGCACGTAGAGGGTTTGTCCTCTCGTGCAATGTAATACTCCTCCCGATTATAGTTATACGCCTTCGTGCGTCCGTGGTTTTCTCCCGTAAGGGTTTCCATGTTAAATCTTGTGTTCTTGTTCTTTGTTTGATCTACTTTCTGCTGTGCAGTTTTACAACACCTCCTAAGAGGGCTGTAACACAAACTCTACCTTTTCAATAAAAAGAAACGCAAAAGTCTTTTGCGTTTTCTCGAGAGAAAAATGGCCACGAGGTCACGCATATTTGTAGGTGAAAAGCAAGAGAACCTACGACGTACAGGTTTATAAGAAGCAACAAGAACTTTCATAGAGCCACTGATATCAGAAATCTGCATGGCTAGCTACAGGAATAATAACACGTATCATTTTGCACATTGATTGCTGCTATAAGTAAGAATACTAAATGAAATAAAGGAAACCTGATTGGTAGCCAGGAATTATAATTCTTCAGGATCCACTACTTATCGTTGTGTTCGTAGTAATTCAAGCATAACAGGTTTCAGAACTTTTGAAATACAAGTGTGGAGATAGTGACCAGGTAGGTTGATACCAAGTTAGCAATATCATTCACAACGTTTCATCTTGTACCTGTTTGACTCGTGGATCATAAAATGTAAAAGTACTGTCTAGATTATGAAAGATCACAACGGATTAGTCACTTACTTGAAAAAGCATGTGCGGAAAACAAATAGCATCAGAAACACGCCTTACAACGGCAAGCCCTATATCAAACTTCCAGTTTGACACTGTATTTTTTATCCTGCATTGAGCCCAAAAGAAGATAATAGGTCTGTTTTGACAAAGTTGGAGCAAAAACAGCTAAAATTAACTGATACTAATATATCCTCATATTGCATATTCCTAAAACTACTGAATTAATGTGTTTATAATATGACTTTTCAGGGTAAGTGTGTCCCAGAAGATGTCACAAACCTTATTGTTCCTACCTGTACGACCACAATAGATATCAACTTTTGGAGGTGAAAGTATGAAGCAATACAATGGTGCAACATGATATGTACTCTATATATGTGACAGGCTCTCCCAAGATCAGGAACAAACACCACAACTGAGCTTTAAAATAAAGCATCAACGGACAGAACTAAGCATCCAAACGAACCTATCTTATGCATTAGCTGTGCTAAATCTAATCTTTCAATGAGCATGCAAGTAGAAAAAATAATATTGAAATGTATGCACTGGCAAGAATGAATCTTACAGGCATACAATGCTTCAAAATCTACTTATACCTCAAAGGCAGTGTACCTGCCAGACCATGGGTCTGGAAAACAGAGGATGATAAAACTGTACAGGAATGCAGTTGAGTGGAATCAGCGAACCTGAGGGAATAGAAAACAAAGGAAAATTTTGACGCTGGCCTTTCCTTTGGTCTGAGTGGATGTTTCCTTTCCTCCAAAAAGTGCGGGAGAGGAAAACTTTCCTATGGAACAGCTCGGGTGCATTCCTTTGAATCGAACGGCCTCACAGGAACATTTTCCAAAGGAAACTGGACCCGTAAAATTCCTTCAGAATTCCCGTGAACCGAACGGACCCTAAGACTATGCCACTGTCAATGACATCATGTAGAAAAGAATGGAGTTGTTCGATTTCAAACTTAGGCCCTGTTCGGAATGAAGGATAGAAAAACAAAGGATTGAGGTGAAACGGAAGAAAGGGAAAGGAAAAGAGATGCAAAACATAGGATTATGATACCGTGTAGGAACACAAATGTTGATGTTCGGAACGTCGGAAAAGTAGCATGGGGATTCTACAACTCTTGGTCCAACCTAATGATATTTATATTTACTTCTTGCCTAAATTCATGTTCATGCGTACACAGACAAACTTGTTCAGAACATGGTGGGTCCATGTGCATGGCTGAGCAGCGCCTTTTCCTTCTCTCAGCCTCGGGCATGCGCGAAACAAAGAGCCGAGAGTGGATGTTTTGTTTCCTCCAAAAACGCAGGCGCAGAATACTTTCCAAAGGATTGGTATGTAGCAATTCCTACGTTCCAAACGCTGCTAAGGAAAGATTTTGTAGAATTATGAGATTGCGGAATATGTTGGATGTATTATTGAGTCTCATGGGCGAGTATATATTGGGTACAAGACTTGGAGGGCAAGAAGCCTCTCCTAGAGATAAGGTAGGAGATGGATTACAAATCCTATACTACCAAATATACGTAACCGTAATATATCTCTAACACCCCCCCGCAGTCGTAGCGGTAGCGTCGTGAACAACAGGTGCGTCGCGGACGGTCAGACTGGAAAGCCAAAGTGGACTAGTGGGCTGACATCCCTCCGTAGGAGGAGCGGGAACGTCGTGGACGGTGTCGCGGCGCGGAGCTTGGACTGTAGAGGAAGCTGATGAGGTACTCAAGCGAGGTGGTAGCCTTGTTGCCGATGTCGAGGGAGCCGAGAGCGTTGGGCGGTGCAGCCTTGGTCGTGGTAGCCGTGCGAGGGGTCGCCGTGGTCGATGTCGTGGTCGGGTTGCCGGTGTCGAGGTAGACGCACATGAAGCCGCATGCGCATAGTACGCGAGGAGAGTGACGGAGACGCGTCGAGGCAGTCGTCGAGGATGCCGATGCCGGAGACGACGCAGTACGAGCCGTCGAGGACGAGGTGCGGCCATTGTTTTGCCGGAACAAGACGCACGTCAGGACGAAGGCATAGTACTCCGGTTTTGCCAGAACCGAGTACGCATAGAAGAAGTCGGTGGCGCGGTCGAGGCAGTCGTAGAGGAGGGAGTCGATGCCGAAGACGTTGTCGAAGCCGATGTAGACGAGGCGCCGACCCGGGCTTGCCAGACCTGGGGACACGTCGGGGACGAAGGCACGCACCGGTGTTGCCAGTACCGTGCGTGCGGGGGCAGGGACCACCATGAACCATACACCAGCGTCGGAGGGACTAGCAGAGGAGGCCTCCTGAACGGTTGCGAGTCGCAGAGCGACGTAGAGGGAGAGATGTCGATGCAGTCCGCGGTTGTCGGAGTAGACGTAGTCGGGGACGGGGATGATGAGACTGGCGATGTGGTCGTGGTGGACGAAGACGTAGAAGGCGACGAAGGAAGCTGCGGCCTAGGGTGGCCATGCTGGACGGCTGGACAACGAGTGGTCGGCGGGACCTGCGACGGCCGGAAGTGGCCAACAGGTTACATGTAGAAGGCGGCGGCGTTTATTCAAAGTAGGCGAGGAAGAAACCCGGCGGCTTGACGAAGACCATGCGTGGACGGTGGCGTTCTCGCGCCTAGGGAGGCGACGCGGCGCATACCACGTAGAAGTCGACACGCGGGGACGGCGGAGTGGACCGCGTGCCGCGGCGCTACGGCCGAAGAGGCGACGCAGCACCAGTGCGCGGGTCGGGGCGACGGCGGGTGTCGCCAGCCGCGTATACGCCTGGGAAGGCGCGTTGGCAGCCGGCAACATGGACCAATGGCGGCGGCGCGGCAGCCCGAAGGGGTGACGCGGCGGCAGCCTGTAGCTCGATCGGTGATAGGCGCGTGCTCGGGGACGTGCTTGGCGTAGACAGGCGCGTGTTCGGTTGATCAGACCGACGCAGCGCGGTACGCGCCATGGCGGCGACGACGACGCGCAGATCGGAGTCGATGGCGAAGTTGTCGGTGAAGTCCTGGTCGATGACGGCGAAGACGAACCGGCGATGGAGACTTGCAAGCGAGAGAAGCCGGCAGCAAAGCGTCGAGGCGTCCCTTGGACGACGCGTCCGGCCTTGCTGCGCGGTTGGTGAAGACGAGCCGATCGGTGCGGAGTCGGCGCCGGCGAGCCGGCCGCGGTAGCCGGCTGGAAGGAGCCGGCCGGTGCGGAGTCGGCGCCGGCGAGTCGCCCGCGGTAGCCGGCTGTCGAGGAGCGGGCCGGTGCAGGTCGATGTCGTTGTCGGAGTAGAGGCGCGAGGACGACGGGCGGTGGGCGACGCAATCCGATCGATGATCGGCAAACCAAAAAAGAAAACGCCGATCGACTGACCGGCGGAGAAAAGAAAACGATCTAAAGATCGGAAAAAAAGACGCTAGGGCAGCCGATCAACCGATCGGCGGACGAACCCTAGGTACGGGCGGCGCGGCCCCCGGCGGAGATCATGGAGATCGATCTCCCCGGGGGCGGCGCGGTGCGGAAGCGCGGCGGCGGCGGCTAGGTCAGATCGTGCCGCTCTGATACCATGTAGAATTATGAGATTGGCGGAATATGTTGGATGTATTATTGAGCCTCATGGGCGAGTATATATTGGGTACAAGACTTGGAGGGCAAGAAGCCTCTCCTAAAGATAAGGTAGGAGATGGATTACAAATCCTATACTACCAAATATACGTAACCGTAATATATCTATAATAGATTTCCTACAGGAACATCGTTCCTTTGAAATTCCTCCAAAATTCCTGTGTACCGAACGGGGCCTTATGCAATATTAGCTTCTGTACTGATAATAGGAATAAGACAGGATCGATGAAAATGACAATCAGGCAAGATATCACAAAGAAACGATTCCACTGTCGAACAAACTTCCCGTATTAATTCATTATCGGTGATGGTGAGAATATTATGGAGCTTCAAAGGAGCAAAAATAATCACATCTACGACAGTCCAACAGCTTTGAAGGTCTCAATTGGAAATACTCTAGATGTATATTAAATTTCTAGAATCTAGATTACTTATAAGAAAAAAGATTTAGGTGCAGAATAATAGACTGATCGCATACTTATCAAGTATCAGCCATCAAGTGAGTCATGTCATTTAGGAGACCCTTAAAGCAGAGGAAACAAACCACCTTATTGTCAAAAATATGTGAAGTTGACAGAGTCAGGATTATCACATTGTCTCAAAGGTCCAAATATCATCAAATGTTCATTCTTTGAAATATCTCAACCGCATGTTTCCTCAAGCTTCTTCCGGCATGACAGCTTGTGGATTTCTGACTTGTTTTACCCGTGGATGCCGCGGCAGCCTATCCAGTGTGTCTGCCGCTAAAAGGATTGCCCAACTGCTGCACCCTGAGCTGGTGGCTGACTCGCGACGTGTGTTGGGGGTACATATGTGTCTTCTTCACATACACATGGATGTACTTCTAAGAAATCTTGGTAGCTTGATGTTTCTTAGCAGCATAGGGATATCATCTCTCTCATGAGCATGTATTCCTTAACCCTGAAAACAAAGTTTGTGCCATTAGCACTGAAACAAGTAAGATAATTAGATTACACCCAGTCACCCACGAGCGAACACATTTTATATTTTTTTAAAGCTAAAAGAGGAGGAACTGGAGATTTGTTTTTATGTCCTGAAGATATGCCTTCGTGGAGATGAACCAAAACTAACTTGTCCATGCAGAAACAGAGATGAACTAAACATTACGTAAATGTCCAAACTACTAACCTATCCAGGAGCCAACTAACTTGTCCATGCATCACGAAATTGCTTGAAGGACAAGGATCATTCACAAAACTAACTTCCAGGACAAAAAGTTGATCAACAAAACCACATATCAAAACTCAAAGCCTACCCCCGCGTCCACCCCCGCGTCATCCTCCTCTGGGCGACACGGGGGAAACCCTAGCCGCCGCCACATCTAGAGGGCCGCCGCCACCCGCGTCGCCTCTGCCGGAGAGGACGTCGGCAAAGCCGCACACGCCTCCAGGATGGTGGCGGTGGGGCGTTTTTCGTCTCGTTTCGGCCGTGTGAGGGTCCTGCTAGCGGCGCGGCGCGAGGGATCGACGGAGCGGCGGTGGTTGTCGTCGATTGGAGGCGGTCCTGACTTGCGGGAGCAGGACGCGGCGGTTCCGACGGCCGTCAGAGCGCCCCGGCGCGGACGCGGGTCGGGCCCGATCTGGGCCCGGCGGGCCGGCTATGGGCTTCGTGGCGCCGATGAGGAGGAGCGCGTCCCGGCAGCGGAGGAGGCACTGGGCGCGGGGTTGGCGTTGTGGCGTCGAGCTGTTGTCTCGTTCAGCAATAGATGGAATAATTTTTTGGGATGTTGTGTACTCCCTCCGTTTAGGGTCAGCAATAGATGGAGAAGTTCAGAACTACAGACGGTGTCTCATTGATTTTTTTTACAAATATGGCCCCCGCCCAAATTTATTGTCGAAACTGGTCCCCTACGAATTTTATTGTCAAAAGAAGCCCTGGCGGGATGACACGTCCACTTTGCGCCATCTCAGATGGCGGAAAGAGACCTTCCGCCAAACAAGTCGGCGGAAAGACGCCAGTTGTCGACCTTCTACGAACTCATCTGGTGCCATGTCACTTGCCGCCGACTGGTTTGGCGGAAGGTCACTTTCCGCCAGCTGTGATGGCGCAAAGTCGACGTGTAATCCCGCCAGGGGCTACTTTTGACAATAAAATTCACAGGGGGCTAGTTTTGACAATAAATTTGGGCAGGGGGCCATATTTGTATAAAAAATTGTCTCACTGTCTCGGTGTCAGCCAGCGCATGTGGCCTGAGTGCACGGCAAGCCATATTCCTACCAGAAGGCAACAACAATGTATGAAACAAAAAGGGACAAATTGATGATAGCAGCAGTCATCGGTGTTATTATTCACACCGCAACTTCAAGATCTTGATGTTCCCTTATTACTCCCTACGTGTCAAAATACAAGGCGCGCTATTTTTAAGGTGGTCTTTGACGCTCAACTTGACCGCAAAATATATTGAATGAAAATGTATATAAGGTACCATTGGATTCGTCTTGCAAAATTCTTTAATTTCATATATCTGTATAATAATGTTGGATACATATTATAAGTATAAATCATGGTCAAACTTACACAGCGTTGACCGGGCCCTTATATTTTGTGACGGAGGAAGTACTTTATTTCTCTTGCAAATAATGCATACATGCAGTCACATGCAATTTGGTATCATATAAAGAGCTAGCCAAGGCAGTCCGTGCAGCATCTGCATAAATAGAAGTATATACAGCTGCCGTTTTCAAAGCCCTCGGCCTTGCAGGGCACATTGCAGGTTCCATGCTTGATGCATGATTTGCCGTGATCCCACAACTTGCTGTAATTACAGAAACACTTGCCTTGCACCCCCATCTCTTCTGCATTGATGCACAAGAAATTTGAATTACATAATTAACTGGGATCAAAATTATAAGGAGAAGCGTAGGTCGATGGTCTTAATACCAGATGACGTGAAAAGTAGCATCATCAACCATAAGCATATTAATGCCTTGTTGGTTCCAAATTGCACTTTGCCAATACTCTTCATGTAGCCCAACATATCGATGCGGTAATATGTGTGAGTTTTTTTTTTGTGTGTGTTTGGGACTGGTGAGGTATGATTATCCCCATGATTCATATATATAGCAAAAGTAGCTCCATGATTTCGGGATTCCCTGACGATTTCTGCAATCAGAAAATTAATTACTATAATCAAATAGAATCAAAATAATGAGTGTGACGAATTTCTGGCTTTTATTACTAGAGTCAACTACGAATAAATTAGGATCATAGTAAATGAAATTGATTCCCATCATTTATTACTTTCGTTCTTTACGAAATAACTGGATATGGAAGGATATGTGGCATCGCATCTGTCTCCAATGACGGATCAATTGGTTTGTCTCCAGGGTCAGATGTAGGGCTGGACTAACGAGCTGCTCGGCTCGTTAAGGCTCGGCTCGTTAAGACTCGTGATAGTTAAGACCCGAATCGTTAAATTCATTAAGCATAACGAGCTCAAAATAAAGCTTGGCTCGGTTCGTTAAGTGTTCGCGGGCGCTCGTGAGTAGCTCGTTAAGACTCGTTAATAAAATGCATCTGAATTTAGAGATGACGTGGTGACTGACAATTGACAAGGAGTCAATGGGATTCGATGTTGCCTGCATGAGTAGACCGTAAAATTTGGCTAGTATATGGGCTTGTTGAACAGTGTTGGATTGTCACCTGTCAGGCTCCTAGTTAGATGGGATCTACCCCTCGAAAAAGGATGGGATCCAAATTAACGAGCTTAACGAGCTGCTCGTGAGGTTTGTTAGCTCGCTCAATTAGCTCATTAACGATAACGAGCGAAAATTATTGTTTGGCTCTGTTCGTTAGCATAACGAGCCGAGCTAAATGAGCCGAGCAAATGAGCGCTTGTTAAGCTCGTCGAGCTTCGAGCTTTATGTCTAGCCCTAGTTGTGTCTACATATATTTTAGTGCTTCCATTTTGTGTTGACCTTTTCGGTATGGAGGGAGTATAATAATCCTATAGTATACTAATAATATTGCACGTGCAAATCACGTTTCTATCTATTTTATTATATACTAGTCGTTAACTCGTGCACCTGCACGGGCGAGAGATTTTGAAAATCAAGTAATAGATGTTTCAAAAATAAATTAATGGAAATTTTGTGTATCATAAATTTTTAAGAACTTATAAAAATAATGCTGGAAATATAAATTGTAATATTTGTATGCAACCGGAGAGTGTGAATCCAATAAATTCCTTAAATAATAATCTTACCGAGCATCTATTGTATCATTTATGATTTTTATGTCAATGAGGATGTGTTTAAATATATCGCATACTATAAATCAGTCTCTCTTAAATTAGAATATAAGATTATACATCGAAATAAGATTTTACCTCGAAATCAACATTATGTTGACCAATAATGCTTAGTGTTTAATATTCCTTTTATATTCCTTCTATCTGAAGTTTGGGATCAAGATTTATTAAACTCAAATTATCCAAATATAATCAGACTCTCTTAACATTTTCTTCATGCCAAATTTGTCTTTTTATCATACTAGCTAATTGCCCGTGCGTTGCAACGGGAATATAAATATTCAATGAAAATTATACGTGATTATGTATCCATCAGTTATACATTTGTCTCACTAATTGTGTTGGTGAGTTTGCAATCATCAAGATTTATTATGAAGGTCGGAAGGGGAGCAAAAACAGAGTACTATATTTTTCAAGCATGAGAGATAGCTAAATATCGCTGGTGCAATGTATCGGTTGACACTCAGGAAAATTAAAGTCATACTGGTGGTAGTTTATTTCAATCCACAATTAGAAAATGTTATTAAAAAATATCCGTGTTCCAAAAGTGAAATGTCAAAGATAAATTCAAGCGTACTTGAATTATTAACATAATAGCTTGGAACAAAACAAACATATGGTTATCTAAAACTTTGGGGAAATTTCAAATCTCTAAAATAACATCAAAACAATCTTTAAAGAACCCATACATGGGATATATTCTTGCTCCAAATAGCCATCGGATCAACACACCACATTTACATGACTCAATTTCTGAGCAACCAACCGTAGACACACAAATTACAGAAAAAAGGGTAAACAAATTGACACGGAAGATAAATAAAGCACTGGTTGGGGATTAAATAAATTGGTCCATTCTAAATGTTAGAAGTGCTTTGTTTCCTCCTGCAAAGCTTTGTCCATATATATGAAAATGAAACTATAAAGACGAATAAAAACAAATATTATGTGCCATCGTGGGTAAGAGAGCATGGAACTTGGCAGCTCCTTCATGCTCTCCCCAGAACTCCCCGCATAGCTTGTATAGTTCAGCCACACTCTTCCTTGCATGGTCCTCTTTGTTGTGTCAAGCCACAGAGTTTGATAACAAGCATTCTTGCTATTATTAGATTCTCTAATACAGACTTGCAATGATCGCTTGGCTTATAATAGCTGGAAGCTAACTTAAGGGAACTATTCCCTAAGAAAATACAAGATGAGATGCACATTGCCTATCAGGGTTGATATTCTTTATCTCTTCAGAAATACTCGGGTGCAGTTCTGGGGCGTGCGTGGACTGCCGGAGCTGGTGGCAATGCTCCCTCTAGGGACTTGGCGCGGCCGTGGGCGTTGGTGCGGAGCTCCTCTGTACGATGCCGACGATCCCTCCTCGTCAGTGCTGCAAGCTCTCTGGGTCCTCCCTCGTTAGGTTGATGTTCTCTGAGCACTAGCTTCAGAGAATCATCTCGATGTAATTTTCCTTTCTAGTTTCTAGGGCGATGCTTAATCGTTCTCGGGAATGCTGTTGTAAGTCTTGGTGGTTTCTTTTCTATGAAATGGAACCGGGGCGAGGCCCTTTTTATCTAAAAAAAATACTCGGGTGCAGCTGCTGACATCTGCACAAAGTTAAAGACCAGGGAAATTTAGAGTCAGCAAAAGATAAGACTTCCATCCACATCAGCAGGCAGTATACATCCACCGAATCAGAGTAAAGATATCAAATACACACAGCGAACTGGAACATGCATGAAATAAAACTTACAGCTCACTAAGAGAGTTCCCCACAAAAAGGGTCATCCATGATTGATCTATGGAGTCACCAAGGCCCAGTTGCACAGCCTGGAAGTTCAGATATTATAGCAAGCTTCCTGCAACCGAATAAAATAAAAGTTGTCACAACAATTTCTTCCACTTCACCTGTGAGAATACCTACCAAAAGACGATACATACCCCGCCATGCTTATTCTATCCCCGCATAAGGCCTCACCTTCATCTGCAAAAATTAAACAATCGTGTCAAAATCAACAAAAGAACAAGTTTGCTACTTCCATCGTTCCATGTTCTAACAATTGATATGAAGTAGATCGAATGGCAAATGTATGTGCTCTGATCATTGCATATTGCTTATCGCATAATTATTAACTTCCCACATTGCATGCGAATCAATGGAATTTACAGAAAATAATCTCCTCCGTATTCCATAGAAGCAAGCTAGCTAGATCTGTATCTCCATGTATCAAAGTAAGCGGCAGCAAGCTAGCTAGAAATGTCAAAAAACAGTTTTAAAAACCGAGAACCTTTTATTAAAAAGCGGAATCATTTTAAACCGAGAACCTTTTTTAAGTGAGGGAAACACATGCGGACGCCTGAAGGAGAGATGACACTTACATAAATCATAAGATGGTGTAGTCCCATCGCATAATGTAGGATACAGAACGAGTCATTAAATGAATCCATAATCCAAAAATAAAAAGAAGTAGCACATAATATGGAGATGTTTAAGTAACTACTACCTGCAAATATCATGCTTGAAAGGTCTGTATAAGTCATCACACGGTATCCCACAAAACAGAGAGCCAGTCTGCAGCATCAACAATCCTTTCAGCAATATATATCCATTTAGTCTTGCACGCCATGTATAGCTTTCCATCCTTGTGATCAATTCCAGAATGTAGAGGGCAGTTTAGCTAAAGGCAACCATTTGAAAAAAGGCGGAATATAAACTGATTCTATATACGTCACAGATGCTACAATAAGGAGGCAAAAGCCGCAAAACACTGAACTCAAATCTTTTTCAGATTTTCAAGCCAAACCATCAGTGAGTAGGACGCCTGGTAAAGGCCTAGTAGTAAGACTAATTTGAACATAACAATTCAAGATTGGAAACAAACTTACGTAATATCAGTCATATATCATACGGTTTTGCTAAGTCTCAGTCAACTAAGACGTAGCTTATGTCTCAGTCAACTCCGTGTCCGTCCGATTCATTTTGCATCGTGATTCGTGTTTGTGTGTGTGCTTTCGGCCTGTTTTCCCGAATCTGGCTGTTGGACTTGCTTGTTTTTTCCCTGAATATTTTCGAATTGATTAGTCTGCTTTTGGGCCGGGCAGCACGGTGGTGGGGATGGGCTCGTTGTTTTTTTTTCCCGCCGGATACTGTTTTGATTTACTGGGCCGGGGTTTGGGCTTTGTGTTTTTTTCGTTTGCGTTAAAAATTAGTGTGGAGTTTTCAGCTCCATTTTTTTGTATTTTTTACGAGGTTCTATTTTTTTCTTGTATGTTTTTTCTTTAATATCCACACTAGTTTTGTTATGATCGATTAAGCCAAAAAAAAAATTTACTTTTATTTTTTATTGTCTAATATGCTGAATTATTTTGTTGTAGTTTGTCCGGGGGGCATCGGTTTGATTTTTAGAAATGTGCACTTTATTTGGTTTTTTATTTGTTTTTGTACGAAATTCTTTTTGTTTTCAGCTTGCTAGGAGGATCGGCCATAAATTAGTCGATGGCAAAAGAAACCGATAATCTAGTTTGATTAGATGAAGGAATTAGCTACCCGGAATTTTGAATTTGTTTGTATAGATTATCATTAGTTCCAATTAAAGTCAGTTTTGCAACTGCACTTGCAATTGAGTTTTATTATTTTTTGTTTTTTCTTTACTATCTGTAATTTTTTCGGAATCTAGTTTTCAACTCCGCTTGCAACTGAATATTTTCTCGAGATAGGGCTAGCTGCAACTGAGTGTTTTTATCGAGATAGGGGCCAGCTGCAACGGAGCTTGCAACTGGGATTTTATTATTATTTTGTTTTTTCTTTATTATTTTAAATTATTCTTATTTTTTGGAAGCTAGTTGCAACTTGGCTTGCAACTGATTGTTTTCTCGACATAGGGGCCAGTTTCAACTGGCAATTGAGTGTTTTCTCGAGATATGGGCCAGTTTCAACTACGCTTGCAACTGAGATTTTATTATTATTTTGTTTTTTCTTTATTATTTTCTGGAAGCCAGTTGCAACTGGGCTTGCAACTGTGTTTTTTTCCGAGGCGAGTTGCAATTTCACTTGCAACAGATTTTTTTCCCGAGACGGGCCAGTTTCAACTGCACTTGCAACTGAGTTTTCATTATTATTGTTGTTATTTTTTCTTATTTTTAATTAATATAAATTTGTATTTTTTAAACCAGTTGCAACTGCGCTTGCAACTGTGTTTTATTTATTTATTTTTGATAAGTTTTCTTATTTTTTAATTAATATAAATTTGTTTTTTTAAGCCCGTTGCAAATGAGTTTTTTCCCGATTGGCCAGTTGCGACTGCGCTTGCAACTGAGTTTTTTCCGAGACATGCCAATTTTGCAGTTGCACTTACAACTGAGTTTTAGTTATAATTTTTGTTATTTTTTCAATTATTATTTATTTGTTTGTTTTTGAAAGCCAGTTGCTACTACGCTTGCAACTGAATTTTTTCCCGAGACATGCAGTTGCAACTTCACTTGCAATTGAGTTTTTTCCTGAGACATGCCAGTTGAACTGCACTTGCAACTGAGATTTTTCTAGAGACAAAGCTGTTGACGCCAATTTTGTCTCAGATTATAAAAAATAATTGACTATCATGAAAATAGATAAAATAATTAAATAAATAAAAAATGTGTATTTGTGTCATAAATAAACAAATAAATAAATGCATAAATGATATATGTATATGTCCCATTCATCGGATACAACGGTCCAATATTGACCTAAATCCCCAACGCGCCAGCAATACTTATTATCAAAGAAATATTTGAAAGCATGATGGTCGTTGGCGCCCGGTTGATCTTATGAAATACAATCATAACATATTAAATAAATGAGCGAATTCGTACAAATATTTCATCAAGAGTAATTGTACATTTTATCACAAAGTCATTGTTCAATACGAATAGTAATTAAATCTTTTTGCTAGCCATTGGAGCTAAAAGCTTGTTGGCTAGCTAACTTACAAGACACTAGGTGAATGTCCGTGCGTTGCTACGGGAACAGAAACACACAAATCTACACTCAACGTGAAAAAAATATACACATAAAAATGATACAATTTAGGCTTCAATGCATCTCTGTGCCTCCCTTCATTTCTCTCTCTTTGTCGTACTGGCCACCACTACTGTAGATTTGATACAGACCCTTTGACATTTATCTTTCATGTCTACCCATCGTGACACACACTGACGAGGTTATACCCTTCGGGTACCCTACTATGGGGGTACCTGGTGCACGTGATGACTAAGACCAATTGTTAGAGGTCTATTGAAGCCCATGAAGGGAGGCCCAAGACGAAGGTACTTCCCAAGTTAGGCATAGTCGGTTGAGCTTACCTTATCTGTAATCCTAGTCAGTTACGTACCCGAGACCCAGCCTCCTATATAAAGGCTGGGAGGGCGGCCGATCAAGGGCACGCAATACTCCAGACACCAAAACCCTAGCGAGATCAGCATCTCGCCGGGACCCTTGTAGTTCCATTGTTCACATCATCAATACAGACAAGCAGGACGTAGGGGTTTTACCTACTCGAGTACTCTGAACCTGGGTAAATCCCGCTTGTCAGCCGTCGATACTACCAACTCTACACGTTCTCTACCCCATAATCTAAACCCTAGGTCCTTAACCATGTGTATTGCCGAGGACAACCCTCATCACACACCCTCTCTCCTTAGACAGCCTTGAAAGTCGCTCCTGGACGCAATCGCCCCCCGACCCAGATCTGCTCCAGCGGCGCTGCCGGCCGGAGTACCAATGGGAGAGGAGCTCGTGGCACCCCTATAGATAGTATATCTAGGTTTGCTATCTGGCAACTTGGTCCCAAGTGGCGATTGGCGTTATGCCATCTCCCCCTTCTAGGTGCCTGGTCGGGTCGTCTCCGAGCGACGACCACGGCCTAGAGAAGCTCCTGTCCGGCGTGCTCCCATGGTGGTGGGCACGGTGGGGAGGGAATGAAGGTACGTGCTTGGATAAGCTCGAAGAGCCCTCTTCTTGGGGGTTTGGTTCGCGCAAAGCAGCGATGTCTTCTTTGCGTACTGCTTCAGTCGCCATGGAGGCGACATAGCAGAGGCTAGGTGACAGAGCAGAGGCTGAGCTGGACGGTGCGGCTCGGTGAATTGAAGAAGATGCTCGTCTGTGGAGAAGACACGCGAAGGACAAGTTAGCCGGAGCGAGTTGTGGCCGACAGAGGCGTCTCCGCCCTGCGGTGTGTGGAAGGCACTGCAGTTCTTTCTTCCTCCAGGCCAAGATGCCAAATCGGAGGATTTTCGATCTCAGCATGGCGTTCCTCGCCGACGGCGACCCAAGTCGCGTAGTCCCCGGTGTTGTTGACGGTAGCCGTGCTTCGTGGTCAAGCAACCGGAGCAATCACAACGAAGAAGAAGGGCCTGATCGCGTTATCACTTTTTACACTAGTAGGAAAAGGCTTATAGCCACCAGCATACCGCTGGCGGACGCCGTTTCCGTCCGCCAGCGCTTCAACCGCTGGCGGGCTGTTTTTTGAGTCCGCCACTGGTTCTGGACGTACCGCTGGCGGACGCAATCTATGCCCGCCAGCGGTAGGCGCAGAAATTTGGGACGAGGCGGGGCAAACAACCGCTGGCGGGCATCATACGAGCCCGCCAGAGGTACTAAATAGACCGCTGGCGGACGCTAAGTAGTGCCCGCCAGCGGTAGTTGAGTCGGCTGAGCTCGGCGGGGAAAAAAAGGTGACAGTACCGCTGGCGGGCGGGCTGCATCGTCCGCCAGCGCTCAGTTCAGTACCGCTGGCGGGCATGCTGAAGCGTCCGCCAGCGCTAACTTAGCCTGTAATCCAAATAACTACGAAAATGCTATTTATAGAAAATAATCAGTAAATTCCCTTCGAACCATTGCTTCCTATATCAAGACACACCTATGTGTCGAATATGAGCACTTTATCACAAACTATGGGTTGAGACTTGACATAACTTGGTTGATTCGAATCGGAAAGTAACCTTTGTAGGTTGTTTCTACATGATAGTACTTTTTGTGAAGAATGTTTGTGAAACTTTTGTCAAAAATCAAGTTTATCATTTCACATAGCAACTAGTACACATAAAAAGACTCTATGCAAGAGGATATATCTTTTTGAGTGTTTTTTTTACTCTATTTATTTTTTCTACGAAAAACTGTCGATCGATCGACGACAGCCCAACAGGACGACTATTCACACCGAAAGAGATCAAATATAAAACAGTGTTTGCATTGCAGAATAATTCAAAGTAGGAAACATTATTTTCCTCAGTTTACAAAAGCAACATTGATCAAATTAATATGCAAAAAGTATCACGCTTACATCTTTATTTAATCCGGTTACAGCTGGAGTCCATGCCATTTTTATTTAACTAACTTCTGCCTCGTTCGAAGCCGCGGGGTCCATCACGCGCGCTCCTCACCCAAAGAGTAGGAACCATCACAGGGCCAATACTCACATGATAAGGATCCCTCTGCAAGGCCTGCCATGTATTAGTATACACCGTATCCAACATATACATGTAGCGACGGACGTGCGCATCCTCCTCCCTTATACGGCGACGTACCACCTCCTCGGGGGCAGGCTCCCTCTGGAACCTCCCTGGCCCACGCGAAGGCCACCAAAGAAGATCCGGGTCGACGACGTCGCCCGGATTTCTCACCAAGCTACGCGTTCCGGAAGATAACACCTCCCAGTGCCAGCCCGGCGGAGCCCATTCCCGCACAGGGCCGTTATTGTCCAACAGGTGTCCGGACATCGCCGACGTAAATGCCCGAGATCTGAAAAAAATAGTGGGGAATTTGATCAAACACTTAAGGTGCATGCAACCTACGTAGGGGAGGAGGGGATCAGGGAGAGAGGATAGCGTACATTGGCATGGGGACGGACTAGGGGAGGTCCACAGAGGTGTGGAGGGGCACCGGCGGAGGCCACGGGCGCGGAGAGGTTGTCGAGCTACGCGGACAAGGGCGGCGGCGGCGCGGTTGGTGGAGAATAGGAATAGGATGGCACGGATCTGGTCTGCCCCTGTCCTCTTATAAGGGGTAAAAAAAACCCTAGAAGTTACCGCTGGCGGACGACACACGCTGTCCGCCAGCGGTAACCCTCGCACGCGCGCGGGCCCACCGCGCACCACACTTATCCACCCGTTGCCCCCCACCCAACCCTATCCACCCGCGCTGCCCCCCACCCAACCCTATCCACCCGGCCGCTGCCCCCCACCCACCGCGCCGCCGCCCCTGCCCCCCCACACACCGCGCCGCCCCCCTGCCCCCCGCACCCGCGACCGCTCTCCACCAACCGCGCCGCCGATCCTCGCGCGCGGTCGCTCCCCAACTCATCGCGCCGCCGCCCCGCGCCGTCCCCGGCCCCATCCTCGACCGCCGCCGCCCCCGTGCCGTCCCCACACCCGGCCGCATCCTCGACCGCCGCCGCCCCCGCGCCGTCCCCGCACCCGCGCCGTCCCCGTCGACCGCCGTCGAGGTAACCGCCGCCGTCCATCTTCCTCCTCTCCCTAATTAATTTAGTTCAAACTAGGTTAGTTCAAATTACTTGATGTTTAGGTTAGGTTCAAATTATCCTCTATGTTTAGGTATTTGGAAAATTGAAATGCATAAATTAGTGTGGTGAAATAATCTATTTTTAGATAATTTGCAAAATTGAAATGCCCCTTTTGCATATCTTTTTGGTTGTGTATGAATGTGTGCAGGTACTCCTAGAGACCTTTGAGATTGCCGGAATGTTGATTAACTTCCATTCCGGCAAATTCAGGTACTCATATGTCATATTTTTAGCCGAAGTCATGCCAAAATTTCTCGTGAATTTTGACATGACTTTGGCCGAAAATGTTGTTATGTTTTGTATTTTATTAGGTTGCCGATGATTAAAATGGTGTGGCACTATATATGTGATTCAGAGGTGGTGTGAGTGAAACTTGTGATATGCACAAATATCAAAATTTCTGCATCCTACAAGTTTCGCTAACGCCATCTCTGAATAATTTGTGTGTCCACTCTAAGTATGAGGCATTCTTTAGAGTTGACTCTATTACATTTTTAGAATGGCGATGAGGCATTAATCATTTTGTTTGTGTTTTTACATCTTATTACAATTTCTATACTGAAATTTGTTGTTTAACATTTTTTATTTGCCTTGTATGCAGCGAATGCCGCCGCGCCGCCGCTCCATGAGCGGGTTCATTGGCGTCCGTCACCGCCCATCTGGCCGCTGGTCCGCGGAGATCACCGTGGACGGCCACCTTGGTACATGGGGACTTTCGACAAGGCGGAGCTCGCCGCGCGCGCATTCGACGCGGCAGCCTGGAGGTTTGGACGGCCGCGTGCTGAGCTCAACTTCCCCGACGTTCCGAACCGGGAGGAGGCTGAGTTCCTCGCGCCGCCGATGGAGATCGTCGACGTAGACGAGGCGCGGCGTAACCGCCGCCAGGGGATAGCTCGCCGCGTTGCCGAGATCGACGAGTGGCGGATGGACACGCTACGCCAGAACCGCCCCGATCTGGTGCAGGTGGAGCTGGACTTCTACGCCGCGGGGAACAAGAAGAGGCATGCGAGCTCCGACGTCGTCGGACCCTCCAGTGCAGCGCCGCCGTGCAAGAAGACCGACGACGATTCTGATTCGAGCTTCTGGGATGATCTCGATGAGTCGTCGGAGTTCATGCTGGGGTCATCTCGATGAGTAGTTTTAGGTTAAATTTCAAGTTAGGTTAAGTGATGAACTAATGCATGTTGTTTACCTTATCGAACTTTAGCTTAAGTACTATATATGTCGTTTTAGGTTTGTAATGCATGTGTGATGAACTAAGGTATCTATGTATGGCACTTTGATCATTTGTATGTGGTCGTCTATATTTCTGTTGTTTGTTTGACGCCTGTATTTGAATTTACTGTACTGTAGATACTGCTGGAATACGATTTTTTGGAAAAAAAATTCAAAAAATGTACCGCTGGCGGCCGTGGCTGCACGCCAGCGCTGTCCAATCTAACGCTGGCGGGCAGAAATTGTGCCCGCCAGCGGTAACTAGCCATACCGCTGGCGGGCGGCCACCGCCAGCGGTATAAATTATCACTGGCGTAATGATCGCTGGCGTGCGGCCGCCCTCCAGCGGTAGGCCAATTCCGTCCGCCAGCGATAGGCTTTTCCCTACTAGTGTTATTCTAAGGTCTTTCTTGTAAAGTTTTCGGGCCTTGTGGTATTTCTTCGATATGTCAGGCCTCTTCCCCGTTCAAAAAAAAGACATTTATCTTTCATGCACATTTGGCGCCTCACAAACATCACCCGGTTTATACCTTTGGCGTCTTGCAACCAGCGTGCGGCTTCTAGATGTATTAGAGCAGGATTGGTATTTTTTTCAACTAAAAAATAGCTCAGAGATTTGTGAACGACTCCAAAGTTCCACGTTTGGGTGATAATTTCTGAATCATGAGTTAACAATTGCAGAAAATCTCTTGACTGTTTTGCCAAAGGCATAGTGTGTCATGGTCTCAATAAAGTAAAACACGACAAGTACGAAAAAGAGCATTATTTCTAATAAAGTGTAGGCAAAGATCGTGGGAATGGTCGCAAGCCGTTGTGAATATCCGGGAATGGAATGTGCTATTCAGAATGAATAGCAGAATTCATGCTCAATCACATCTAAAGGACTCGCTACAAAGTGTGTACACACATACAAATTTAATCACGTAACTGAGTCTTGCAACCAGCCTTCAGCCAATTCAGATTTCGTGTCAAACCTAGGTCGCCTCTCCACGTACGGATAGACAGAACAACTCGCGATTTAGTGGAGAATCACCTGGAGGAGGCGGGCATGGAAGGCATTCTCTCATGGTCCGCGGTGAGCTTCTGCACCAGTTTGATACATTACACTTCAAAATTAGCATCAATTACATATGTTACCATTTGGAGTACCTAAGAGTTTGGACAGTAATTCATAATTAAACAAAGAAGGAATATATCATAATTTGTTCTACACCGTCGTATTTTCTAGGTAGTTTTTCTGGTCACACAAGAACTTAATCAATTCTATTACCTTGCCTGCTAGCCTAAAATCCACAAGTACTAACACAAGTTGCAAGTGTCTCTCCACATTGTTTCTGCCAATAATCTGTCGTCTTGACCTCAGGAGTTGTCCACACGGCGGCCCGATGCTACAATAAAATTTACTGTAGCAGAAGTAGCCTCAAGCTGACGAGGGAACAACAATACATGGCGAGCAGCAGCAGAAGGGTCTCAACAATCTGGTATGCATGTACAAAATAAAATAAAGTCTAGACAGGTTAGTTAACATCCGCATACAGATAACTGCTCCACCAAATGATCCTGTGAACATATGCCCATGATCATTACTTTCTGGTAACACACATATGGGCCTTTTCAGTCGACGACGACACAAATTTTAAAACATAGACCAAAATAGGATCAATAACAACTGCAGCAATAGCTTGTATGAAAATCTCATTAGGATTGGAGATCGTCTCCAAAATGATGGAAGCTTCAGTATAAAGTCACACTTGCCGTAGTACAGTAGCAATCACGATTACACCATAATAATCAAAACGGGGAATCTCAAGCAATCTGAACTCATCAACAACGATCTTGCCATAGTACTATCACCTTATTCACCTCCAAAGTACGATCTTGCCATAGTACTATCAACTCATATAAAATCAAACAGCAGCATCCGTATCGATCTAGGAAGGACATGAAAACTGCAGGAAATAGGTGATGGAACGGGAGGCTGACCGGCTAGACTGGCTTCATGAACGGCGGCGTCAACTGATTGTTGAGGATGGCGGCTGACCGGCTAGACTGGCGTAGGTGGCGTTTGAGCGGGAGCTGGGTTTGGCGGCGGCAACGTACATAAGGCAAGGTGAGACTTCCCGTACGGTGGAGCAATCAGCTCACGCGTGCCTGGAGGAGACGGAGGCAAGGCAAACGACGGTGTCGATTCGCTCGGCTCGGTGCAGTTCCGCTCGATTCCTTCGGTGGGAACCAAGAGCACGACGCTGTTCTGCGGCGGCAGCTAGGGCTACGCGTCCACGGAGAGACGGCGGAGCTAGGGCAGATGGGAGAGGAGTTGGGGTCGCGTGGGTGTTCTGTGTACCAGTCTCACTGGGCCTTGGCCTTGGCCCATGTGCGTGACTGCGTGAGCAGCGATAGCCTGGGGGAGCGCACAAGCGAACAACCGACAAACCGAACGACGGGCAGAAGGCAGAGCACGACGTACGTACCATACGCACCATCACAACTACAAACTCCTAATTAATACTCCCTCCGATTACACAATATAAGATGTTTTAGCCATTTCCTACATTCATATGTCTACACATGTATCTAGACACGTTTTAGTGTACATGTCCACTCATTTTAGTGTGAATCTAGACAACATGTGACACATCTAAAACATCTTATATTATGAAACGGAGGGAGTAGTAAAGATGGGGCTCGACGTGATAAAACTAGCCCAACAGCTACGTTCGTGCATGGATTAGCCGGTGTCATTACATGGTTAATGGAGTATATTATAATGGAGGTTATTAGCAGCCCATGGCCTTCGTGCATCTCGGAAGAAAAGCCTCGGACGCGCATGGGACGCTCCAGTAACCGACCAGCCCCACTTGCGCACGATCTAGTACACGCTCCCACGATATTTTCACCGCGCGTCGCTTCGGCCCTCAGCTCTATAAATAGCAGCCACAGTCGTTGTCGAGCTCAGCAGAAGCCCAAGCCAAGACGAGCCCAAACAAAAACGAGCTCAACACAAGACAAAAAAAACAAATAGGCCCAACAAGGAAGGGAGCAGCGAAGCGGGCCGAATTTGTCCAACAGAGAAAACGATGATGCCACCTGCCTGAGCTTAAGCTATGGGCAATCACTAAAAAATGTTCCATTTGCAAAAAGAACTTCACAACCGGTCTCATCGTGACAAGTGTCGCCGTCTGCTTTCTCTCTCCCCACGGTTATCTATATGTTCGCCAAGTGTCGCTATGAGATTAAAAGTGGGGAGGATGAAAGAGAAAGACATACAGGAGGTGGGAGGGCAGTTTTTCCCTTTTATTTTTCTAAACCGAATTTTAAAAACGAAATATCTTGAGAACCGTTTATCCAAATTACAAACCGTTTCCAATTTTGGGTTCCTCGCGTCGAGATCTTCAAAAATAGATCTCATATTGATAGGTTTTGACGAACTTTTTTTTCGTACTTCTGGTTATAAATAGTTTGTACATTCTGTTATGCATATCTTGTACTTTCTGTTCTGTGTACTTTTGTACTCTGCTTTCTGTGTACTTATACACCATGTGTACTTTTGTACTTCAGTTTATGTGTTTTTGTACTTTTTGTGCAGTTTTTTTTTGTACTTTCTGTGTAGTTTTGTACATCGTTTTGTGTACATGTACTTTGTTGTATAATTTGTACTACGTTTTCTATGTATATGTACTTTTTGTGTAATTTTTTTGTACTTCAGTTTATGTGTTTTTGTACTTTCGGTGTAGTTTGGTACTTCGTTTTATGTGTACATGTACTTTCTCTGTGATTTTGTACTACTAATTACGTGTAATTTGTACATCGTTTTTGTGTAATTTGTACTAGCCATTCCATTCTGAACAATTTGTACATCGTTCTATATTTTTTTGTACATTGTACTGTATTTTCTGGTGTACGTACTTGTGTGGTGCTACGATATGCCGTTGTTTTAAGTTGTACACCGGGCAGCAGGATGCACTGGTACACGAGGGCGTGATGTGCAGCTGCCAGCCTGCCAGGAGGAGATGCGTCACGCCAGTCACGAGCGTGGAGCATAAATTCTCTTTGCAACATACACGACGCATGGGGCTTCTAGCTGACGTACACGCGGGATGCGTCGTACGCGCGGAGGGCTTGCGTGCATGCGAGACGCGGGCGTTGAGCTGCCGTGCCGTGTCAAAACTTCTTTTCTCCGTCTCGCCCACGTGGCGTCATGTGCACTCAGCGTCGATCACGGAAATCGTCCTTCGCGAAGGAAACCCTTCGCGTAGCCTCGCCAAATATTGCAGCCACTCGATAGGTGGTCGGAAAAAATAAATACAAATTTATTAGTCAGGTGTTAAGTGCTCTGCACTCCTGGATTATTTCATCCTCTTCAAGAAGGTATTCCTACTTAAAATTATCCTCGTCTAAAATAGTATCGACATGAAAGAATTATCAATATGCCATTAAATCAAAATTCAAAAGTGCTCCCTAACACAAGTTATATTTTAATGCGCACGTGCCAAATATTATTTTTTTCGAGAACCCGCAGCAAGATCTGCGCGTTATTGTATTAAGCTTAAAAAGGAGAAAACAACGCCAAAGAATGGCTACAACACCACACTCACCCAAGACACGGCCAATGGCTACAACACACTCCTACAGCATCAAAGCGACAAAGCTCGCCTTGCCCAACCTCGAGCCAAGAATGGCGAAGAGGCGGGGCACCGAGTCTCAAGGCCGTGTCGCAAAGACACCAACACAAACAAAGCACAACTACGACTCCTAGTCTGCCCTAGACCAACGTACCCTACTCATGTGCCTAGAGGATCGGCGAGCAGAGGCAGGATCCGACCAAGCTTGGGAGGTTGTCGACTCGAAGGTGTTGGTGTTGGGGACGATGTACATTGCGCCCCGAAGACCCACGCCTTGGGTAGCAAACATCAGCAGCGGGCATCACCAAAACGCTCGCCGGCAAGACCACCGGCGAGGCCACCATCTCCAAATGCATCATGGGGACTCCCCTCGCAGCCTGGGCAACGCCTTAATGAAGGGAACGACGTCGAGGCGCCGCCGCCACCCGGTCCAGCAAGCCAGACCTAGGGTTTCCCCCGGCACCGGGAAGGGGAATCGCGGTCAAGCCCAAGACCACGCCTCCAAGGAGGAGACGGCGCCCGCGGGCGTCGCCGTGGTCAGCATCCGAAGCCGCCGGTATAGGCTTTCACCCGGGCATGAGACCGTGACCCAGCAGCACTGGACTGGAGTTGGGGCATGACGCAGGCCGCGAATCCAACCACCACCACCGAAGAGACAAATTATCGCCGACGGAGAAGGGGAGCCATTGACCTCCACCACGCAGCATCCTCAACTCCCCAAATTAGGGCCAAGACGGCCAGATCCGGGCGGAGGAGAGCTGCCACCTCCACCACGCAGCAGCCTCAACTCCCCAAATCAGGGCCAAGACGGCCAGATCCGGGCGGAGGAGAGCTGCCACCTCCACCAGACGAGCAACCCCGCCACCACACTACTCCGGCCGCCACTGAAGGCCACCAACCGTCGGAGCAGAGCCCCGCAATGGCCAGATCCCGAGCCGGACCGGCTCGATCTGTGAGAAGGGCGACCAGGCCAGCTCGTCCTCCACCGGAGCAGCGCGAGTTCCTCGACGAATCGCCGGACAGCCGCGCAAGGACGCACGCCGAGCGGCCGCCATGGAACCAGCACGACCTCCGCCGAAAATCGCGTCCACCGCGAGATCTCCCTGTCGCCTTTTTGGAGGAAGGGTCCGCCGCCACCGCGGCGAGGCCGGCGGCAGCGGCGGCGAGGAGCGCGGCGAGAGGTGGGCCGGTGGCGGCGGCGCTAGGGTTTCCCCCGAGTCGCTCGAAAGGAGCGAGTCGGGGGTCGGGACTCGTGTTCCTCGTGCCAAACATGGTAAAATAATATGTGATGGTTGATTTATCATCACCGGACCACTCTAATATAAGTGCACATTTTTTCTGAGGACTATCTGGAAAATGCAGTTAGTCTAAACTCCTGTGTACATGTACTCAAATCAATGTACTATTTTTTTTTTTTTGAGAAACACAGTACAGACGCAGACGCTCACAAACACGCACGTACAGACACCCCTATGAACGCACGCACGCAAACCCTACCCCTATGAGCACCTCCGAGAGACTGGTCCGGCAGATCTTGAGGTTGACGAAGTCACCATGGGCGCCTCGTTGTTGACGGGCACGTCACCTACCACTGAAAGCATAGCGCCGGTTAAATCCTGGAAAATCCAGAAAAATGCGAGCACCCATGCCAAGTCTGGGACTTGAACCTGGGTGGGCCGGTTCCACCACAAGGAACCAAACCAGCTGAGCTAGGCTCAGTTCGCATCAATGTACTATATCGAGCTTTTCTACCTTGCAAATCATATATACACAAACCAACAAGGCAACAACAATTGATTACAGATATCATATCAGAACCTGGCAAAGCAAGCAGATGAGGCAATCGATGTACACCGGGCCTTTGAATCTGCCTCCTGCCCTGTTTTCTTGCACACCCGCAGGCTTCAGGACATCAGAGGCCACACATCGGAAACTGCAGTACAGCATAACTCGTTGCAAATGTTCAGGCAGCAGAGGCAAACACGAAATCTCGGAAAAAACATTATTTATTGAGTGAAACGCTTGGGAGGTCATCAAGTTGCCGCGTATGAGCGTATTGGTCACCAACTGAAAAAACGCTAACAATTGGTCACATGGTTGTGAGTTAGAGCCACGTTGGTCACTCCGTCACGGTGGATGTTAAGTCGTTGACGTGGCTCACTGTATTTTACAAATACCCCCTTAAATTTTTGTTTCTTCTAAGTGCCTGGTCCTTTTTCGAATTTTTTGCCTTGCTTTTTTCAGCCAAAGCGGAAACTGGCCGAGATGGTGCGTCTTCCCGCGAGTTCTTCACGCTGCCCGCCAAGGAGAAACTCCGTTACAACTGTCCGGCAGCAAGAAGGGCAACTTCACTGTCTCCACCAACGGCTGCCGCTTGCAGCACGATGCCACGATCCATTTCCCCTAGTAGCAGCGCACCACTGGAGTACTAGTTTGAGGATGCCTGCAAACAGCAGAAACATGCGTGCAGAAGCGTGAGCCAGCCCGGAACGGCGCTGTGAAGCGATATGCTGCTGCGGCAGTTGTACGCCCTCGCGCACGAAATCAGTAGGAGATGCTGCGGTATCCAAGGCGAACAGATAAGGGGTGCGGCGGCGTGATAAGCAGCGGGTCAAGGTGGTCGGGCAAGAACAAGAGGTAGTGCCTCGCGCTGCTGTGGTGCTGGCAGGGAGGCTCTCCTGGTGCTCATGAGAACATGGAGCTGGGAGATGTACGTCTGCCGACACTTCGGCGCGCCCTTCTCGGCCGCCACGAACCACCCTGCTAAGCACCGACATCGGCAGGCCGCTCGACGCACCATGCCACGTCGAGCTCGGATCAGGCGCCTTCGGTGCGGCGGCGACGGCCACGTCCCTGCTGCTGAACACACGACGACCAGTGGGCCTCGCTCCGCCTCGTCTCTGCTCCCCGCCCACTCCTGCTCCTTGCACGGCTTCTCTTGTTCTCCCCCATCCCCGTCGCCGCCCTCTTTCACCTGTGTGAAAGACCTTGGCTGCCGCGTGGAGAGTGCGGTCTTTGGCTCCGGTATGCTAGGTGGAGGAGCAGGGAGGGTCGGCGACAGTCCACCGGATGGCGAGGGCCGGGCAGGGAGAGGGGGTTTCCTGACGTGCACCAGGTGTTTGATGAACTGTCCGTTCATAATTTCAGCTACAGGGACGAATATATTCGAAGAAACAAAACTATAGGGTGAATTTTACAAAAACCAAACTGCCACGTCACTGACTTAACGCCCGATGTAACGGAATGACCGACACGGCTCTAACGCACAACTATGTGACCAATAGTTTGCATTTTTTGAGTTTGTGACTAATGCGCTCATCCGTGGCAACTTCGTGACCCCTCAAGCGTTTAACTCTTTTTAATTAGTAGCAAAGTATAGTATTATCGGTTTCTAATTCTAAAAAACCTGTTACGGAAAAAGAATAGTAGTCCGTCAAAACTCCGTTACTGTAGAAAAGGGAACATATGGCGTGAGTAAGGTCACAGAGAGAAACCACCGGATTTAACTCACGGCGACTATGGGCTCGCCTTGTTACATCCGTCATGGGACGAAGATGTCAGGTAGGTTTACATATACTTGTAGTGTAGTGTCGTTCCTTCTTCTTGACAGGTTTGGATTCCAACTCCTTAATCATCTTTGTATATCCTAGAGCTGGCAATTCCAACATCGTCATTCAAGAGCCAAAATCTACCCCGCAGGTCCTTTGTCGGGGCGAGTAGGCCATCCCCGCTATCGCTAAACGAGGTATGCACTACCATGTTTGTCGCTAAAAATCATGTCATTCTGTATTCGTTCGCTGCGATATTAACTGCAATTTTGCTCTCATATCTATATTGATCTGCCGAACAAGACCTGGGAACGCAATGCGGCAGGCAAGTCATCGGCAGTAGGGTACCAGTTGTGGTCACCACGCAATTGAACTGCTACAAAACCCTGGTGCCTGGTAGTACCATAACTGAACAACTCCAGTGTATTTGCTTCAGTTACTGCAAACCCAAATGCAGCGGCTCTTGGGTAGCAACACTTCCGCTTCAGGTTAGTGGAACTTCTGTAACCCAAATACTTGGTAACATAACTGCATGCGCCTTATTTGCTATTCCTTCAGAGTTCTACAAGGTTCGTCCTTCAGACATGTTATTCCATATTTCAGCACTGTCCCCTTAGCTGAAGCAGTAAACTGTACATATTCTCATTTAAGTCTATAAATTAATTAGCAGTGCTCCTGCATGCTTCAGTGTAAAAAATGTTACTACAAAACCTTAAACCCAAAATACAGCGTTAGTACTGGTGATCCCAAGTTTCTGACATTTTTATGCAAAGCTCCTCACATTTCGGTTCGCTTTACATTAGCTCAAACCAAGGCAACAAAGGTTTATAGCACAGCCAGCATTCAGAAGCCATCATCACATTGTTTGGTCGACAGTCCAACACCATCTGCTGATCATCTGAACCTCCTCTTAAGTCTCAAAAGGACTTCCGTTCTTTAAGCCATATAAACAGAATAACAGAACACTGAAGCAAACTATACGACAGGGCAACAGAAGTGGAGTTCATTAGAAGATCTGTCAGGGAATAGATAAGTATGGTTTATTAGTATGTCATATTAGTATGAGGGCATTGTAGGTATTTCCTATGTTGGCATCCATTAGGGCTAGGTCTCTATATAATTGTCCATGTATCCCGTGTATCAAAGCAAGAAATCAAAAACCTGAATTTATCTTCTAGTTTTTACTTTCCTCTATTTTTATCTGTCTATTTTAGCCTGCAATTTCACTAGTTTATCTCCCAAATCCTATCAAATTACTGTTCTTGTTGATCCTATCTCGTCAGATCCTGTTGGGGCCCTGACAAAGTGGTATCAGAGCGAGGTTCTCCGACCGAAATTTTCTCTCCGACGGCTTCTTCTTCTCCGATTTGCAGTAATTCCCCACCCTCCTCTCCCGAAATCTCGCTCCCAACTCGCCCATCCGCTTTCCCCTCCGCCTACAGCACCACGCTCGGCCGCCCGCTCCTCAGACTACTCCCCCAATCTCTACTCCTCCGCCTCCATCGCCCCATCCGCCGTCCCCTCCACCGCCGCCTCCTGCGCCATCTAGCGTCTCCACAAAGTGGTCGGCTTCACCACCCACCTGATGCCGCACATCCAGCGCGGCCCAGTATGCGGCATCTCCCTCAAGGTCCAGGAGGAAGAGAGTGACCGCCGCATGGACTTCGTGCCAGGGAAGTCCGTGATTGAGGTCGACGAGATCCACGTCGACAAGGAGACCATGGAGTTGTTCCCTTTCTTCGGCAAGGGCGACCTTCCCGGCGTTGACCGCGGCCCCGTGGCCATCGCATCTGCAGCCACTACCCGAGCCTCTTCGGCACCACCTCCACCGTCACGGCCACCCCACGTGTCTTCGGGACGACCCCCGCCGCCGCCGCCACACCAGGTCTTTTCTGCGCCACCTCTTCTGCTGCGTCCATGCCATGGTTTTTCTCTGGCGCCACCACTGGTTCGCCCTTGTTTGGACCCACCTCCCCCGTCGCCTCGTCTCCAGCTACCACTGCTGCTACGGTGTTGAGTACGTGTTCATCATCCCTAGGAATCACTGGTACTCCTGATGTTGCTCTGAATGTGTTTGGTGAAATGCCAACACCAAACTCTGTGCAGGGAACGAATGTTGTAGCATCTGGATATGACAACTGCTGCTATGGGTATCCAAATCAGAGTAAAAATTCATGTGTGCCTGGTGGTAGTACCAATCTTCGTGAGCAACATGTCGATGAAGTGCCGCAGTCTTACAGTCTCCACAATCTCAACAGCCAATGTCTGTTCCTAGCTGACGGCACTGAGCGTCGCTACTATGCGTTACCCGAAGATTATCCCTTGGAGCGAGCTGCTCCAGAGCCAGTATTCGATGTCTACGATGTCGACACAAATGGCTGCTCAACTGAGTTTGTTGATGTGCTTGCTGATCTTCCTGAGCTGCAGACATATGAACAAGAGCAACTCAAAAGTGCACAGCCTACCAAGTGTTCCAAAGCCAACACCACAGCCAATGTTGAGTCGATGCTTGTTCAGAACCTGCAGGTGCCAACCACTATGCAAGATGCTTCTAGTGTGCTCAAGGAAATGCTTGTATATGATATTTATGAAGAAGACAATTCTTGTATGCATAGCATGGATGAACAGCTTGCGACGCCATTCCACAAGGCATCTGAAAATGGATTAAGTGAACAGCTTCTCAAGTGTTTCCGCAAGGCACCAGAAACTGAACAAACAAGTGCCTGCCTGAACATTGTCACTGATGTGTTGGATGTCACTCTGGAGCTGCAGCAACAAGATGATGAGAAGATATCAGTATATCTACAGCAGCTGAGAGCCCCACCATCGCATGTATTAGTAATTCTTGAGCAAAGAGAAGTCTGGGATCCAGGAGCTTCACTACCTTTTATCTCAAGCAAAATGCAACATCTGGGTCAAGTTTTACAACTTTCAACACATGCAGCAATGTTTGCTTGTTCAAGTGTTTTCAGTGGATGTAAATGCATGCCATTCAGCCCATCCTGCAGTCAAAACAACATCTCTCTGTTTTGGGCATCAGAAAATGGTAGTAGAACATACTTTTATTGGGACCCCGGTATTCTGAAAATCAAAGACACGATGCTAAGCAAAACTGCAGTGCCAAATCTGATGGACCTGAAGCATTTTTGGGCACAACTCTTGTTACAGTATGAATTCTGGTGCACCACTCTGAATGCTTTTCTCCAGGTACAGGATTCGTGCTTACCAATTGTTTTGGACTGCTCATATACAGAAACAGTTCAGCAGTTCGTCTTCTACTCTCGCATGCTCAGTTCGACAGAAGCTATCCAGTCTGCATTGTGTATGTCAACTGCTACTACCCTGTGCATGATACTGGCCTTGAGTTCCGTGGAAATAGCTCAAGAAGGAAGAGATGCGGCAGCTGTGTACAATGTCTTCAAAATTCAGTTACCAATCAGCAAAACGTCTCATATTTGGGATCCAGGTATCAAATTAATCTTATATGAGCTCTGGTGGTTGAGTAAAAGGACTGAATATGCATTGAGGCATCGGCGGGCTGTGAAGTCTGCTCACAATGACAGTTACTTCATGGATATTGCTGCCATTATGTGTTGTCCTCCTGCAAATTTAATTCAGCAAAGAAGAAACATTGCAGCGCTGCCTCATTTCTGGCAATACAAACTACTAAGCAGCGTTGTACGTGTATGGGACCCTGGAATTGCAATTTCCTCATACATGTATAGCTGGGTGGAAATGACAGCAGTGAAGGCAATAGCTTGGTTACAAAGGCCATTACTCAATTATTTGCAATGTCATTTACCAATAAGCAACATCTCTTGCTATGAAGACACGTTTCTACATCAGCAAGGTGTCCTGGAGAATTACAATGCAAAGCAATTACTACTATCTTTACGGGACTGTGTTAAGATCCGAAATATTGGTATTATCTTCTTCATGACATTTCGACCTCCATGATATGGATGAATAATTCCGCAAGATAATTGATATTTGGTTGATCAATTTTCAACCTCTTTATTAATGATAGAAGTTTCTGAAGAAACTTGTTGATCCATTACTGAGCAATGGTCTCAAGGAGGAAGGAATGTCAGGGAATAGATAAGTATGGTTTATTAGTATGGCATATTAGTATGAGGGCATTGTAGGTATTTCCTATGTTGGCATCCATTAGGGCTAGGTCTCTA
The DNA here is from genome assembly GCA_947311845.1 of Poa pratensis. Classification (NCBI taxonomy): domain Eukaryota; kingdom Viridiplantae; phylum Streptophyta; class Magnoliopsida; order Poales; family Poaceae; genus Poa; species Poa pratensis. The sequence goes on from CAMZMU010000048.1 coordinate 27,251,568, forward strand.
TATAATTGTCCATGTATCCCGTGTATCAAAGCAAGAAATCAAAAACCTGAATTTATCTTCTAGTTCTTACTTTCCTCTATTTTTATCTGTCTATTTTAGCCTGCAATTTCACTAGTTTATCTCCCAAATCCTATCAAATTACTGTTCTTGTTGATCCTATCTCGTCAGATCCTGTTGGGGTCCTGACAAGATCACCCTTGCACGCGCATGGACAACCCGAGAAAATCACCGACCTTATGCTGACAAAAGGCAACAACAGCATGCGAAAACAAGCACCAAGCATCCAAAAATGGAAGCGAAAATAAACTACAGTTATCACATCCCCAGGGGCAGAGCAACATCCGCAATAACGTTCAAGGGAGATGAAGGATCTTCAGCCTGTGATGCTCCTGCCCAGCAGGTGCCCAGCCATGCCTCAAGTGTGTACGCTTCGGCAACCATCATATTGAGCATTGCAACTCCGGAAGAACATGGATCACTACCCACAAATTACTCATCACAAACACCCGCATAAGAAGGGTTAACTAAGCCACTGTGTATGCAGATGCATTTGAACCAAAGTAAACAACATAACAAAGAGCTAATGCTCCAAGAAACTGCAGTTCTTTACAAGATCACCCTTCCGCACACACGGACAACGCCATAACATCAACAAATCAGTGACAAGAGCCAACATTGTAAAAGAAGCCAACCAAGCACCACCAAAACACCTACCAGCTACAGCTAGTGGCGTGTTTAATCACAAAATCCATGTTGCCTCCTAGTGATCATCTTTACTATTGAATAGAGTGGCATCCTGGTCTTCAACATACTCAACAAGCAATTTTCTAGTGTTTTCCGTTAACAATATTTGCGACCTTATAATGTCTAATCAGACAAAATATGTTCCAGAGAGAACAAGACATTGCAACTCCTGAAGAAAATGATACGACTGTCCTACTGTAAAGAAACAAACTACATATGAAGAAAATATGGAAGAGACACGGGGAGGTAAATATCAAAGCTATTTGCATGGCATGCAGAAAACCAGCCACTCAGAAGGCAATTCGTGCACTTGAAGGATAAACAAGGTGAATTAGCTATCCAACATCTGGAACAGAGTCATAGCTCTTCCATATATATATGGGTACATAGAGCATAGAGAAATCTAACACTATGGAGTAGAAGATCTTGCGAAGTAAAACCTGTGATATCAATTTAGATATTGTGATCACTCTTATGCACACATGGGGTACACAAGTAAACTTATTGACAAGAGGCAACAGCAGCATGAAAAAACAAGCACCAACAAAACGCCAAGGTTGCCTTCTAGTGACCATCTTTTCCTAGTTCCCAATTAACTAGCTATCATACATCTGGAACACAGCCGCACCTCTTCCACCCCCTCTTCCAAGATATGCACAGAAAGCATAGAGAAATGTGTGCTGATGCTATTGAGTATAAGATCTTTCCTAAGTAAGGAAAGTCCGTGAAACCAGCCTGAGACATATGATAGACCAAAAGAATTGCAATGACCACTATAGTATTGCACTCTGACCGAACATATGAAGATCTTTATCTTACTGAATGAAACTTATAGTCTACCATTATGTCTATTGTAGGCCAACAGTGTGCAACAAATAACGAACAAAAACGTAACACTTTGAGCTACGGAAGCAAAAAGAACCTCTATGAGATCTTAGCCCATATCATGTCATCCTGTCAGTTCCCTGAACCTATAGCTGAAGATTTCAGTTTACATGTTATATTCTCCAGCATCATCACTTGCTAAACATACTACAGTAAGATCATCACTAAACATATAGTACTAATAAAACACAAAAGGTAAATTAAGAGATCAGCAAGATAGCATGCTTGATGCTCGGCTGCTCGCAACAGTTCTAGTTCACGGTACAAACCTCTTTTTTCTCCCATGTTATACTCAACCATCATTTCTCTAGAAATGTGCAATATTAAGATTCAAATAAATATCCTACTTGCAACAGTGAAACAAATTTGCAAGCATCGTTAACACCCACATGTGAAGAAATATAAAATATAACCAGTAGGTCATGTAAGTTTAAGATATCAGCCAACTAGAAACACAATTTGATAATCCAATTAAGGATGAAAGAGGTTAATTAGCTGCCATATATGTGGAACAGAGCCTCTTTCTATATATAGATACAGAAAGCATACAGAAATGTGTGCTCATGATTTAATTTTAACTAAAAGATCTTATCTAGAAGTAAGGAAAATCTATGAAACCAATCCGGATGTTATGATAAACAAAACAACTCCAAAGATCACTATAACATTGAACAACTTCATCTCACTACATGGACAATGTTGTCGACCATTATGTCCACTTTAGGCTAACAATGTGCAACATATAACTGTCTTACTGCTTTAGAGATACTGAAGAAAGCTCTATGGCAGCTCATATGCTACCAGGCTGCCAGTTCCCTGAACTTATAGCTCAAGATCTCATTTGACATGTAATACTCTTCAGTAACACTACTTGCTAAAGAAAATTGCAGTAACACAAGCACTTGACAGTACTAATTAAATTCATAAGTAAGGTTAATAAAAACATATCAGCAAGGTAGCAGACAGAAACTATCAACATATCATATCTTGGGTGGCAAAAATCAATACGCCTCTATATTCACATGTAGTTCTAGGCATGCCATGGTCATCTACTTATCAATGGTACCTTTTTTGAGATGAATCTAGATATTGGATCAAAGCTAGCAGAGCAAGTATAATTTTTAAGATTTAAGCTACTATCTATATTGATCTTTCAAGCAAGCTGAATTACAGAGCACATTTTGTTGTTGCTGCTGCAAGAAACTAGAGGTTCATTAAAAGATTTCGCCCACTTACACAGTAAAATAACACGGGGAATTATCAAGCTGACTGACAAAAGCTAAAAACAGTATGAGAAAGCAAGTACTTCTTTCACCCAGCTACTAAATAGTGGCATATTTCATCATAAGATCCCTGTCGACTCCAAGTTGGTCATCTTTCTTGTTGATGAGAGTGGTGTGCTGCCTTCAAGAAAATTCAACCAAGTGTTGTCTATGCGCCGCACCACATGGGTTTGCCCTCTCTGCAAAGATAGATTTTTCAGTGTGGTCACAAAAGTAGCTGACACCATAGCATAAAAAACTACCAATCGTAGTAAGGTGTAACATTCAAGTGTAGATAGCAATCAAATTTTTCTCAAGCACACATATTATCACAATTGAAATAATTAAATAGTATAACTTTTGATCTAGTTAAACATTCAATATATTTGGTTTGTTTCAGTGACCGTTATATTATTATTCCTTAAGATTGCTCCCAAATCAGTAAAAGACGTATATATATACCTAATGGATCATATAAGCTCATGTATGGAACCAAAGCATGTAAATTTTCTCTCTTCCATATCTTCTTCCACTCTAGTGACCTGAGACTAATCTCATAGATGCCAAGGTCTGTGGTCACGAAAATGATATCATTGCCCTCCACAGATCCAATAAGCCTAAGTTTCGTCTTGGGATTTTGAATGGGGAGAAATTCGTAGAGATTGATGACAGTACATGCAGTCCATGATGCAACTCCATTAGACCCCATATTCCTTGACCCCATCTTCCTTGACCCCATCTTCCTTGACCATACAGAAATGCGTGCTCATGATTTAATTTTAACTAAAAGATCTTATCTAGAAGTAAGGAAAATCTGTGAAACCAATCTGGATGTTATGATAAACAAAAAAACTGCAAAGATCACTATAGCCTTGAACAACTTCATCTCACTACATGGACAGTGCAGTCGACCATTATGTCCACCTTAGGCTAACAATGTGCAACATATAACTGTCTTACTGCTTTACAGAGATACTGAAGAAATAAAAGCTCTATGACTGTCATGCATTCATGCAGCTCAGTGCTACCAGACTGCCAGTTCCTTGAACTTATAGCTCAAGATCTCATTTGACATGTAATACTCTTCAGTAACACTACTTGCTAAAGAGAATTGCAGCAACACAAGCACTTGGCAGTACTAATTAAATTCACAAGATTAATAAAAACATATCAGCAAGGTAGCATACAGAAACTATTAACATATCATATCTTGGGCGGAAAAAATCAATACGCATCTATATTCACATGTAGTTCTAGATATTGGATCAAAGCTAGCAGAGCAAGCAGAATATTTAAGATTTAAGCTACTATCTATAGAGATCTTTCAAGCCAACTGAATAACAGAGCACATGGTTGTTGTTGCTGCTGCAAGAAACTAGAGGTTCATTAAAAGATTTCACCTACTTACATATGAAAACAACACGGGGAAGTTATCAAGCTTACTGAGAAAAGCTAAAAACAGTACGCGAAAACAAGTACCCCTTTCAACAAACCAGCTACTAAATAGTGGCATATTTCATCATAAGATCCCTGTCGACTCCAAGTTGGTAGAAAATTCAACCAAGTGTTGTCAATGCGCCGCACCACTTGGGTTTGCCCTCTCTGCAAAGATAGATTTTTCAGTGGTCACAAAAGTAGATGACACCATAGCATAAAAACTAACAATCGTAGTAAGGTGTAACATTGATAACAATCAAATTTTTCTCAAGCGCATATATTATCACAATTGAAACAATTAAATAGTATAACTTTTGATCTAGGTAAACATTCAATATATTTGGTTTGTTTCAGTGACCGATATATTATTATTACTTAAGGGTGCTCCCAAATCAGTAAAAGAAGTATATATATACCTAATGGATCATAGAAGCTCATGTATGGAACCAAAGCATGTAAACTTTCTCTCTTCCATATCTTCTTCCACTCTAGTGACCTGAGACTAATCTCGTAGATGCCAAGGTCTGTGGTCACGAAAATGATATCATTGCCCTCCACAGATCCAACAAGCCTAAGTTTCGTCTTGGGATTTTGAATGGGGAGAAATTCGTAGAGATTGATGACAGTGCATGCAGTCCATGATGCAACTCCATTGGACCCCATCTTCCTTGACCATAGGTAGAGTGTTAACAGTTTCACGCGTGCCAAACCCAAACTGCCATCCTCAATCGCCATGAGGGCAATGTCACTATCAGTCAGTGATAAGTAATTAGAGCCCAAAAGCGGTGCATGAATGAGTGATAAGCAATCAGAGCCCAAGTCGTACTTGAGAATCATTATGTCTTCCTCATCCTCAACATAAGCATCCAAAACCACGAAGTAAAGTGCATCTTCAGTGAGGACGGGGGGCCTTGGGCCGAAGAATGCATTCCGCGCGAGATGAAGCTGAGAGCAAGGCTTGCTCCACTCTCCCGTCTGTGGCAAGGATACATGCGTGTATGCAACACAAGCACCATCACTCGTGTGCAGGCCGACGAAGACCACCCGGAAGGGCCCATCGTGACACGCCATGTGGTCACAGCCGGTCACGGAGCAGAGCACCGCGGCCCTGTTCTTGCTGTAGGTTCCGGGCGCGTCCAGCGCCCTGTGGCGGCCCGTCATGGGGTCCCAAACGGAGAGCGCCCTGTTTCTTCCCCACCCCGCATTCCCAAGGAGAACGCGGCCATGGCGGCAGTCCCACAGGCTGTATGCATAGCTCCTCCGGTCCATACCTTGGGGATAATGTGCGCTGAATTTCCCGGTGGAGACGAAGAGTGGGCCTGGATACTGCTTGCTGCAATCGAAAGTCCAGCTACAAAGGTAGCCGAGCAAGGGAGGAGCTCCGTGGTGCTCGCGGTACCGGCCACGGAAGCGAGGCCCGGAGAGCAGGCCGAGCCAGAGCCTGCTGGCGAGAGAGGCGCGCACGAGCCACGCGGGCTCGTCCGGTGGGAGGCGGAGGAAGACCTCCTCTAGAAGCTCTTGCGGCAGCGTCGGAACAGGCGTCGGCGGCGGTGATTGCGGCATGGTCGGTCGGTGGAGGCGGCGAGGGTTTGCGGTGGGGAAAAGTTTGGGGGCGTGTGGCTGTGTCTCGTGCTCTTGCCGACAGGTGGGGCCGAACAGAAGGTGAGAGACGACTGGAGAAGAATGTCAGCTCAGCTCAGATCTGTTCCAATGATCCATCAAGCACAAAACATTCTGAACCTGAAACTTTTTGTGATAAATTTCTGAACCTGAAACCCGAGTTTGGCGGATGTGACAACAACTCCAATCTGAACCTGAAACTCCAGTATGGTATGTCCTCATCTATGTCTACGCTATACTGTAGCTGGTCATTTTGATTTTGCATTCCTCCAAATTATCTTCTCTTATCACGATCATGGTGGCCACTTACTCCGTCAGATACTGGTCATAGGATTCTCAAAAAAAAAAAAAAAGATACTGGTCATAGGGTGTGCACACACACCGAGTCAAACTCCATATTTAACTTCTGTTAGAAAATTTCCGAGCTTCAAACTACAGCTATGCAGCACCGATACGGATACGTGTATCGGTATCGGGCCGATACGGATACGAAGATACGACATTTTGAAAAAGCGTCGATACGAGGATACGTTTTCATAGTCTTTAAAATAAATAAATACATGTAGTAGTTAGAGGTGCCAACGTGATCACATAAATTATATTTGCATTTGGTGAGAGCATCAGAGAGGAGGCTGAGAAAGCAGTGTGCTGCGGGCTGCCTATGACTTGCAAGGGTATCACCAATTCTTTTAAATGCTTTATTTACCGATATGTTGCCAATAGGTATCGAAGAGGTATCGTGTCCGAATTGACACGGACACGAGCTTCGAGCAAGGTATCCGTGCAGCGTAGAACTACAGCGAACCAATTGCCTAGAATGTATTCTTGCAGAAAGTAACGAGCAAGTAAAACTGTAGAAAGGATACTAGTAAACCTTGGTTTTGAGAACCTGGAAACACGGTTTTGTAGATATCTTAAGGTCTGCTTTCAAATGGAAATCCTCATCGTGAGTGAAATGTTGAACTGTACTGATATCACATTCACTATTACAGATGTTTTTGAACGGAAAAATCTTATAAGGATGTCTAGAGCAAAATATATGACAATGCACGAGACATGTTCAGTAGGTAGTGAGTAGTATCAAGGAATACAGAAGGAAAGATTGATGACCGCTTTCCTTAAAATGAATGAATGTCATGACAGAAAAAAAAAAAAGTTTTGTGTAAAGAGCTGGTTTAGCTATTAGTACACCCTGTGATTACACTTGCTTATATCATGTTCAGTTTCTGCAAAATAATAAAGGAACGAACAACTATTGCCTTGAACAGTTTGATGATGAGTATTGCATGCACACTTACTGGCTTTCTGCATTCTTTCATTGTGGCAATGGGATCAGTAACCATGATAAACATATGTTGATAAGAACTTGGTGTTGTGCCTGATCATCGTAATTATCAGAGAGCAGATACCTAGTGGTAACATTTCGATCCAACTATTGTTTGTGCTAGGAGCATCTCTAGAAGATACCCGGAAAAAAAAAACCAACCCGGAAAATTCCGGTGGATTTGCTGTTCGGGCCATTTTTTCGGCTCGAACAGACACCAAATAACGGCTTCGGAAAGATTTATCTGGTGGCCCGGATATACGTTGTAGCACCGCTATATGACCGGTACCGACGCCCATTTAGGATTCTCCCCCGCTGCCGCTACCACCACCTAGTTCCGATGAGCAATTTATCCGCCTCCACCATAGCGCAATCGTAGATGAATATGGCCTTGCCACAAGCCGGTTTGGGCCTTTGGGATTATGGATGGCAGCTGGATAAATACATCAAGGCATTCCATGTAGGATCTACTAGCTCAAGATGATTGCACCTATTGAAGCGGTTTTGTGGAACAGTTATCCGTGCTGCAAATGCATGTATCACTTTAGTAGAACAGTTACAAGCTGGATGCTTTGTTTTTTTCTTGTTCCTCATACTCTTATTTGCTCTCTTCTATGTAAATTCACTAAGTTTTACTCAGATTTTATATAGAACCTCATGAGTATTTTTATATAATTCATGGTTTCTACCGAAATTGCGTTCTGGTTCACTAGAAAATTGTAATTGTGGCACAAATGTAGATAGATCAATTATCATGTGGGTCTCTCTTGCTATTATTATGCTATTTTAATCGAATTTTGCTCGAGACTCAAAGTTTCCATCGTATCCGTGAAGCCCAAGTATTTGTGCAAAAAATAGCCGCAACACCTTGCTTAGTGTTAATGCTACAAATGTATGAGAAATACGTTGATGAGTTTAAAAAGGGGGGGGGGGGGGGGGGGGGGGGGGGGGGGGGGGGGGGGGGGGGGG
>CAMZMU010000048.1:27261319-27525014 GCA_947311845.1 Poa pratensis
ATGTGTTCCCTCCTGTCATAAAGAGCTGGAACATCATTCTTAATGGCTGGTGTGTCAAGGGAAGCCTGGCTGATGCTAAAAGGGTTTGGAACCAGATCATTGCATCTAAGCTCAAGCCGGACATGTCCACCTATGGTACTTTCATAAGTTCACTGACCAGAGCCTGCAAACTTAGTACCGCAGTTAAGCTGTTTACAAGCCAATGGGATCAATCTGGATGTGGCGTTCTGCAACTGTATCATTGACCAATTGTGCTTCAAGAAAAATATTCCACAAGCACTCGAAATTATTCATGAGATAAATGACTGCGGTTGCCAAGCAGATGTAGCTACCTACAACACGTTGATAAAACACTTCTCTAAGATAAGGCGGACCGGAAAGGTTTATGAGCTTTTGGATGATATGGAGAAGAAGGGATGCTCTCCAAACAATATGACATATACACCTACATTCTGAAGACGACTGAGAAACCCAGAGATGTTATTAATATTGAACCTTTATGTCAGTATGAAATATGAGAAGGGGGTACAACAAGTATGGAAGGAGATGGAGAGGAATGGATCAGGTCCAGATCCGCGTCATTCACTATTATGGTTCATGTACTTCATTCCCAGGGAAAGCTGGACAAGGCTTTGCAATATTACACGACAATGAAGTCGAGAGCAATGGCTCCAGAACCAAGAACTAGGATATTGGTGAAAGCAATACATATGAAGAAAGATGGGCCAGAGACAGAAGATCGATCTCCAAGTAGGACTGGGAAGAATCTAAAATTGGATCCACTATCCCGACTATTCCATGTTCATAAATAGTTCGCCGTTATATTCTGCTTCTGTAATCCTAGCCGAAGTGCTGGGCACTTGGATTCACGGAGCATAATCTAGGATGTCAGTGTCCAAGTCACGATGCCCACCTCTTGGGCTAAAAGAGTATTCCACAAGAGAAGAATCATTGACAATACGACGCCGCAAAATTGTGCTCTTTGAAATGTCATAGCAGGATATATTTAGGATGTACTCCCTCCGTTCCGCTGAACCACGTACTGGTCATATTCCCTGTTTTCCTTGTACTCTTGTATGTCATATGCTTCTTATAGTATAGAAGTACTTCATCAAAGAGAATATTTACCATGTATAATATTTAAGATTTTGAATTCATGAGAAGGGAATGAAAGATTTCATTTTCCAAACTTATTATACATATCAATTTTGATTCTTTGAAGAAGGAAACACTGACTTTATTCTATTTGCCGGTAGCTTAGGTTTGTAAACAAGAATGGAATGTTCAGGCTGATTAAGTTGTGATGAATTATTTCAAGTTTTTTGTTTAGGAAAAAAATAGCATGCTTGCTGACGGTTGAATCTCAGGGGAACCAAAGGCAATAGATAATCTTAGCATTGCACTTTTTAATTTGCTAAATATATATTCCATTATTTCCAATCACTAGTACACGTGCACGTGCAACACACGTATAATGTGGTTTTACGACTGTAGTAAGATGATCATTGATTCTTTTTTCCCTAAAAAAGGATGATCATTGATTTTTGATAATTAACCTGTATGTGAAATTTATGTGGACAAAGATGGGTTCAATGTTTCTAATATCATTGACTTTTGATAATTTAATTGTAGTTTATCTTCACAAGAGTTTTAATTGTGGTACCACATTCAAACTTTGATCTATATATTTTGAAAACTATCTAGTAATGCCACACGTGGCAATGCACGTTGAACGCCAATTACACAATCATGGCGAACTTAACCATTGCACCGAAAGGTGCTTCAGAGCAAAAAAAAAAGGAAAGGTTTCTAATTTTCAAAATAAAAAATATAAAGGACTACCACCATCTTGCTTGCCGGCACGTACACTGGAGTACCCAAGGTATTTCAGTTCAAGGAGAACCCCTGCAGGATAGAACCTGAACGCCCAAATGTACCGAATCAAGATCTTGAGAAATTGATGTGCACTAAATCCTAATAACTCATAGGTTGAACATTTCTAATAGCCAATTGTACCCCTATAAAAGGTTAGAATCCTACTTTCCAGAATATATCAAACAAAGCACAAATTACCAATTACATGAAGGCATCACTCAATAATAAAAATCATTCTGATTTGATATAGTGGGAGGACATGAACTATATATTTTTGCGGAAGGTCGACACGTAAATAAAGTTAGGAAGTCTGGCCAGGTATTCCAGAATATATGCCGCTATTTTGTTTCCAGAATAATAAAATCTTGAAGCAAGTTTTAATCTTACAGAAATTGGCTGTGAGCCACAGTTACCAAATAATAATTAAACAATGGATTGCTACTATGAAACAGGCTATATATAATTTTTATTAGCACTTGTAGAACTAAGTATATAAGTTGCATAGAGTATTAGAGAACATAGACTATGCAATAACTAAAGAAACCATGTGCATCCAGATGGTATGTCTTACTGAACTTTCCCGCGGTCTGGATGCATGTAAATTCTTCTCTTGTGGTATCCATGGTCATTAGATGTACTCACCAGATATGTACGTTGTAAACTCAATCGACGGTATACGAAAAGGATGCAGGATTTAACAACTTGACTTTAGCAAAACCTATGTGGATCTCGGTAGGATATACTAAAATCTCACCAATCAAACAAAATCATTAACAGACATGTCACTCGGATGCATCAATAAATCTGATCAGAACAAAATTAAAGCTCATAAATTTGTATCAGTAGATCCAGGATGCAATTTTATCAGAATCAACCATCCTGCTCTATTCACCTCTATACTCTATTCCTCGGTAAATTTAGTGACAGAAGAATAATAATAAGATCAAATAGTATATTTGGTACCTCAATTGAATTTGGGGTCGGACATGCCGGAGAGCCCTCCGCCGGCCCCAGCGGCGGCACGAGGCCGCGTGAAGCCGAGCATCTTCTGGAGGTTAGTCTGGATGCTCATGGAGCAGAGGAAGTAGAGGAAGACCATGGCGTAGTCTTGGCGTCGTTCCCGGCCGGGCAGCCCGCGGTGGCTCATGCGCTGCACTGCTCGTCTAGATCGAGCAGTTTCCGCGCGCGTGACGCTGGGACTCATTAACTCCAGCACCTGGTGCCGTAGCTGAGGAGCCAAGTCTGCCAGGAGATGCCTCGCAGAGCACGGCCGTCACGCCCGAGATGGCCACCACCGAGAGGCTGTCACCGTAGCTGAGAGGAGCGCGTCGAGGCCATCGCTGTTCTGGGTTCGCTGCCACGGCCGTCGGCGTGGGTGGGGGCCGGGAGGGGAGACGGACACGCCGTGGCAATCTGTGTAATTTACTCGAAAACGAAAAGGTGTGTTGAGGTGCTCAACACCGAACGTGCAATCTCAGCCTTTGATCAAATATTGGACGCATACGATTTAATGTATCCGGCATATGTTTGCTCTTTTAATAGTAGTATAGACTAAGTTTTTTTTTAGAGAAAACGCAAAGGATTCTTTGCGTTTTATTTCATTGAAAAGATAGAGTTTGTTTTACAACCTCCTAGGAGGGTTACAAGTGTCTCAAACATAATACAATTAGTGCACGTCCCAGGTGGACGGCAGAATCACTCTCAGTCCCTTTGCGCCGGCTCTGGCCCATAGCCTCGCTTCCTCCTTGAACTTCTCGATGAGATGCTGGACTGAGGGTTGTCTTCCTTCAAACACGCAATCATTCTGGTGTTTCCACACCATCCATGGTGTCAGGAGGGTGATTGAGCCGAGCCCCTTGCGCAGCTGCTTGGGTGTGTTCTGTTTTGCTTGAAGCCACCAATGCATCAGGGAATCCTCTGAGTTGGGCGCAGCCACCGTGAACCGTAGCCAAGCGAGGACCTCATGCCAGGCTTGGCGCGAGAAGGACACTCCAGCAGCAGATGGTGTATCGTCTCTGGGCCTGGTCGCAAAGCGGACAGCGGGGAGGGTGCTGCAGGCCACGACGTGCGAGTCTGTCTGCTGTCCAGCATCGGTCCTTGTCCGCGAGCCAGTGGAAGAACTTGACTCGGGGAGGCGCCCAGTTCTTCCAGATCAATTTCCAAGAGAAGCTGGTCGTTGATCCTTGGAAGGCTGCGGCGTAGCAGGATTTGGGGTGTATATACCGTTGGCCGTCCATCGCCAAATCAGCTTGTCTGGTTCATCGGTCAGTTGAGCGTGCTCGAGCCTTTGCCAGAGCATCAGTTTTTTATTGAACAAATAGCTGGAGTTTTTAGATCAGCATCACGATGTTAACCTCCAACTGTTGAGCAGGGCTGGGTTATTTTGTGAATAACTGAACCAAATTTGTCTAGATATAGAAAATATCATGTTCGCTTAATTCTTAACTAGGTAACCCATGAGCATTACAGAAGTAAGTTTGTTGGTGAGCACAAGCAACTAAAAATTGTATGAACACAGTCGAGGCTCATACCACCCTGCATCATGTTGACGGCTCATATTATACTATATGTTCACACATAAGCTTTTGCTTATTTTATCGCTCGGTTAACCAACGTTTCCTCTATTTTTTTTTCTACTCTGCACTTATATAATAGTAGCAAGTACAGCACAACTCAGTTTAGCAGCAGTAAACTAAGCCAAAATACATCGTAACCTTCTTGTTTGTAGGTAAATGTTAATCAATATAGCTAGCTCATCAGTTACTTACCTTGCCCAAGGGGGAGACTAGTTGCAGAAGAGCAGCAATTCTATCTCCTAGCTTCTCTTTCCTTAGAGTAGATGTGTGACAAGACAAAACAATACATTTTCTTGGTAGTTGCTAGAAAAGTTACAATAATGCAGGTAGAAATTGGTAATTAGAGATGTAAGTAAGAGTACCTTGAAAGAAGGGGGGATATGTTGGTGCAGGGCGCGTCTGGAGCAGCCGAGGCTTCTTATTGAATTATACTACCACCTGCGATTGCTGCTCGTCGTCCTGACCATCAGTGGCGGCGTTACGTGTATTCTTGGATATCCAAGTGAATACCCATGATTTTTGCAAAACAGGGTTAATTATAGCAAAACAGTGATGATTTTGACAAAAAATAGCAATGATTTTGACAAATGAATACCCAGCTAAAATTTCCTGGCGCCGCCACTGCTGACCATGGACATGGCCTCCTGGTCTCCCTGCTTGCAGCGCATATCCATTTCCACTCACTAAAGGAGCAGGCACACCCATCTACATAGAACCAGCAACATACATTTCAGTTCCCAATTAGTGGCACTTTAACTTGCTTAATTATATAGCATAGCATGTCTATAAACATATAACAAACATACGCAATTAGCTAATCTTTTACGCATTTGCATGCCGGTCAATGTATAAATTTCAAATAGAGGTGCAAATGAGAAATGAATACTACTGGCTACATTTTAGCTGTAATTGTAATTTCATTGACTGCAGATGACTTAACTAATTAAACACCTTCGCCGGTCAATGTATAAATTTCAAGATAGAGGTGCAAATGAGAAATGAATACTACTGGCTACATTGTAGCTGTAGTTGTAATTTCTTTGATTGCAGATGACTTAACTAATTAAACACCTTCTGGCCAGCAAGTTAGGATGGATGGATGCAACTGCAAGAGGGTCATATGCTGTTTCCTAGCGTCTAAGAATGCCTTCAGATGTCACATAATTATGACTGATAGCCAAGAACATTCGTTGCCATATGTAATTAGGCAAGAAATTAGCTTCGAACTACAGTGTGCCAATGGCCTAGAAATTATTCTTGCAGAGAGCCAGAGAGTAATTATCAAGTAAAAGTGTAGAACTGATACTAACAAACCCCTATGTTGAGAATCTAGAGGAGAGTTATAGATACTTGAGGTCTGCTCTTTTAAATAGGAATCGTCCCCGGCAGTGAAATGTTGAAGTGTAGCCCTTGCGACATATGTAGTGTATCTGCTCTTGGATAATTGCAGTTTCATGGATGTTACCTGATAGGATGACCGACCACAACGCCATGCCCTTATGAAGGTACGTTCATCATGATTACTGATCTCATTGCCACAATGGAAGAATAGAGAGAGCCAGCAACTGCGCATGCAATATTGATCAAAATGTTGAAGGCAATAAGTGTTTGCTCCGTTACTGTTTTCGAGAAATAAGCAAATTTACTGAACCAACTCTTTCAACCATTTTTTTTTGTAATCATGGTGTTTATTCTATTTAAGAAAATCGTCACCAATCTTTTTCCCTTTTTTCCTTGTCATTACTCACTACCTACTAAACATGTCTCATGCATTGTCATTTTTTTTCTAGACACCTTTGGATATCCATCAAGATGTGTAATAGTGGTAACATCACCCCTTCCAGCTGCCCTATGTGAAAAGCCATGTCGTGTCCTATGTGCCACGTCTATGTGTTTTCCAGCTCAGGCATCCTGCAGCAGTGATCCACACCCTTGTAACATTTGTTATGGGTCTGTACAAATTGTCTTCTGCCCTGAGCCTATGACAACAGTGCGCATGCAGCTTCATTTTCACTGTAACTCATGCATATCCTGATATCCACGCCATCAACATTAAAATCTTTTTTGTTGCAATGATAAGCATTATCTGTTATCCTTTCGTACAGTATACACCGTTAGTGCATGACAATTGGCTGCTGCAGCAAGCACCTGGTATATGTATTGACTTGCCTCCCAATTGGCTGCAGGTGAACATGCGTCAACATCAGTGACAAAGTTCATACACTTCGGCATATAGACATGCATAATGAGCAGGGATCCAGGTCGTTGCTGCAGAATGGCGTCATATTTGCATCTGAAAACATAGATGATGCCCTTGACAGATAATAGCGCACCTGAACATGGGGATGCTGTCATGCTTTAGGCTCTGTCTTTGAGGTGTGCAAAGAGCATGTCAGGTCACAGGACCCCGCCTGGAGGTGAGGTGTTTCAGCACATCATGGGGTTGATGGGCATCCATTAACCAGGATGCCCCTCCAGGAGGGAGTGAAGGTGCAGAGTGGGAGGTGGTGGCATGAACATGGCCTTGCTACAAGCTGATCTTGGGGACATACTTGGCAGCTCGATAAATTCATCAAGGCTCTTCCTGATCTTCCGTGTTCCCTCTATGTAAAACTTGCTTCTAAATTCTCCAAGTTTTACTCGGCTGTTTAATGGGAAATAGGTAGGGGCCCCAATGTTGCTCAAAAAACTGTAACAGTACCTCATGAGTACCGTCAGGTAATTTATGATTGCTGCCGTAACCGCATTCTAGTTCATTGGGAAATTTGTAATGCTGATACGAATGCAGATAGATCGATTATCATTGTGCTAACTTTAGTGGAAATTTGCTTCAGACTCAAAAGTTTTCATGGAATTTGTGAAGCACTAAGATTTCATTGGTGAAATTTCTGCTCTGGATTATTTTGAATGTACTCTCCAACGGAGAAAAAGATCCTTTGTCTGAAGTTATGCTCAGCGTTCGCAATGAGCTTCGAATTGAATGTCGTACCGCGTTGTTTTGTGTTACGATTCTAAGTGAAGTGCTACGAGTTTATAGGAGCGTACGTACAGTCAAACTGAATCAGATCAGAACGATGAACGTTTACTTCCAAGGATGTATGCAAAGACAAAGCGAGTTTCCAGGACTCTTATGTGACACGGAAGAGGCTCTAAGGACCTCTCTGCAAGGAAAGACTATACGCGGAGGATCAAAATGAAACACCAGAGGGGTGTACCTGCGAAGCGAAAAGGGCCGGCGCGCAAAATCTCGAAAAAATTTGGACCATTTCTCGATTTGTGCGTGTCATCCTTGCGCAGGGGCCATGCTAATCTTCTCTGTATCGTTCCAATTTTATCAGATGTCCCCGAAGGGACACAACCTGCTGCAGGCGCGGGCTTATAAACAGGTGTTTGCCTCTGCCGCTGGGCGAGGTGGGACTAAACGTTGCTTCAGTTTCCTCCCACAAGATCATGTGAGCCGTCCGATTCGCAGCGAACGGATCAGGCGGCCGAGCGCGTGACGTGCTGGTTCCACTTGCCTCCTCCTTGTACGCGCTGCCGCAGCTCTGCCTCGTCCCCCACCCGGCGAGATGCCGCCGGCGTACGACGTCCCCGTCCCCGGTGCGCATTGTATCCACCCCTTCTTCTTCATTGTCTTTCAGTTGGCGCCTCTCTTTGCCCTGATTATTACTCCTCGTCTGACGAGCCGGGCCGGCCATCCCGCGAAGGCGCGAACGCATGTTCATTGATCCCATCTCGCACTCCCGTATCAACTTTGCTTGATTCCCAGACGTGTATGTAGTGATACTAAGTGCCATGCTCTGCAATATCGAGAGATATGCGAACTCAAACCTTGTCCATGCGCAGCTCGTAGGTGGCTTGCTGTTCTTGGTTCGCGCATGCTATCTGTTTGACAGAATGCGTTAGAGAGGCTTCCTGACGCAGCCTTCCCTCCAAGATTTCACCAAGGTTTTATCCAAGAGGATATGCTCTAGCATCACCAAGGCTCTGCCATACAGCGCCTCAGAGGATTCCGGTGTCGGTGAAGTTCTGGGAATCCTCAAGTCCTGCGATGCCGACGCAAACGTCCGCAAGAATCTCTGCCGTTTTGCGGTGAGATGGATGGGGATACCGTTCTCAAAGTCATCCAGAAGCAGAGGTCTAACTGGTAGGTGGCGCTGTTGTTCTTCAACTGGGTGGCCGGGCAGGGGCTGCCCACGTATGCCCATGGCCGAGGACGTACAGAGAGATGCTCGACATTCTCGGGCGGATGAAGAAGGTCAGGCTTATGAGGCAGCTCTTCGACGAGATTCCTGAAGAGTACTGTGGGTCGGTCGTGGCGAACAGGATGTATGCGGTCCTGCTGAACCGGTACGCAGGGCGCACAAGGTGCAGGAAGCGATCGAGATGTTCTACAAGAGGAAGGGTATGGATTCGAGGTTGACTTGGTTGGATTTCAGATACTTCTGATGTCACTTTGTCAGTACAAGCACGTCAAGTAGGATGATGCCCTGTTTCTTCAGAAGAAAGATGAGTTCCCTCCTATCATAAAGATCTTGAACATCATTCTTAAAGGCTGGTGTGTCAAGTGAAGCCTGGTTGATGTTAAAAGGGTTTTGAACCAGATCATTGCATCTAAGCTCAAGCCGTACTCGTTCACCTATGGTATGTTCATAAATTCACTGACCAAAGCTGGCAAACTTAGTACGGCAGTCAAGCTGTTTACAAGCATGTGTCATTTTGTTGGTGGTGAGTACAGTCAACTTAAAATGGTTTGAACACAGTCATGGTTCATACCACCCTGCATCATGTCGATGGCTCATATTTTATTTTATGTTCACACATAAGTTTTTGCTTATTTTTCGCTCAGTTAACCAATTTTTCTCTATTTTTGTTGCTATTCTGCACTTATATAATAACAATTACAGCACAACTCAGTTTAGCAGCAGCAAACTGAGCCAAAATACATCTTAATTTTTTATTTGTAGGTAAATGTTAATTAATCTAGCTAGCTCGTCAATTACTCTTGCCCAAGGGGGAGACTAGTTGCTGACGAGCAACAATTCTATCCCCTAACTTCCCTTTCCTTTACCTAATAAAAATGGACAGCACATGAGCAGTTGTGAATTAGTGGTCACTCGTCAGTAAACACAGGGGAGAAAAAGTAGATTTGTGACAAGACAAAGCAATACATTCTCTTGGGAGTAGCTAGAAAAGTTACAATATTGCAGATAGAAATTGGTAATTAGTTAATAGAGATGTAAGTAGGAGTACCTTGAAAGAAGGGAGAATATTGTTGGTGGCGGGCGCTACTGAAGCAGTCGAGGCTTCTTCTTGGATCATATTACCACCTGCAATTGCTGCTCGTCGTCCTGACCATGGCCATGGCCTCCTGATCTCCCTGCTTGCAGCACATTTCCATTTCCACTCACTAAAGCAGTAGGCACGCCCATGTACATAGAACCAGCAACATACATTTCATGTCCCTATTAGTAGCACTTTAACTTGCTTAATTATATAGCACAGCATGCCATGTCCATAAACATACAATAAGCATACGCAGTTAGCTACTCCCTCCGATCCGATAAAAATGTCGCCCGAAATGTGCAGCTCACGTACAACTTCTACGTGCAACTGGCGGCACTTTTTACGGACCGGAGGTAGTAGTTTGTTAAGCATTTCCATCCTAGGCAATGTATTCAACATAGAAATGAAAATGAGAAATGAATATGGCTACATTGTAATTGTAATTGTATTGATTGCAGCACTGAATCTGGGACATACACACAATTGGTGAACAGTAGTTAGTTGCAGATGACTAAATAATTAAACACCTGGACATCAAGTTAGAGGGATGGATGCAACTGCAAGAGGGTCATATGCTGTTTCCTACGGTCTAACAATGCATTCAGATGTCACATAATTATGACTATTAGTCAAGAACATTCAGAATGCCATATGTAGTAAGGCGAAAATTGGGTAAGAAAATTACGACGTTTAACAAGTATTGTGTCTATGCTTAGTCAAAATATGCTATGTGTGCCTTCTGTTATGAAATTTCTGAGAGCTTCGAATACAGTGTGCCAATGACCTAAATATATTCTTGCAGAAAATGATGATCAAATAGAACTGTTGACTGGATACTAACAAATCCCTATGTTGAGAATCTGGAAGAACAATTTTGCAGATACTTAAGGTCTGCTCCTTTAAATAGGAATCTTCCTCTGCAGGGAAATGTTGAACTGTACCTATATCCCATTCACTAGTTATCCCTTGCAACATACGTAGTGTATCTTCTGTTGGATAATTACAGTTTTATGGATGTGGACCTGATAGGATGACCAACCACAACACCACGCCCTTATGAACATCCGTTCATCATGATTACTGATCCCATTGCCACAATGGAAGAACAGAGAAAGCCAGCAACTGTGCATGCAATATTGATCATCAATAATTGTTTGTTCCGTTACTGTTTTCGAGTAAATAAGCAAATTTACTGAACCAGTTATTTCTGCCATTTTTTGTAATCATGACATTCATTCTATTTAAGGAGAATCGTCACCAATATTCCCCCTATATTCCTTGTTACTAATCACTACCTACTGAACATGTCTCATGCATATCCACGCCATCGACATTAAAAGCTTTTGCACAGTATACACCGTCAGTGCATGCTAGTCCCATTTGGAGGATGAAATTAAGTCAGAGCATGCTGCTGCAGCAAGTACCTGGTATATGTATTGACATGCCTCCCACTTGGCTGCAGGTGAAAATGCTGCGTTCAACATCAATGACAATAGCTCATATACTTTGGCGCGCGGACATGCATAATGAGCCGTCGTTGCTGCAGAATGGCGTCATATTTGCATCTGATAACATAGATGATGCCCTTAGCAGATAATAGCGCACCTGAAAATGGGGATGATATCATGCTTTAGGGTCTGTCTTTTGAGGTGCGCAAAACATGTCAGGTCTCAGGACACCCCGCCTGGAGGCTGATGTGTTTCAGCACAGCATGGGGTTGATGAGCATTCATTACTGTGGATGCCCCTCGAGGAGGAATGGCTGAAGGAGTGAAGATGCAGACTGGGAGGTGGTGGCATGAACATGACCTTGCTACAAGCTGGTTTTGGGATCATACTTGGCAGCTCGATAAATTCATCAAGGCATGCCCAGTATGATCTACTAATTCAACATGATTGCAGCGATGGAAGCGGTGGTGTATGCTGATAGCCTGATACAAATGCAGGTATCACTTTAATACTCCAAGTGATACGAGCTGGAGGCCTTGTGTTCCTGTTCCTGATTTTCTTTATTGTTCCCTCTGTGCAAAACTTGCTTGTAAATTCTCCAAGTTTTACTTGGCTTTAATGGAAAATAGGTAGGGCGGAAAAGCAAAACACAAGTATTTTATCCCCTCACGTCCCCCCCCCCCCCCCCCCCCCCCCCCCCCCCCCCCCAGGCGGCGCCAGGGGCCACCGTCTCCCGCCGCCAGCTCCCACCACCGCAGCCCGCCCTGCCGCTGCCGTCGCCGGCCTCGGCCACGGCGGTGGCGGCACCCCTCCGCTGCCAAAAGGGCGGTCGGGGGGGAGGTTCTCTTGCGCAGTTGGAGGGTGGCCGCCCGTGGGGGCGACGGCGGCCGGGGCGGAGGACGCCGGGCCGGTGGGCCCGGGTAGAGGCGACGGAGGCGCGGGTGGAGTTGGCGCTGGCTGCGGGCGGCGGTGCTGGACGCGCTGCTGCCGTCGCCTGCAGCAGAAGTGGAGGCGCTCCAAATGGGCTTGGCGGCCCAGATCGGCTTGGCGGGCTCGATCTGGGCCCGCCGGGCCAGGCTCGCGGGCGCGATTGCAGGGCGTCGAGCTAGGCGCAGAGGAGATGGCGGAGGAACCGGCGCGGACGCAGGAGCCTCTCCTGCCGACGTGCTTCGGCGCCCGGGTGGCGTGGAAGCCGGGGCGGCGACCCCGGAACGAAGACCTCTACGGTGCGGCATGGAGGCCACGGCCATGGGCGCTGTGCCCGACATGGCCGGTGGTCCAGCTCGGTGGACGGCGGTAGGGCTGCACTGCCAGTGGCGCCGCTCCCTTACTTTGCGGTCGGGACGACCTCCGGGCGAAAGCCTTGTTCCGACTTGGTCGGAGCCGGCGACGGCGGCGCTTTTGGGCGTCTTTTTCCCTCTTGGGGGCGTCGTTGTGGAGTGCTCGTTCCCGCTTGACGTGGGTGGTGCTAAGATTTCCGGGTGAAAGCCTAAGCTCCTTCGGGAGCGGGCGGCGACGACGGACACATTGTTTTCCTTGTTGGAGGCGCCGCCTTGGAGGTTCTTAGCCCTCACGGTGTGATGGGCTCGTGGTGCTCGGGGAGGGCGGTTCTGTTGTCAGGGGAGCGGATGACCAGGGCGGCGGCCCCGGACGGTGGCGGTACGTCGAGACGGCGGTCTCGGTCTCCCACGCAACGACGGTTCTATGAGGCAGAGCCGTTGTTTAGCGGGGGTCTGGGTGGCGACCTGGATGAAGACTGCGCGGGCAGAGGGTTCGTCGACCTGACTGGATCATCTTCGGGCAATGCGAAGGTCGATCTGGTTGCTATTCCGGAGCGCCGGCCCCGGTTCATGGTGGTTTTGGTGACAACCTGGATGTAGACTGCGTGGGCAGAGGGTTCGTCGACCATGACTGGATCACTTTCGGGCAATGCGAAAGTCGATCTGGTTGTTATGCCGGGGCGGCGGCCCCGGAACTGGTGGTGTATTTTTGTGGCGTTTGTTCGACTTGGGTCGTGTGGGCGGCAGGTCGTCTCGTCTGTGTCATTCTTTTGTACAGCTTGTATGGTTTTTGGACCCGGTTTCCCTTATAAACTGGGTCACCTCTTTCTATCTATTCGGGTGGTGGATACGACCACCTTATACCTCAAAAAAAATAGGTAGGGGCCCAATGTTGCTCAAAATACTGTAACAGAACCTCATGAGTATTGTGAGGTAATTTATAGTTGCTGCCGAAACTGCATTCTTGTTCACTGGGAAATTTACATCATGTGAGTTGTGAAGGTGTCATGCTGAGTATTGTGTTATTTTAATGGAAATTTGCTTGAGACTTAAGTTTTCATGGAATTTGTGCCACCTCTGCTCCGAATGATTTTTTTTTCGAACCTCGGCAATGCCTTTGATTGATAAAGTCGAAAAGAGTTGGACAGTTTATGAGGAAAACCGGCCGAAAACTGTACAACACAACGCACCACACTGGCCCCAAGGCCACGCCCCAGAAAACGAGTCGACGACTATATCGCCCTAGCGAAACCATAGCCGACACCCAACACGGCGGAGACGATCTCAACGCAAGACGAAATCCGGAGCCGCCGCTCCGACATCCACACCGGACCGATTGCCGCGCCCCAAACGAGTCGACGACCATGTCACCCTAGCGACCATAGCCGACACCCAATACGGCGGAGACGATCTCAACGCAAGACGAAATCCGGAGCCGCCGCTCCGACATCCACACCGGTCCGATTGCCGCGCTCCCCCTAGCCGAAGACGAAGGCTCGCCGCCGCCAACCACCATCTGGATCCACTGGTCCCCCTGGCCGGTGGAACATCCAAGGCGAGGCCCCAAGAGGCAAGCGACGCAGGAGCGCCGCCCTCGCCCGATCCCGCGAGGGATCTGGGGTTTCCCCCGGAGAACCCAGCGCGAGGAGGCAACAGAACCACCTTGACGACGCCTTCAAGAAGGACGCGGCGCCCAAGGGCATCGCCGTCGTCGGCCCTGGCCGACAACCAGGGCAGGGCTTTCGCCCGACGATGTGTCGCAAACCTCGCAAACCGCCCATCGAGGACAGGCCAGACCACCATCAACGCATGCCGCAGCAACTGTGGCACCTCACGCCACGACGGCGCCGCGCCGACCAAGCCCGGGGCCGCCAACCCGACATCCTCTCCTCCGACTGGAAGACGAACCCACAGCCGGAGGTGCAGCACGGCCACCTCATGCCAGCCACACGGCCGGGGCAACCCCGACCGCACCGATGCGCCCAGGCCTCGTCCTCGCGTGGCTCCATCGATCTGGGGCCGCCGCCCCGGCGTCCTCTCCCCGGAGCCCCGGGCCGACGGAAATCGCCGGCCAGCACCACTCACCTCTCCACCGACCCCACGCACCGCCGCAGGACCACGTCGGGCCGACCGAGCGCCAGAGCCCGCGCCGCCACGACGCCGGCGACCTCGACCCGCCGTCCACACGGCCAGGCCCCGGCCGCCCCCATCAGATCCGGGCACGAGGGCCCCCGATCCGTCTTGCCGCCGTAGAACCACGGCCTCTGGAGCTGCCGCTCCGGCGTAGCGCCTCCGGCGACCTCGACCTGTCGCCTCGGCCGACGTCCCGGCCTGCCGCCCTCACGGCCAGGCAGGGCACGTCCCCATCAATTCCGGGCGCGAGGGCCCCGGATCCGCCACCACGCCGACGACCGGCGCCCCCGGAGCCGCCGCTCCGGCTTGCCAGCGGCGGCAGCACGCCGTCCCCGTCCCAGGCGGATCCGACGAAGCGCCCGCACGCGAGAGGAAGGGAAACCACCCCCGCCCACCAGTTGTGTGTCGGCGGGGAGGCCGCCACCGCCACGGCGCGGGGGCCGACGGCGGCAGCGACAGCGGGAGGCGAGGGAAGGGTTGCTGCCGGCGCGAGGAGGCGCCTCCCGGTGCCGCCTGGGTGCGACACGGGGGGGGGGGGGGGAGATGGTGGCGGCAAGAGGGCCTGGGGGTGGCGGCGGCGGCTCGGAGGCGGCGGAAACCCTAATGTCGCGGGAGCTCTTCTTTGTTTTGCTCTGAATGATTGAATGTCGGTGTCCAACTACCTTTGTCTAAAATTATGCTCAAGGTTCCTAATGAGCTTCCACTTGAATGTCGTGTGGTGCCTTGTTTTGTGTTACGAATCTGAGTGAAATGCTAGGAGTTTATAGGATTAGATATAATCAAAAATTTGAATGAGATCAGCATGATCACGCAAAAGACGAAGCGAGTTTTCAAGGCTCATATGTGACATGGACGAGGCTGTAAGGACCTCGTTGCAAGGGAAAACCTTATGCGGAGGACCAAAAGGAAACACCAGAGGGGCATACGTGAAAAGCGAAAAGGACCGGCTCGCAAAATCTCGGACCATTTCTCGATTTGTGCGTGTCATCCTTGCGCAGGGGGCCATGCTAATCTTCTCTGCATCATTCCAATTTTATCGGATGTCCCCGAAGGGACAACAGCTACAAGAGGCGCTGGCTTATAGGGAGGTGGGACTAAACGTTGGCTTGGTTTCCACCGCAACCTCCCGTGAGCCATCCGATTCACAGCGAACGAATCAGGCTCGAGCGCGTGTTGTGCTGCTGGTCCGGTCTGCCGAGCGCCAGGGATCTTCTGCGGCTGCTGATGATGCTTGTGCAGCTGTAGGTTTGACTTCAACTGCAGTGCATGACTGCATGTACGTGTGCCCTGTAGGTGCAGAATTCTGCCGATAGGCGCTCGATGACCATTTTATGTTGGTCGATTCTTAGCTGAATATCGGCGATATAAACATGTCCCCTAGTTTGTTTTCAACCATTTGGTGTCAACCAGGGGCGGAACCAGGAAAAATCCATTAGGGGCCAAAGGGAAAAATAGAACTATAAGGGGGCCAGAGCATAAAAATGCATAGACTTTAGGCATACAAAAGCAGGGACCTATAAAGAAATACCAAATCTCGGGGGGGGCCAGGGTCCCTGCTGGTCCCCCTATCTCTGCCACTGGTGTCAACTACATTACGATTTGTGAACGGTGGATGTGCGGCTCAACAATTATCCTGTCTTTGACTTGGTGAAACCGTGCGCTTTTTGTGGGCTCTTTTACGGTACAACTTACTTGTCCCGTGTCTCGTTAGTATATTTAGCCATAACCAACCGTTGATTGTTTGGACTAGTTTAGATAACTTTTTTTGAGAGCAACCACATATTTCATTAATCGAAAATCAAGTTACAATAAGCAACACATATGGAAACTAAAAGACAGACCGGGATAAATGATTATCCTGAATTTGTAGATGAAATCCTAAGAGATCGAGAAATACAAAACGATTCCTAGGGTTTCCTACACCCACCGTAGCGAGCGGCCGCCGCCCAACTCCAACGTCGTCTAGACGAACGCCAGAAGAGACGCCGAGCCTCCACCATCGCAAGATCCGAGAAAGCACCATCTCCAACGAGGCTTTGTGAGTCGATGAACAGGCCTGCTGCAAGCAGCAAGGCACATGTCGCTGTGGCACGTTGACCGGGGGACATCCCCGTGCTGTCTTGGACCAAGATCTGTCGCCTCCCGTCGACGAAGTCAGAGAGCAACGACAGATCCACCACCTCCGGACCAACATCCTTGCTCTAGAAGAACCACTAACTTACTACTGTAATAGGGTTCTAATGTTCTCCATCTACAGCGTAAAGAGGAAACAAAGCCCAATCCGTAAACAAAGAAACAAAGTCGCTGCCGGCTGCCGCACGCGCCGCCAGGCCCTGCGCCCTGCCGCTGTCTCGTTGCCGTTTCTTGGCGTCGTCGTCGACTGGAGACAGATCGCGAGCGCTGCCGCACGTGGCCCGTCGCCCTTTTCTCGCCCTTGCACGCGCCACCGCCGTTGCCGTTGCACACGACCCCGCTGTCGTTGCTGCCACCGTCGACAAGAGAAAAGTTCGCCGGTGCTCCTTGGTGCCGCCGTCGACTGGAGATAGATCGTGAGCGCTGCCGCACGCTGCCCGTCGCCCTTGCACGCGCCCCCGCCGTCGTTGCTGCCACCGTCGACAAGAGAAAGTACGCCTGTGTTCCTTGGCGCCGTCGTCGACAGGAGACAAATCGCCATTGCTATCGAACGACATCTCCATCCTCTCACTATACCCGGTCGTCGGTTGTCCAAACGACAAGCGCGACAAATTTCGTTAGAAATTGTTTGATCTTCCCCTGCTGGATGTGGAAATTCTTTTGCGGGACGTGCTTTTTTTCATCTACCCATTTAACCCTTCGCTAGAAAAATACTGCTTGTTCGGTGGACAAGTATTGAACCACCTTAGCCATTGGATCTAGCGGTTTGGACGGCTGCTGTTACTCTGTCCGTACCGTAAACCCCTCTTTGTCGATACAGTTTTAGTTGTGAAATCAATAGGGGTAAAAGACACTGCAAAATGATAGACATATGTTGCATGGTGATATGAAACCAAACTCTGGTCCTGACTACGATAATCTATACTACTTATAAAAGAGGGAACATTTTCTTTCCTATGTCCACCAAAGAAAGTGCACACAGATCATCCAGAACCCTTAGATCATCCCCACATCATAAAATCTAACGATCTATATTAGCTTAACCTTCTCACAAACAGATCAACGGACGAGATACATCCTGTCAACCGGCAGACCATGTTCTGCCGGACTTTTCTGCGCTCCGCGTCCCTCGTTCGCAGGTGTAATTTCCTAACTGTGCCCGCTAATTCCTCGCTTCCTTCCCGATTTTTCGTCCACACACGCGCTCCCCCTCTTCGTGCACTGAACTGGTGATGCCGCATCCGAGGGTTTGAGCGGCGTGCAAGATGGAGGAGTCGTTGTTGCTGACTTCCAACAATCGCAGGGGGAAGACGGCAATGGAATTACGATTACATCATACAGCCGGAGAAGGGGCTGCAGCTGAGGAAGCGGCGGAGGCGGGAGTTGCTCTCGAAGCACCGGGTCGCCATGGCGTCGGCTTTGGCGAGCGTCCTCAGGGTGCCGGTCACGATGCGCTCGCCGGGGCGCTCCGCCGCCGCCCACGGGTCGCCATGGCGTCGGATTTTCGTCGCCTTCATGGCCTTCGCCGTAGGCGCGAGGGGACGAGATGCGGATGAGCTCTCGAAGTACCGGGTCGCCATGGCGAGCGTCCGCAGGGCGCCGGGAACCGAACGGTCGGATCCCGTGCTTCTCCCGACGGAGGTGGTGACAGGGAGCAAGGAGCAGCACGGGAAGAGTTCCTCTCAGCCCAGTGCTTGCTCCGGGTTTAGCACGGGACCGAACAACCACCACCGGTGGCGTCGTCAGGCACAGTTCTCTCACTCACTCCTTCAGGCTGGGTGGAGTTATTCAGTTGAGGAGGTACAGTTTCTGACAATGAACTGGAGTCGAGCCAAATTTGATTACTGAATCATGCTCTAGCATATTTATTTCGGTTATAATGTTTGCTGCATCCGCAGTTCTGCACCACATTTAGTAATCGGTTGTTCGGTACCCAATCTATGCACACGCGGGTGATCCTATTTTTTGCTGCTTCACTGGTAAAAGGCTCACACGAGAGCCATTAATCGAGTTGTTACGTTGCATTTTTTTTAATGCTTCACCGTTGCACAATCTTGTAGATTGTCGAGGATCAACTAGACTACAACGCTGCCACTGTTAGTATTATACCTGAACTAAAGAGTTGGGAACAGAAATTAGAAGATGAAATTGATATTAGAAGATGTCTCAGTTGATAGTGACCAAGCAATGCGTGGAACTAAATCTCTATCCTTATCTGACAAAACTCAGTAAAGAGGAAATACCCCTTTTGCTACGGTCAAATTTTTGTACTGTAAGCAAAGCATGTGATTTCTATTATCAATTCGAATCAGGTGACTGGAAGGGTGGCTTACATTGAAAACAGATCTTATAGTCTCACCCATATATAAATTTGTGCTTATTGTAAGTCATATATTTCTTGGCCCTCTTCCATGTATACTGCAATAAAGACTGGATTAGTCCTACTCATATATTTCTTATTCATGTGCTATAATCTCATTTAGAACACAATGTTGTGTTTAACCTGCACAAGAGCAGCAACGCATGACCGTGTCATTTTGAAGGAAATGAAATCAGATTGGCTAAAAGCACTACTTACAGAATAGCAGAGGTGCCCGGTTTTGTTGTCCTGCAGGGCGTTAACTGAAAGGTTTGAACGTGACAAGTAGGTTATGTTAATTGTTAGGTTACCTTTTGCTAATCATCATCAACTGAATCGTGATAAACTGTGAAGCCCCTTTGTCTCACTAGATGCTGTGATTGGGATTTTCAGAGAAAATGCTGTTTAGTATAAAATTATTTGAGTGTTATGTTGGTAAGAAAAAAATTGAGCGTATTGTCAGATTGAACAATTTCTTTACAACATCTGAAGTGGGCGTATTGTCAGATTGAACAATTTCTTTACAACATCTGAAGTGGCCAAGTGGGCGTATTGTCAGATTGACGTTGATCATTTGTTTTGGTTTTGGGCCTGTTTGAAGCCAAATGTCCTCTCAACTTTGTACGAACTGGTATGTGCAATGTGATCTTATAGTGTATATTCCTTTAGTCCTTCAAATGGTTTTGTTATTTTAAACTGTTGTGAGAAAAAGTAAACTTTGGGAGCAGCTTTGGAGGCATATATATAAGCACAATGTCGTCAGATATGAGCTGGCCATCATACTGAATTCGATGCGCCGAGCCGGCCGTGTAGTGACCGCCACGAGTCCACTTGGAAACCGCAGTGTCCTCAAGCTGGATTGACTGAATAGGGGTGCCACGTGTGGTGGTATACTGCAGTTCATGTTTTTTCCGGGTTTTTTTTTTGGTAAAAACGAGTAAGAATAAATATTTAAAATGGATAACCAAGTGAGATTTTTGCTCTGGAATGAAACATTTTACGGATCCGATTAATACACCGATTTTGTGCTATATATAGCTATATATCCTTTGATTTTAGGATCTTCGTATTATGTTATTGCATTGTATTTTGTGTTGAAAAAGACGTGTGTGATCTATTTTTGTTTCGTAGGAATAAAGGGCATCGGGGATCGGACTGGGCGACCCCGGGATGTGGCGAGCTGAATCGGCACGCAGGGTAGGCCTCCGTGGAACCAAGCGTGGCGTTGGCGCGGGTAAAGGCCACAGGTTACACAAGGCAGGGTGGCGCGTGATGTAGGCCGACATGTCCCCAAGTTGTGTGGCGCGGGGAAATTCGAGGTAGGGGAGGGGAGGTCGGCACCTTAGAGCCAAAGGAAGTGAGGGGAGGGTGACGCTGGCGATTAGAAACATGGGTAGAGTCGTGCGATGGCTCCGTTGAAGGACTCGTGCACTACGAAAGTTAGAGAAAGAAAATGGCTAAACATACCATTTGAAGGAATCATAAGGTGTGTCTTATACATACGTGCGTGCACGTGCAAAGCTACTAGTAGTCACAAAAAATTGTATGCATTGTTTTCCCTATGCACACGGTTAACAAAAACAAATCGTGTGCGTTATTACACCTTATGTGATCATGACAAACTTCGCTTCAATTTTTTAAGGTGTAATGACAAATGAATCTAATTTCGACAACAACCATCCATAAAAATCAATATTTAATTTAAGGGCCTTTTCTGAGATGGCTTTATCTCATACCGACCCCTAGATTCAGTAGTGATCTACACCAACGCAACATTTGGGGTTTATAAATCGGTTATACACACTGTAGTGGGATTAAACATTTTAAGCCGTGTGACTCAACAAATGGATTCTCTTGATCTTTTTTTTATCTCATATGGGTGATAGTCATGATACAAACACAGCGTCGAAACAAGCCCACTTGAATGTACAATGAGCCCACTAAGGGCATGTGCTCTGCAGTATTTTGTTTTTGAAGTTTAGTATTCTCTTTGTTGACAACATGTAATTCTAACCTAATATATCCAGCACATACATCTTGGATAATAATGGGAGATATATGAAAGCAGGAATAGTATCCGGTGAAAACCAACTTTTAGTGTAAATCGGTGAAAGCCACGAAAAATCATGTTTAAAAGTTTTAAGAAATTCTCGACAAAAATATTTTACGCTGGGAAGGTAGAGATTTATAGACATGAAAACTTGCAAGTTAAAACTCAAAATTGGTTAGAAGCTATAAAGATGACAAATTCATCTGTAAATAGTGACGTTGCTACTATTTAATGTTGAATCTACTATTCATTAATGAATTTGTCATGTCATAACTTCTAAACAATTTTGAGTTTCAAGTTAAATATTTCCATGTCTATAGAACTTAACCTTCCCGAAGCAATGTATTGTTGTTAGATTTTTTAAAAAAAAATAAACATGATTTTCTTCTGTGGTTTCAACAGTTTCCACCGAAAGTTGGTTTCCACCAGATATTTTCTCATGAAAGCACGCCACAAATCAAAGCCTCGAGATCACCTAGGCACTTACTAGTTAGCACCATAGATGGTGGACTAGGCAGCCTGTGTTCGGTCCTTACTTCCCTCTTAATTAAATCGGTGCCTAGTTCCTCCTAGACACCATTCCTTTTTCATAAACCAAAGCTTATAAAAACAAATGTAAACAATGTAAAATTTGGTACCACGTGGTAATATAAACCAAACATTTCGATAGCTCCAGAAATGGACATGTGGAACAAATCCTCTCAGAAATTTCCATATTGTGTTGGTATGATGACATTAAATGAGATGTGGTTGCTCTGGTGATATAGCAAGGTGATTTCACCTCTCATAAATTAACAATACACCTCTAGGTAACCTTGTAAGCATGTGAGAAATAGAGGCAAAACAAACCTAGATAAAGGAAATTTTGATATCATCTTGAGATAAGCCTGGCATTTCTACGCCGGCCAATGGACATTGGATCGACACGTTTGGCAAACGTGTGGGCAAAAAGACCATTTGCATATTGCGTTTGATATGCTGACATTGAAGGTGATATGGTTGCTAAAGCCTAAAGACATATAGCAAGGTGAGTGACCGCCTTATAAATTGCATGCATTTACGCCTCCAGGTAACAAAAGATATAGCTGCAAGCACACAAGAAATCTAAGATTAAAAACAAATCCAGTCAATTAATGAAAAGATCGAAATTACGTAATAAAAAATGGATAGTATGAAACATTCACACGCCCTCTAAACACACACATAGAGGGAGGGAGAGATATATCAAGCACTTGATAAACAAGATCCTAGATATTTGCATTCAAACTGCATTTGGAATGCCCACTTTATTTCTGAAAGTAAGGCCCATTTTTCATAAAAAAAGTCAAACATTGTGAAGATTGACCATTTTTTTGGAAAACCCATTAACTTTTGTAATAACAAATCAATATCACTAGATACATCATGAAATATATGTTCATATGATGTCCATATACATATTATTGTAGTTGATTATGTTCTATAAAAAATTGGTCAAATTTACATTGTTTGACTTCTAAAAAAGTACGCCTTACCCTCAGAAACGGAGTGAGTACATGATTGGTGGATCGAGATGTACTCCAAGGTGAATTCTTTGCTCATTTATTTATTTTGTTTCTTCATAGGATCAAATCATAAGATACATGTGGCGCCAATATGATACGATCATTAATTGAAGATATGGTAGGTGGGAAAAGTTACACCTAACCGGGTCGAATTATTCCCGTAATTTAACACCAAGATACACGCATTAATGTGCTCCAACCAACGATCTCGCCCCCGCAGAGGTTAGTCTAAATCTCAGCCGATTCATATTTTCTCAAGTCTTAGTCGATTCGGAAAAGTTCAACTTGCACATTTTCACAAGGTTGTATTTTTTTCTAAACAAGTGTTGGATACACTTTTGGCTAAACTAAATTTGCATTTTTGTACGTTAAACGTGACTTAAGAGAATCCCACTAGATTAATACTTAGCGAAACCAAGAAGATCGCTTATTTTTCACCATGAGAGATACACACATAATACAGTTGAATAATGGCCTAATGTGTACAACTATATCTTGAAGGTTAGAATTAAGAATTTACTATAATTAAAGTTTTAGGTTTGTGCTCAGTCAAACTATTTAAGTTTGATCATGTTTGTAAAAGGTGATCATAGGCAGAATAGGGTTAGTTATATTATATCCTTGCAAATCTTGCAAGATCAGAGCGTCGCTTTGAGTTTTCGCTAGGTTCAGCTTTGAGGATGTTGTTCATACTTCAGACCTGTTCATGGGACCTACCTCTAATTAACCTTTCATGCCTAATACAATCACTTTACCGCAAAAACAAGTTTGATCAAGTTTTTATAAAAACATCAACAAAGAGTTTTATTAGATTTATCTATAATATATTTATAGACTATACAAATTTGATGTTGTCGATATTTACACATTTCGTACAAATTCGGTCAAAATTGGAGAAGTTTGATTTAGGACGGTAAAACTTAATTACTTTTGAACGAGGGAGTAGCTTTTACCGGGGAATTCGAATTGTTCCACGGCAGTTTGTTAGCAAGCGATTACGACGTGAATCGTTCTTAAACGACCAACATGCGAATTAGAGTCTCCCCCAGACCCCCACCCCCAAAAGAATTAGAGAGGCGCCTATCGTGTTCTACAAAGAGAAGTGGGCAGGGCACGCTCGACGGCTCGAGTTCATGAAGAACTAGATCCCCTGGCGCGGCTTGCCGCGCGCCGCCACCCGCCGTTGACACTGATTTTTGATTTGCAAAACATTATGATAAACCTTAAATATGATACAATAGTCAATAAGTAATACATATAGCAGTGGCACTATAGGTTTAGAGCAAAAGCACAATGCTTTAGATATACAGAGTCTGCATCAGCAAGTCTCCAGGTTAAGTTCTTCACTACAAAATCTACAATCATCACATAGATCATAAACTTAAATATCAGAAGCACATATAGTAGGTAGCTCGATAAGCACAAATTAATACATATATACTACTGGTACCCATAAGCAGAGGCAGCTGATAGAGAGGCTTCACATGATCGATCGCACATCAAATTATTTCAAAGGCAACAACATCTCTGCTCACCCTCAACAACAATGACCATGGAGATCACATAATTGTACTTTCATGCTGACAAACTTGATTAATTCGGAGCAACGACACACATGGAGCAAAGCATAAAAATAATGAACCGGTTCAACCAATGTCAACAAATGTGAGAACTGAAATAAATTATTAATGTAGAGTAGCAGAAATGAATCAAGTGACCTTTTGTTAGCATGTATCTTCATACATTCAAAAGCGAACAAGATGCATCTTCTTGATTGCTCAAATCATCTGAATCTCAAGCATCTTGCTTCGGGTCCTAACAATCTTACAAATCCAGAACCCATAGTCATTGATCAAATGCAAGGACTTTACACTTCAGGGGATATACAATTATCCAGATGTAGGGCTGATGGAGGAGGATACACCAAATACATCAATGTTTGAGCACTTGTATGACTTCTTCGGAACATCTGTTTTGCCTAATCATATCAAGCTTCGCTATTAAAAGACATGATAATTCCCACATCCTGAGTTCTTAAAACCTGTAAAAGAAATCCTATCGCTTAGTGTGTGCAGTATCTTACAAATGCAGGTGAGGAAAAAGATCTACCCACGACCCAAAGAGGTGTGTAAACCAGAAATTGTTGCTCCAGCCCTTTAGGCATGTTTATTCAGCAAAATAGTGTTTTGTTTGATAAGAATTTCAAGAAAGGTCACCTGGTCGGACTGGCTCTCCAAATTATATACACCACGAAAAGTCAAATCATCACTTTGTCCAATGTAACATGAGTCCAACCGTCCACGGTGGCCATCAATGTCACGTTGAAGAGGTAGCAGGGAAGGGGTGTGGTCTTGACAAATATCACATGATAACAGTCTACCACCCAAATGAAATCAAGGATTGCAAACTGCAGTCAATCTGTCAAAAAGAAAAATTGTCAAGGACCATGATTCTACAGGAATCTTTGTAGTTAAAACCAGGGCAACAAAATGAGTTCTACAATACCTAGATCCCAATTTTTCTTTGGAAGATGCATAATAGCAGTACATTTCAAAAAAGTATCACAATAAACACATGAAACGCATAAGTCAGAAACATTTTTTGCCACTTGTCTTGACGATATTACATGTGTAAAAGTAGTGTATGTACAACATGGGCGAAATGAAATATAATCTTCAAGACTATACCTTGTGAAATATAATCTTCTAAGTGCATACTCGTTACTCAGTGCATATCCTGCAACAAGTTTTATACCGTGTCATTATAGAACTTGGTTTCTTGCTAGGAGCAGGAATCTTTGGAGAAGAGCCTTTCAGAAAATAATGGGACTGTACTAGTAACGAAACAGGAAGTGGAGGAGATAGTTCATCAGCAAGGTTCAGAATATCATACATCCTTGACACAACAAAACATATTATCTTGCATATGGAACAGACTTGTCCGTATTACCATATAGAAAGTGTTATCATATCTTAATCTTAATTGTTTTCTGGACCATCAGAACTACGGCCTAAGAGTATCCATGATGGAACTTTCTTCCAAGTTTTTAACATTTCTTTTGAATTTTTATGACATCCCTATTTTATTTTGCGATAGAACAATAATTTCCCTTTATGACACAAACCTGAACTGTATTTATAATCTCGCAAACTGAAAAGAAAAAAAAACATCACTTGAAAAATTAGTAAAAACAACAATGGAATGAGTTATCAATTAGCAGATATAACTGAAATAAAATAGTAAGTAGCTATGATCTAGCTTCATGAAATTTTCATAGAGCAATATTCACCTTATCAGATGGCCTTGTTAGAGTGTGGGATACAGTTGTACAAGCAACCAACCCAGAACCTGAATGGATTTCTTTAAATGTGCAGCTAATTCTATGGTGAGTGTTTCAGATGCCAAAGTTAGCAAACTTATCATAGAAGACGAATTACTCCCTTCAATGAAATATAATTCAAAGTTAGCAAACTTATCATACTAATATAGTTTAGAAATTAGAAATAATAGAGTTAATGCATAAGGTGCCAAATATATATGGTTAAAATGGAGGAGTTGCAGAAGTTTTGCATACAGAGCACTGCCTATGAAATAAATATTAATAGGAAAACAATACTGAAGTACTACATATATAGTCAGTTGATATTTTGATAATATCTTAGGGACATTTTCTCAAACATCTAGTGAGCCGCTTACATCCATCCTTTTGGCCGAGGAATTGCTTTATTACCTTTGTGAAGATGAATTATCCCAATCTAGTGCACAATCGGTGGCTGACTTGACCAGATCTCATATGGGCAGCTCCACGACATTTGCCTTCACCTCCTAGTCGTTCCCATTCATGTGCCCAAGTTAAGCAAATCTGTTGAAGAGAAGAGATGTAGAGGCACAAACCCTTGTAATGGTACTTCATGACATTTCTCAAAAACACAGGAGGAGCCGTCTTGGAAGCCAATGACGACCTAGAAGGGAGGCGTTGTGGTCCTGGTGAGGAGACGACCCGATTCTGGAAGGTGGCGCACATGACCACGGCGGCGACCATGGATTTGGTGACCGTGTAGCGGCGGCGCCGTTCCGACGAAGTACGCCGAAGAGGGCGATGGAGGCAGCGGTCGAACGAGTAGAGGCGCAGGAGGGTGAGATTTTTTGTTGGGCCGTGGGATGGTCCATGGTAAATGGGCCTGGGCGGGAGCGAACGAAGGATGCAGGCATGCAGCAGTGATCGAGCGAGCCGTGGTCTGCCGGTGACCTACAACCACCAACTCCCATTTAAATAAGTGGTAGTTTGTCAAATAATTAATTAACTAGATAATGTATTGAATAACTATAACATAATTATTTATATCTAAATCAATCTCAAATAGGGACATTATCCTTAAACAATAAATAAACGGTCTCTCAAATCTCTAGGGTATATCAAACATTTCCTCACACAGCCACAATTTAGACAGCTACTTGCCAAATGGATTATACAATTTTCTCACACAGCCCACAACCACAGCTGTTTTTACACAGCACACAACTCACAGTTGCTTTCAGATAAGCCACAACTCAAAGAAACATGACCTATATATACCTAAGATCATTCTACTGAGGTGGGCACGCATTCACCCAAGTCAAAGGACTAGCCTTTGTACCTCCATAGCCTTAAACTCTAGATTCACCCAATCTTGTCGGGTGCATATTTTTCAAAGCATTAAATATCTTGAATAAAAAAGGAAATTTGAATCTATAAATCCGATGAGACCCATTTTGTAATAGTGTTGTATGATCTTGTAAATGACACCATGAATAAAGTCAGGGATTTCATCATCATCTTGATCATTACCTGTTGCCCCAAGCCCCTACCAAACAAATAAACAATCTTCCAATACATGGAGATTGTGATTTTCGTGGAATCGTTTAAACGATCCTTCGTCAGGAGGCTACACCTCTCATCAATTTCGTTGATTCAGGGATACTACGGATAGAAGAGGTATCCATAAAATACAATTGGATGAACATTCTCATATGATGTGATACAACATACCAATAAGTAAAGGGACGAACATAATAATCAAAGTAGAAGGCGAGAAGGCCACGGTGATGTACCCCGAAGTTCAAGTCCTTTAGGCCTTGTTTGGCAGCAGAGTTTTGGGGTGTTTTCTGTGTATATTACCTAGTGTTTTGAGTTAAAACACTCCCCACACCCAAAACACTTCCACCCCTCCAATCCCCTTCACCACCGAAACCCCCACCAACTCATGTTGTTTGGTACACATGTTTAGCACAGAAGTGTTTTGCAATAAAAATCTCATCTTTTTCCACAGGACACACAATTACAACAATATTTCTGATTCAAGGTCACAAAATTGCAGAACAGCAAGAATAAGGACATCTCATCATTTTAGTACAAAAATACTTTCACAATCATAAAAAGCAGCACTTCACGCATTCAGCAGCACCATCTCAATTCAGAATAGTACAATATGTCAAGAAGCATTCTAGTAACTTAAAATCAAAGCATCCTAGGTTTTGGCAGGAGAAATCTTTGACATACCAACAAGATCATCATCATAGCAACGTCACCTTCACCTTGTCCAGCTTCACCCTGCCCAAATAAATTCGAAATCAGAAGGGAAGGTAGGCACTATATTTATCAACAATTAAACAAGATCAGGAAATAGACAGTAAACAGGGAAACAAGACTACATAACAAAAATCACATACGCAAAGGCTCACGCAAGGCATGCATAGATTCTTTAGTTCAGAAGGAAAAACATGCAGGCATGCAGGAGAAAGGGGTGGTGGGTCTTGCATGCAGCCATCCAGGAACAAATTTCTGAGCCCATTTAATGAGCACACAGACTAGTCAACACATGAATATACAAACACAATCCTGACGGAAATTAAGTTGAACGATATCACACGTAACAGTGACAGAGCTGTGGAAATACACAATAGCAACATGATTAACAAACTGAAGAATTTGTTAAGCTGGATTCCAGACCGTTGCTTACATGACACGAACTGTACATTAGAAGACGATGACTTAAGAGCATCTCCACCGGGGCCTCTAAAGGACCCCCAAAGGCCCTTTGGGGGGCCGGACACTAAAAACGCTCACCAGCGGCACCCCCAAAGCCTCGCCCCGAGCGATTTTGTGTCCGGCACCCCCAATCGGGCCTCCAAGTTTGGAGGCCCTCCTGGGGGTGCCGGACATCGCCTCGGGCATGGCCCTGACAGCGATGGCCCGCCCGTCATATACACGACGCGCCCGTCCCGTGTTAATGAAGGCTGTGCAGGAGGCCGTTCCGCCGCGTTTAATGTCGAGGCGACGAGACGGCGCCACGCCTGTCATCACGCGTCGCAATAACGCCGCAACCGTTCCCCTGGCGGGCGCAGAGCGAAGCGACGCGTCGCAATAACGCCGCGCCGCTTCCAATGGCGCAGACGGAAGCGACGCGTGCTGGAGTCGCAGCGGCAGGCCGCGGCGGCGCCCTACAGACGCTTCGTCGACGTCAATGCGCGGCCAGGCGAAGCGGTGGCCGCGTTAATGCAGGCCACCCAACCCCGCTCCTCCGGCCGCCTTTAAAACGCGACGCAGCGCAGCCCTCCTCTCCTCACACCATCACTTCTCCCTCCCTCTCCCTCTCCCTCAAGAACATAGGCCGCCATGGCGGGCAGCCCCGGCGGGCAGCAACGCCATGAGTAGCTGGAGGAACTCCGGCGTCGCAACGAGGAGGCGGAGATGGCCAAGGCGTTCCAGCGAGGCATGTGGCGCGAGGAGGCCAAGAACGCGCCTCCCTACGTGCTCTCGCTGGAGACCGCGCGGCTGAGCAGCCGCCACCAGCTGCCGGTGGACGACGACGCCACCCTTCCAGACGGGTGGGTGAGGAGTGCCGCCAACATTCCGGTGGTGCCGCGGCTCAGCGGGCAGGACCGCGTCGAGTTCCTCCGGCGCAAGTGGACGGAGATGCCGTACGAGCAAAAGGTCGACACCAAGTACTCCATCTCGGCGCCCTACTGGCACGCCGTGGTGAACAAGGAGTACGAGGCGCGTCGTAGCGGTCGACGAGAGCCAACGCCAGAGTTGTCCTCAACGGACGACGAGCGTGACGGCGAGGACGACGACGACGACCCCGAGCTGCCCGATCTGCCTTTACAACCGGCTGCATCTTGGGCAGCAGCGTCGCTGTCACCGAAGAAAGGGGCGGCGCAAGCCGAAGAGGCTTCCGATCAAACGCCCCGCCGCATGTCACGGCGGTGAATCGAAAACGACGCACCGGCGAAACCAGAAGCCTCAGCCGGCTCAGCCGAGGCTACGGGACGTTCCTCAAGGCCGGAGCCCTTGATCTGGGGGAACCGGTGGGAACGTTTCTAAAGGTCGTAGCCGATGGGAACGGAAGATGCAATCCCGGTGCCGGATCATCAAGGCATGCAAGTCTCTTGATGATTCTTTGGCTTGGTTCGCATCTTCCTCTCCTTCGGCCGGCCATGAAGCAGCATCTCTTCTCCTCGCCGGCGCGTGTATTGGTTGGCGAGAAGCTGCATAAGCCCCCTTCTCTCCGCCTAGTCTAGTTTAGTTTGTTAAATCTCGTTTAAATTCGAAATTGTAAGTTTGTTAAATCTCGTTTGAATGAAGTTTGAATAAATGAAAATTACAAATACACGCGGCGTACTTCTCTCCGCCTAGTCTAGGGTCTACGCATCCTTCTTCTTCTTCTTGGAGGCCGAAGCTTCCGCGTGATCGCCGTCTTGGCGAGGACGCTTGGGGGCCTTCGGCTTCTCGACGTCGCCGTCGTAGCCGTGCTCGTCCTTGTCATCGACGGCCGCGTCCTTGGCTGCGGGCGCGACCTCGCTCTCCTCCCCGCCGGCTGCCTCCTCCTCGGAGGGGGTTCCATGCGGGTTCAACACCTCGTACGGAGATGCGGGGGCTGCCTCGTTCCCGTCGGGCGTGTCGTCCTCCTCCTCGTCGTCCTCCTCCTCTGCGGGGGTATCCACGTCCGACGAGGAACGCGGCGAAGGGGTGTCGTCGAGCCCGTAGAAGAGCTCGAGTTGCTCGACTTCTGACGGCGATGGCTCGACGGAAGAAACAGAATCCGAGCCATTGTCGCTCGAGGATGACGACACCGGTGCTGCGCCT
The DNA here is from genome assembly GCA_947311845.1 of Poa pratensis. Classification (NCBI taxonomy): domain Eukaryota; kingdom Viridiplantae; phylum Streptophyta; class Magnoliopsida; order Poales; family Poaceae; genus Poa; species Poa pratensis. Next base: position 27,292,129 of record CAMZMU010000048.1, read on the forward strand.
TCGCCGCCGGACTCCTCGCTGGTGGCGCCATGCCACATCTCCGGCTTACCCCACTCGGCCATGTCATACCAAACGAATAGAATGAGATCGACGTGCGCCCGCGAGGATGGTTAGATATTGCTGCCAAGCGGCGGCGGTTGCACGCCCACACGAACCGGCGGCGGTTGCCGTAACGCGGAGCGACGCGGCGGTTGCCGGCGGCGGTTCGTGCGCCCGCAAGGTGTTCGACAGTTTGCTCAAAATTTGGGCCGTTTGGGGGGTGGACCTTTGGGGAGTGCCGCTGTGGGCGGCCTCCAAATGTTGCCCGGACACATGTCCGGCATCCCCAAAGGAGGCCCAATTGGGGGTGCCGGACACACATTTGGAGTCCCCCCGGTGGAGATGCTCTAATCACTACAGCTACGCACACAGACACTGACACACACACTGGAAACAGGGAAGAACGATACCATACAGTATACACACTGGAAACAGGGATGACTTAATTACGACGCTCTTGCTAAGATACTGCTTTGCATCAGCTCAGTTGAGCTGCATTAGGATGAGAAAGGGTATCGAAGACATTCGCTACGCAAATGAGAAGAACATCGTTTAGCAAAGCCTGATTGCAAACAACATTAAGAGGCAGAAGCTGTGAGTGTGGACTAGGTGGTGCAGAACTAGCAGCGTTGCCTTGACGCACCACTCGTCCACGCGTTTAGCGTTTGCATGCGCGGGCGATGATCATGGAGTATTGGAGTACCGCTCGGTACGCGAGTTGCCGTGAATGGAGGAAGAAGACGCGTCAGACATGAGGAAGAGCTCTTGGAGCTTCTTGCTGAAAATGGCAGAGCAATGGGGAACATGATAACCACACGCCGAGACGCGTGTTGTGGCCTTGTGGGATTATAAACACACGCGGAGATAACTGTGCAACGGCTCTCAAGTCTCAATGATATTGGACCAACTGGTCTACGACTTGACAAAATGACAAGACTGAACTCTGCCACATGGTAACGACGTGGGATAGTCGGATGATGCTTGGCAGTTGCGTGGCCACGGGTCTCCAGCAAATGAGCAGCTCACCGAAATACAGCTGAGATGAAATTATACATGCACATACGCTAGAGAAGTTGTACCTGTGCAAGGAGTATACGGACAACTCGATGGACAGATTCAACAAACGGATGGTTCAGAGAGCACCACATGGCAGGAGCACTGGTGCTCGTGTGCCAAAAGGGTATTAAACTAGCTACATAGGCAAACTGGATAAAATACTACCATCGATACATGCATGAGGGTGTGCATGTGCACCAAAAAAATATCTAGTACTAGTCCACAACTCCATGCTTGTAAACAAAAAGATCCGATCATAAACACACAATTAATTTATCGGTAGACTTTTAATTACTCTCTAAATAACATGGGTGTTACAAGCGACTAGTAGGCCTCGGCGCGGCGGCACGCCGCGCCCGTGGGGTGTTCTTTCTTGTATAAGTTGGCGTTATATTTTTTTGTTGATTCAGTTGATCTTTGTTATTGATAGGTTTTGTAATATTTATCTTAAGATGCTAGATAATCTAACGATTTGGAGGATGCGTGGTAGAAATGAAGTATAAGTAGTTTAGATTTTGCAGGAACTTTTTTCATAAGTTATTGGCAACCTATTATAGATTGCATGTTGATAGCACATTACAACTGAGTTTACTCTTATACATTGAAACAAACAGACTCTTTTAATTTGTATAGACATTGACACATAGACTGACCGTTCTATAATATGTACAGACATTGAAACTTCTAAGGAGTTTGTTTATTTGACTCTCATGTGCAAACACAGTTGCACAAATTATTTGCTAGATGACATAACTTGACGTGGTATTTATCCCAGAATTCTCTAGTGGAATGTGCATGGTGGATGAGAGAATGCATGGAATAATGTTGGTACCTTGATGAAGGTGGTGACCCTGTTGACGGTCATGTACTGACCAAGCATCAGCGCGGTGGTGTACCTGGTTCAGGCATACAATTTCCAATTTCAGGCATGCAGCTGTGTTTTCAACTACTAATATGAAATCATCTAAGCATGAGGTGTAGCCTATAGGAAGCATTTTACAGAAATATTCTGTACATAAAATGATTCATTCATGTTTGCACACCTTTCTTGGAGAAAAAAATGATCGAACAAAAATATATGCACAAATATATAAGACTCAATTTTGTAATAACCATGTAAATTGACATGTCATAAAGAATTAAAGTATCCTATAATGTGTACTATTATAGCATTTGACATTTTAGCACAGTCTTCCTATCGAAACTAATTTGATAGTTCGTGTGCCACACGTACTTGATTTCTTCTGCATTACACATATTTAAAGCGAGAGAGGCAAAACAACAGAAGCGAACTTAGGCAAGCAGTGGAGAATAGTACTAATGACTAAAAAGACACAAGGTACAAAATGAAAACTGAATGCCGAGATAAGGTGCTATTATAAGCAACATCAATCTGGTCAACAGACGCCGAGAGCTTGATAATTCAACCTACCACTCGGAGTTAACCTAAAAAAAAACCTACCACTCGGAGAGCTGAACCAAAACGCAACACACGAGCACACATATTGAAAAGAAGAGAAAATACAGAAAACTCCTTTCTTTTCTACAACAAAGCACAAGAGCTTCCGACAGCATCACATTATCTCATCCAAGATGCATGAATAAATTTGCATGTTTCACCTTCTCTTATCAAAGGTACATCGTTTGCTACTTCTCTCATGCAACCATAGTTAGAAACTGATACTGTAATTTTACTGGCTAACCAATATGACCACGAAATTTTCGGCATAGAGGAAGAAAATATTATACTTCAACACAACGTGAAGTGTACGAATTTAGAGCCTCATGTACGTTATACAGAAATTCAACTGAATTAATTAGAACTTGGAATTATCTGCAATAGGAAGAAATATATAGATAGGACAATGCGGAGTGAGCTATTTTTTTTGTACAAAAAATCTGAATATTATCATAAGATAGCGAGAGTAATATAAAATTTATTTGATAGTTACTCGACATCCTCATTCAAATTATGGGCTCAATACCAATTTTAACAAAACGGTATCAAAACCCTGACCTGGTAGTTTTTCTAGTTCATATATTTGTCCCTCCACACCCTTGTTCACTTTCAAAAATTCAAAATAGTATCAAGACTTTGACCTGGTATTTTTTTAGTTCGTATATGTGTCCCTCAACACCCTGTTCATTCTAAAAAATCTGGACAAGATTTAGCTTTCTACCCACTTGATAATCTTTCGCTTTCAAATAATTGCAGAACTGTAGTTTACTTGTTTGGTGATGTTTTATTCTGAGAAAATTCTTGAAACTCTATATCCGAGGCTAAGATGTTAGCTAGAAACTCCAGTATGAAGGGCATAACTTTTGGAATTAGATTTCACCTACTTGTAGTTCAAACCCACAATTTCAGCCAATATGGTTTTAAATCTAAAATGTATGTGAAAACATTTTATACAAATCTTGACACTTTCACAGTAGTTCTATATAACATGTTTAACACATGTGATTTTTACTAATTTTTATTTTTGAGTTTTGAGCCCTCAAACTGGTGTTATTCTTTAGCTGGGAACTTCTGTTGTCAGCAAAAGCAAATGACAGAAAAAAATATTTTGGCCGATTCTGGCCCATTAGTAGGCCACCTCTGTTCCTTTCCAGCCCAACCGGTTTATAAAAAAGATGGTAGTCCATCTCTTGGAGAAGAATCGACTAAAACAAAAATCTACTGGAGATGAACGCCACGGGTCACCTTCCTGACGACGGTTGCTCTGCTCTCTCCTCTATCTCATGTCTTCTCTTTTCTCTCTTAGCACCTCGCTTTTCTTCTCCAAACTTTGCCACCGGACTTGCCGCGCCGATCTCCTTCTGTAGCCGCTAAGAAATCGCTCCGCCGACGAGCCGTGGACCGGGAACGCGTCGGTGAACTGGACGCCGACATGCATGCTTTTCAGGCACCTTCGTGACCACCTCGCCATTCTGGTGACGCTCAGCTCCGTCCATGATGTCTCCGAGACTCCCCTCTCCTCCCTCTTCTCACTTGTGTGCTCTACGGGAATTTGTATGCAGTGAATCGACGGCAGCGCGTTCGTCGCCGACGCCTGCCAAGGGCCGTCGCCTGCGGTGCATCGCCTCCAATTGTCTCCTGCTTCTTCCAATGACCAAACAGAGCTTCGGTGAACCTGTGCATCCTCTGGACCAAGCCGTATCTGTGGCACCCCTTTGCTTCTTCTCCTCGAGCCGCAAGCGTCGCCAGTCACCATTGATGTAGTTCGGGCTTCCCTTCGACAATCCGCTCCTGTTCGAGCCACAGACCGAGCTAGGTGAGATATCAGACTATCAGTCCTAGTGCATGGTTTCCACCCTCCACTTTAGTGCCTTTCTTTTATTGCTGCTACCATGGGTGTGTGGCTGCCCGTGCTGCTGACATGGGTGCTGCCCCCGTGCATGCTGCTCCGTGTGCATGCTGCTCCGTCGGATGGCAAGTTTAGATATACACGACTCTTTAATTAAGTTCCCTAGGTTCCCAACTCTCCAACGCAAGAAGCGGCGCTCTTTTTGGTTGAGAAAATCGCTTGCAATCATCGATCTCTTGTCTCTGTTCGAAGAACAGAGCCGCACATACAAAATGCTTCTTCTTCCTCTCTCCAGCCACTCATACCATGTGTCTCAATAGCGCTAAATTTCTGAACCTTGTAGAAATTGTAAAGAAATAGCCATATATCCAAATGAGATCAAATATTTATGTAAATTCATGTTTTCTTTGCTGTCGTTACTGTTAACATGAATTTCAGTTTATTGAGCTGTTAAAAATCCTAAAATTACCCTATTCAACATAGAGGAATTCATATCTTTCATTCTAGGAATCCAAATCATTTGATTCCAGTTGCATTAGTTCTGTATTTCAATTTTGCATGTCATCACATGCATTTCATATTTTTACATCTGGTCTTAAATATCATTTTGGGCATTGTTTTGATCTATCGGTAGACTCCGGCAATGAGGAATACTACGAGGATGACACCGCTCAATACCAGGACTTTGATCAGCAAGGCAAGCATCATCTTGTTGAATTCCTATCGCTGTCTTTATTTATGATGCTTCATGTCTTTATTATTGTGTCTTTAATCCCTTTATTATCTTGGTTGTGTACATTGTTTGTCATAGCTACTGTTGATGTTTGTATCATGCCTAGAAGTTGCTTGATGTTCATTGTCAGTGGGTCATGACACTAATTTTGACTAATCATATATGAAACTTAGTAAGTGAGATGTGAGTGCTAGGGATTTATACCAACAGATGGATTGTTTGATTGGTGATTATCCCTCTTACATCGGCGTCGTTGGATCCCTCCGTTAAGTCAAAATGCTGGAACATGAGAAGTGTTTGGGGCCTTTGGTCTGATAGCTTATGGTAGAATATTTATTATTGCAGTTTATAACCAATGGAAAGTTTAAATCAGTTGACCTCCTCCTTAGGTCATGCACTTCTTGGAGCAGGAATTGGGCTAGTAGTTAGCGAAGGCAGCACAAATCAACAGAGAGAAGTGTATAGTTTTAGGATGGCCCAAATTCTAAGATGCACAAGGGTAAAACAGCAGGAAACTAATATATACCTTCATATTTCTTCAGTAATGCATGAAAAAGACCAACTCGTCATTCTTGGCCTAGCCTGCAAATAACATCAGCATCAAATACAACGACATACTGACCTACAACTCAGCTCATGATTAATGCAAAAAATAAGAATAATAATAAATGGACAACACAGTCTCCATACTGTAAATCGACACTATAAAAATGAGAATATCTTATAACATAGGTCGTATCTGTAATGGATTTTGTCCTTACCAACACCCTACTATATGATGCAGCACGATATCTTAGACAGTGTATCATTATTTTGTAGCTACATAAGAAAAAGAATTATCTGACAATACTCTGATATTTCCTGATCAATCAATAAATGCTCTCAGAAGTTAAATTAAGGAAATCTGCATGTAGAGTAAATTATTTTTTACTTGGATAGACAATGTTTAGCACCAAAACCTTGTTAACTTTTTAAAAATGTTTTCTTAAAGAGTAGCACGATATTTTTATCCAGCATGTACCAACCTAAAAGCTTCTTTTCTTTGATTAAGCTAATTGTCCTTCTTGCATCCTTGCCAATCATGCAATCTCTATCATCTGTCAATATAGTTACATATTTCTTGTCCAGCACTAACTTTGTTAGATATTCCTCAATTAATTGCCTTTCTATTCATTTCTCTACATCTATTGAACCATAATATATTTCTTTAAACATCACAGACTGTTTTCTAATTTGCTAGGAACTAAAAATTCTCTATTTTTTCTCCTACAATTAGTTATTTTCCCTTCTTAACGCAAACACGGGAAAACTTTAATGTCTTAATTCTGAAATAAACCGTTCATATTTGAGGATCGAAAGAGCAATATGAAAGTAACTACCATCCAGTTTAAATGTCATTGTCGAGATAAAAAATATTAAATCTAAACAACTTAAATTATTTATGGTAAACGTCTTTTACATGTTCTAATTATTGAAGACATTGGCAGCATAAGCTAGGTCAATTAAAAATCATCGAACATTAATAGCACAGCTCATAGGTGCCAATTTTCATATTTTTCTATAGAAAGTGTGATCAGACTGTGGTCTAATTTTGATATAGCCAAGAATATTTGAGAGAAGGAAACAAATAAAAGTACTATTTATGATATCACAGGTTGGATATTAAACTACAAAAAACTACAGCGTTTGAACTACTACAGCAAAACCAAGTTCCACAGCAGCTATTTCAGGCAAATCAGCAGCCAGCAGCTCACATTGAAATGCCACAAGCAATGCTCCCGGGTGCTCATCTGGCAGTACAGCAAACTCACGTAAGTACAAACAAGCCCGTACTACTTCCAGTAAGCACATAAAAAACAAGTCATTCTACCAACTGTTCTTTAGACATCCGTATCTCGCTGAATAACATGACTTCTACTCGTCCAGTTACCACAGGGGAGCAACACAAGGCACCTACATGACAGCATACCAAGTAAACACAAATCCGAACCAACCAGTTATGCATCAGGTAAGCATATATACAAATTACTACCCATTGTACTACCTACCTGCCTCTCAAACTTAAACATGCCATGGAGCTGTAATACTGTAGGAGTATGGCTCGGTGCAGCTCGGCAAGTGTGCCACGTCGTCACCTCGAGCTATCCCAGAACAACACGCCGGCGACGTCCTCTCGTTGCCCCCACAGTGGTAGCGCGGGCCCTGCCCGCCACGCCACGGGGCGTCCGGTAGGTCATCTCCGTATGATCTTGCTTTGCTTGTGCTTGTGCTTGTGCTTGTGCTTGTGCATGATCTTGCTCTGTCAATTGTTATGCATGATCGCAGTGACAATAAATGGTGAGGACTCACCGGCGGAGAGATACACCTATAACTCTAATGATTAATCAAGATAGAAATATTGATGGTAAACTACAACATCAGCTAGGAGAAGGAGAAGGATAAGCCACCAACATTAAAACATGAAGTGAACTTGGAACACAACAAGCACAAAGCACGGGCATATGTAACAAGGTCATGCACACATTTGGTAATACCATCAAATCTTTCTTGCCTCTAACGAACGGTAACTTGCAGCTACCCTAAAAATTGCAAAAGCTAAGGACAACTTCAACTAATCAGGGGTGGCCATTGCTGTAGATATGCGGATAAATCTGCGCTGGGTTGAGGAAAAGGGCCAGGAACAGGGGCAGCATGATTATTGTCCAGCCTACCTAAATCAAGGGACATGATAACTACTGAGAAAAGATAACTGAAGGAGCAATCTTCATCATAAAAAAGATATGAAAAAACACCTAAGATCCGGGACATGGTGTGATGCCCGTGGAAGTCGACCCGCAGCTGGTACGTCTCGCCGGCGTAGATCGTGCCCCTCCACCACCTCGATCACACACATGTTTAACCAGACGAAATTCGAAATTCCTTATGTTAATCTAGATGTCCAAATCCATCTCCACAAAGGCACAAATTCTCAAAGAGGAACTCCAGTCCCCCAAAGTTTCTCCAAAATCAACAGCAGAAAGGATTAAAACAAATGAGAAATCATAACTCATCCATCTAAACTGAAAGCGAGAATGGATCACGCAATTCTGCTGGAAAGTGGGGCACCTTTGGAGGTTATTGGAGACCTTGTACTGAACCAGGCGGGTGGGGCGACCTATCACTCGACGAGCTTACTCTGCTGCAGCTGCAGCCGATCCTGCTCATCGCCTGCCACCGCGCCAAATGAAGGCCACCAAACCCTGGCGACAATCCCACTCGTCCTCTCTCTTAGTGAGGCGCCGACGAGTAGAGAAATCGCTCCCTGGTTTGTTAGACAAAAGACCCTGCATCCGCCACCGAACAAAGATTAGATGTAATACCACTATGAAAACCAGTCCAAACAGCACAAACCTCCTTGCGAGTCGGAGCGGCCGTTTGCCAAGACCGATACTGCGATGGCGAGCAGCCACAAAAACATCAAGAGAATCAGAACCAGGCAAGAACTCCATGATCGCAAATATGTCAAGAACACCATGAAGGAACAGGAAACCAAGCAACTGAAGAAGAAGCAAAGCAGAGACCAGCGGCTGCCAAACCTAATGGAAACTAGCTACATACCCGTGCGTTGCTACGGAGCAACACAATAATCTTTTGACGGTGTTAGTTTTCCATGTATATATCAAATTAACGTGCGAGTCAGGTCGAACATCTCATCAAGATCTTTTAACCTTTGTAAATCTTAGCTAACTAAACATCTAATATTTTTCTTGCAATCACAACTGCGATTATTTATAATTTCAGTCCTTCTTGTCTGGCTCAACTTATCTGGACAAAGAACACAAACATAAGTACTACCTCGATCCATATTAGTGGGCACAACTTTGTCTAGATACACATGTATCTAGTCTAGATACATGTGTATCTAGACAAAGCTATGCCCACTAATATGGATCGGAGGGAGTATCATATTTCCAGGAGCGTACACTCAACTCCCAAGATGGCTTGGAAGATGTACCATAGAAATAGCATCACAGTGGCAAATTGTTTCGCTAGTTTGGACCTGCACGCTCCAACTCAGCCTAGTGGGCTTTCACGAGCCTTTTACTGAATCCCAAGACAACAAAACAGATGCAGAATATGAACTCGATGTGACTCGATCATTATCTTTAACCAGTAGTATATTCACTGGGTCCTCTTGTTTCACAGTAACATTCAGCTCTGACCAACAGCACTGGACATCACGGACAACACTGCAAGTGAATCGATCGGAGCATCACGATGGCAATTGTGAAGTTCAGACTGCATAATCACCAGCTCAATCCACTTAGTTTACTACTGGTGGTGTGCTGAATCTGAAAGTAACCATCCACGGGCAGCAAACGAACCATGGATAGAATTCGTGCGTCACACAGTAGTGCACACACAGCTTGTTCCGGCGTGGAGGTTTAGCTTCCTAGCATAAGAGGTGCCCAGATCATATGCATCTCATTGCCGCCTCCTGTATCTACAGTCTACACCGTCCAGGTAACTCGTATCAGATCTGTGTGCTGCACCGCGGCCTTCGCACGCGCCTGCCAGGCAGACGGGAGGGGAGAAGATGAGTGAGGAGAGTGGCGGGTGCTATGCCCGGGCTCCTTGTATCGTCCAACCTGCAGAAAGGGGCCATGAACCTGCAGATAGGGGCCATGGCGGTCGTCTCGCCCGACCTGCAGATCCAGCGGTCTGCTCCTTACCAAGCGGGACGGGAAGAACAAGGGCAACTTCCGGCGGTGGGGAGAGACCGCGAGCACCTTCCCGCGCTGGGAACCTTAGACGCGCAGGGCACAATCCGGCGGAGGGTACGAAGATAACTCGGCGGAAAGGAGGAGGCCCGAGCACGCGGGGTGGCCGAGGAGGAGGCCACGGCGGAGGAAGAAGGCGCTCACGGTGCAGCGGGAGCAGAGGCCGTGGTGGAGGAAGGCGTGGAGGTCGTCGGCGGGAAGGTGCTCGGGCTGGAGGCGGTCGTCTGGCTGGACGAGGCGGAATTGGGGATTTTTTTTTTCTTTTTCTATGACCGAACCGGTCGTTTCAATTGGCGGTGGCAGAACCTGTATTATCTCTCAACTCACGGGGGGTAAACTTGGAACTTCTAAAAACGTACCAACCATCACCTCTAGCTATATTATATAGTAGAGAAATGAATAAACAAGAAAGTGTGCAAGGAAGGGTACGTGGAGAAAAAGCAAACCAAGAAACTGACCAACCAAACGTATGGCCAATGAAAAGGACACATAGACAGAAAATAACAACCAAGCAAACCAATCAGAGGCCACGAGGTATAGATAGAAGAAAAAAAGCACGTCTAAATAGGAGAAGAACTGGGAGCAACCAGTGCAGAAGTTCACAAGAAGAGTAGGCTACCGGTCATACATATAGAAGAAGAAACCACGAGGAGAACAAAGGAGCAGGCTGACAACCGGCTAACTCAGGGAGAACACTAAAGACAACGACGAATAAACAAACAAAGAAGAGGGACCTGCACAGTGGACCCGCAATCCTAGCCAATGAGAGCATGCCACGCTAGACACCCTCAGATACGTGGCTCATCACGATAGGTCAGAGAGGAGCGAGTAGCTGCAGTTTCAGGAAACCATGGCCTTTAGTATAGTAGTGTATATGTATGTATGTTGGGGCAAGTGAATCTGAGGTGTGGCAAGGGTTGTCGTAGTCGGCTCTTGTCCGACTTGTTTGTGGAATTACCTCGGATTGCTTTGTTGTCGTGAAGTCGGAGCTGCAATGGCGAGGCCTCTGTGGGAACGATGACACACAACAGGTGGTATGTCGGTGGTCTTCCGCTGCACCAACTTTGTATTTGTATCATTGACCTTCAGAGTTTTCCTTCACTGTCAGAGATGTCACTAGTACAGAACGACACATCGGAAACGGGCCAAAAACCCCTTCGGCAACGGAGAAAGGGTCCGTGTCCCCGCCTCTGTCACTGATGTGAAGCCTCACAATGGCAACGGAGGAAATAAACCGTTTCTGACGTATTTAACATTAGACACGGAGTTTTGCTAATAACCGTTTCTAATAAGGGTTACAGGAAAACAAAAAAAAAACACGGTGACGGGCTGTGCCGTCGATGGAGCCCCGCTCCATGCGACTAGACGGCCGCCCGGTCGTCACCGTATTCCTGTACGCCCTGCTTTACAAAAGTTCATCAGTGTGCGTGGCTGGAGCTCTGCTCCTATGTCTTCACGGCCGCCAGATGAACATCTACTGTCTTTCCTGCTGCGCAAAATGTACTGCTCCTGGTGACGGCACCGTGTATGGAGCCCCGCTCCTAGGTCTTCACGGCAGCAGCATCGTCACCAAGCTCTTGAAACAACGAATATTCTTTGTTAAAAACAGCAAACAAAGCTAATAAACAGAGCCAATAAGCAGTAAACAAAGCAAACCGAGCTAAATACATAGCTGAAGAGCTAACTAACAGAGCAAACCAAGCTAAATAAGTAGCTAACATAGCAAATACATAGCTGAACAGAGCTAACTAACAGAGCAAACCCGAGCTAAATAAGTAGCTAACATAGCAAATACATAGCTAAACAAAGCAAACCGAGCTAAATAAGTAGCTAACATAGCAAATACATAGCTGAACAGAGCTAACTAACAGAGCAAACAGAGCTAAATAAGTAGCTAACATAGCAAATACATAGCTAAACAAAGCAAACCGAGCTAAATAAGTAGCTAACATAGCAAATACATAGCTAAACAAAGCAAACCGAGCTAAATAAGTAGCTAACATAGCAAATACATAGCTGAACAGAGCTAACTAACAGAGCAAACCGAGCTAAATAAGTAGCTAACAGAGCGGTCATTTACCTTAGGCGAGGCGGGGTCACTTTCCGTCGCGGATTGCGTCCCAGGCGTCGGCGCCGGAGCCACTGCCAGAGGAGACGTCAGAGGAGACCTCATCCTGCTCGAACACCAGAGCGTCCTCCTCCTCCTCATCCTCCTCCTCCTCCGCCGCCGCCACCGCTGCCGCCGCCGCATCTGGCCCTGGCCAGGGAGAAGAGAGCGGTCTATGGCCCCCCGGAGCCGCGTCTGGAACAACGCCTCCTCGGCGGCTTCTATCACGTGCTCGGCGGCGGAGATGCGGATAGCTCTCTGCATCGCAGACGCCCGAATGACACCCTCGGCGCGCTCGCGCTCAAAGGAGGCGCGAGAGAGGAGGAGACCGACCTCCAGATCCTCGTCCTCATCGTCCGAGGAGGACGATGAGGACGAAATCCGGGCGTCGGTAGCCGCCGCCGCCGTGGATCCGGATGGGATTTGACGGCTCAGAATGAACTCGCGACCACAGTCGCCGGGGATCTCGCCCCAGTTGTAGGGGAGATCCGGGCTGCGCCTCGGAGGGTGGGAGGAGGAAGATGCTCCATCCTGACTTCCGTCGGCGCCGGAGGGGTTCGCCATTGATGGGTGAAGTAGGAGGAGAGCGTGTGCAGATAGGGTTAGGAACTGGGGAGAGTGAGACTGAGAGTGAGAGTGAGATACAGTACTGGAGTGGGAGATATTAATACCGGCACCGCTTAATGTGCCTTCACATGGGAAACGGAGATAGACCGATCTCCGTTTCTGATATGGACATATCAGCAACGGAGATATTCTTTCCTCCGTTGCCTATATAGGCAACGGAGATCTTTTCAGCCTCCGTTACCATTGTGTCGGGCCCATCGACGCGCGCACACTCGCGGAAGCGCGCGGAGCTCATTTTTCCGTCGCCTAACTCTTGCCGTTGCCATAGAGGGGTATCCGATGTGTCGTTCTGTACTAGTGTGTGCTGACTTGGCGCGCGCGGATGAGTTTGGCATTGCCCTTCTTTTGTTTCCGCACAATCTCTATGGTGAGGGTTGGGTCAAAGTTCATTTTTGGAGATGTCGAAATCGCTTGCTCGGAGTTTAGAAAGGGCAATGTGCCCTGTTTGGGAGAAAGATGACGATAACACAGTTTCCTATTAATTAACTCGGCAACTCTTTTCTGCTTAATTAAATTTGTTACAGCTCTAGTTTTTGCAAGGAAGATTTGATGTCAAGTCGATCTCATTCACCAAATTGCGATCAATCTGGAGTAGATCGCGTGTCTCCTTCCGTCTCAAAATAAGTGTCTTAGATTTGCTAAAAAGTAGATGTATTTATACATGTTGTAAGTCAAGTTACATCTACTCTTGGGAAAATCTAGGCAGTTATTTTGGGACGGAGTAAGTACTAATACAATACGACAAATTAAGGGCACGTTTGGTTTATGCCTGCGCCAACCCCACCAAATTCCGGGCATGACCAAAATTTTGGCGAAGGAATCCTGCGCCCACGTTTCCTCGATGATGGGCGGAAAAATGAACTGCAGTCTGTGGTGTGGGCTGGGCTAGCCAATTTTTTGGCAGCCAACCAAATAGCAGCCGCTGCGACATGGGTGTGCCAATATTTTGGTAAGGCCACCATTGGCTGCGTACCAAACGTACCCTAAATGACAATCTTGAAATTCATCAAACTGTAGGCAACCTGTAAGGCTATATGAAAATAGTGTGCAGAATTCATGTGATCCAACTTACATAGAGGCAAAACAAGGAACTAACAATTTTCAGAGAGTTCTAGCGACCGGGGCTTTGCATAAATTCTCCGGTAAATAGTGCCGGGTCGCACTTTACGATAAGCAGTTTCTTTGCGAGGGAGCCTTTGTTCGGTTAGGCCGGGCAGGAATCTCCGATTGAGTACATGCTTCCAACTCTCGACACGCATCCAGTCCTGCGCTGCGCCGAGACCGATCGAAAAAAGCACATAATGGTCCCTCAAATCGCTCCTTTATCGCCCGTCGATCGACGCGTCTTTCCCAAGCTCCGAAAGCGTCCGACAGGAAGGACGGATTTGAGCGCTTAAACACTTTGTCCGTCAGGCGTACGTTAGTCGATCCCGTCGCCCTCGCGCACGACTCGCCCTGCTGCACGCCGCCGCCGGTGAAGCTCCATGTTGTGCCCTGATCTCCGACGTACACGCGCCGCCCTGCCTCCTTCACGGTCGCCGCCGAATCATTCTCGCGTGCCGCCGTTTGCCCGTGACGCCTTGCACCGTCGCCAACCGTCCTTGCCCGCCGTAGCCATGCGTGTGCCCACGCCACAGACGCCACCGGATCCTTGAGCGAGCCGCCAACGATGATGGTCTTCATCGCCGTGCCCGGATCCGATACTGCCTTCGCTGCGGACAGTCATTGTGGCAATTACGGGAGCCGGAATCACCAGCCCTGCTAGGATCTGGATACCACGTCGCTGCAAAGGATGGCTGTTAAGGATGCAGGTGGACGCAGGCGTCCACAGGCCCGCATCAGCCGCGCCGCCAAATAACGCTTTGTGGCGTTAGCGGACATAGTGCGACCATTATGCAGGCTTCGTGGACCCGTGCTGCGTCGGCCTGCTTGGCCTGCGTAGCCTTCTTCTGCTCCAACAGCGCACCAAAGCCGTACAGTCCAACGCTGCGCTCGTCGTCACCCCACCTGGGCCTCCCGTGCCTGCGCCTCCCCGTACAGTCCGGCGTTGCACTCGGCGACTCGGAGGCCTGCACGAAGTAGGGCGGGGGGGGGGACGTCTGGAGCGTAGCGAGGTCGAGCGCGATGCTCAGCCCATGCCAGCAGAATACGCAGCCCCGCACCAGCGAGGCGTGCGCCGCCTTGACGCGCAGTCGCCACCCCCTGGCGATCCGGGCGAGGCATGCGCCGCCTTGACGCGCAGTCGCCGCCCCCTGGCGATCCGGGCGCCGGTCACCGCCTCGTCTTCTCCGACGCCGCCTTCCCGCCGCGGCTCCCGCGCTGCGACCACTACGTCCGGCGCCTCAGGCTCGGCGCCTTCCTGCGTGGCAGCAGGGGCGGCAATGGCGGACTCGTGCCCAGTTCCTGCTCGTGCGGCCCCATGACCAGCGGCGCCGACTTCCTTCTATCCCTGAGCGGCAAGGACAACTCACCGCCGGCGCTACGACGGCAGCACCATGCTCGCGAAGAGATCCAGCACGTCCCCGCCCTGGTACCGCGTTCTCCTCCTCTTCACCCACACGCTTCGTTGTTTCCATCGTAGCAGAAGTTCAGAGAGAAAATCATATGCGGGCAGTCCTGCCAAGCCTGCGGTACCTGCAAAGCCCGTTTGATTTTGTTGGCAGGCAACTGCTTATCCTGCATAATCAACTAGAGGACATTGCGGATTTGTCCTGCAAAATCTGCAGACGGCCCACTTGCATCCTGAATGGCTGTACTCGCTGTCTCGCCGCGCCTAGAGCCGTAACCGTCGCTACCGCTTCCTCTAAGACTCACGGAAATTCCTCAGCCAAATTCGTACACAGAGCAGGCAGGTAAACTTACCTATTGGAGATATGGTCTGCGACTCTCCTTTCACGCGTACAAAATTGCTTCATGATACTATCAGACAACGCTTTAACATTTCGCATTGAATATCTCGAAGCTGACAAATTAGTCTGTTGCATCTTTGATTCGATGAAAGGAACATTCAGAAATTTGCATGCTTACTGCATTATATAGGAATAAATCATGTGCTGGTACAGAGCTTCTTGGTCCCAATGTTCATCTACCAATAATTCCCACTTCAGATGGGTTCCAGAAACTTTTCTTTGGACAACAAAAAATGCTATTATATACACCTCCGTATGTTATCTATCTAGATTGATTGTACACGAAGTCAAGAATGCATTTTCTATTTCTGCTAGAGGGGTTCATACTACTCCCTCCTTTTTTTAATATAAGATGTTTTAGTATTTTGCCACATACACATATATCAGCATTATCTAGACATGTTTTAGTGTGCATGTTGTCTAGTTACCATCTTATATTAAAAAACGGAGGGAGTAGCAGATTGCTTACACAACATATTTTTTGCAGAACTGAAGCTGTTTGAAAGGCACACCAAAATATTGATGCATTCATCACCTTGTCATCGTTCCGAAGGTTAGTTAATGATTTGATGATCCGTTTGGGAAACACAACATGATCTAGAGCATGGAAATTATTTATAGATACATATATAGGAGGAGAAGTGAAATATTGGTAAATCTATTTATGTTTGACCTTTTTACATTTTAGAACAGGGATCATTTAAATTCTGTTTCTATCAAATCTACTATTGATGGAATATTTTCCCGATACAGGTATTAGGTTTGCACTCAGCCTAGAAATCCCCTCTTTGTGGATTCTACATTTATTTTGCCGTGTCCTACTTATTTCATGCTAAAATGCTAATAATCTTTATGAGTAAACTACGGAGACCTTTGATCATTCATATGATTTTAGAGTGTGCTCATGTTTTCTCCTCGATAAGCGCGAAAGTGTTAAATGTTTTGCTTGTTAGTAATAATAGACTTATAGTATATAGTAACAACACTATTGCAGTATTTACACCTTGCAGACCATTTGTTTTTACCAGTTTTTTCTTCTGAATTAAGCGGTTTACTTTTCTCCTCAAGCCTTGTGAAAAGAGTTGGAGTTCTAAGGGTTCTTCATATTCATTGATCTTTCCATTTTTTTTTTCTATTATTTGTCACCGTCAACGTGAACTGCTTATATTATATCTTGCAGGAGTAGCTGGAATGACATTTCAAGTTTCACAATTGTTATCACAGTGTATCATGCTCGATTATCACATCTTTGCTACATTTTTTTATAGAAAAAAAGGGTCTCCCCAGGTTCCATTATTCATGCAACCACAATTGTCATACAGGTTTATGGCTACTTATTACATTCAGCCGAACACTAAAGCACCGAAAACCACAACACACCAGGGAAACAAAACTACATCCTATTCAGACGCACAGAGTCAGTGAGAGCTTCGCAGGCCATCTCTTGTTTCCACCGCTGCTTCGCACCCGGTATCATGTTCAGAAGGATCTACGTCACGCCCAGGCATTCTTTGCTACAAATTATGTACCCGTCGATAAAATTGGCCAACTACAGTCAACAATGCCTATTAGTTTCTTGTTAATTTGCATGAATTATCTCGGTTGGGGAGCATGCCTCATGCATGATATTTTGGGGACAGAGAAATGTTAATAGTTCAATCCATGGAAAGGAGGAGTTGACGCACGGTCATGATTATGATGGAGTGATCACGAGAGCAACATGGCTTAATGGGATGATGCAGGAATGCAAAGTGGACGAGAGCTTCTTCGATGAGTAGAGGTTTATTTATATTATTTTTGGGATTATGTCTATTTTTAGGTTCCTGTCTGAAGTTTGCTTCGAATTCCAATATTAGATATTTATTTGCTTGGCGCTTGTTCGTTTCACTGATTAATCAGTTGCACGGCAAAGCCTTCTCTCTAAGATTAGCTTTGGGCATGAGAGACCAACTGGTAAGGATTTTGTTGTTGTATCAAGCAGCCTAGCATGTAATATGGGTTTACCTCTTTAGCGAGAATTTCGCAGTACTGTGCCTTGTTACTGACACTGGCTTCAAATTATAAACTTTATTACTAACTCTTTTTAATTGTATACACTCTCCCATGGGATAGTTGCGAACAAAGACATCACAATTTACATCGAGCCAGTGATGCTCTTGAGATAGGTACTGAACTCTTAAAACAGAAGCCAACTTTTGTATTTTACAGTTGATTCGTGTGATGTACAAATAGGAATTAGTAGTAGCTAGGAGATCAACGACAATCCATAGCTAGACATGTGCCCTTCCAGTTCACCACTTATCCAGTACAAAGAAATTACTACAGCCCTCGACTGCAAAAATTTATTGTGTCTGAGCTGACATTGTGGCTACTGACGAGTTTTTGATATGCATGCAGGACACAAAGCAGCTTGGTGCAGGAGTGTACTCGATTGATGTCAATGACGACTTCTTTGCACAGGTACGCGGGGGTCACGCAAATCTCGCGAAAACTTTCAACATGGACCAAAAAAGAATAAAAATGAAATGAATAACACTCAGCACTGTTGAAGCTCTAACATGTTATTTGATAAAAATGTAAAATATGCAGGAAAGTTTCTCATACACTGGTTTCCTCATGGGTGCTTTCAAACATCCACTCAACTATCAGCCAAGCAGTAAGAAGGTATATATAACCAAGCATCCTTGTTTTGTGTATATGTTTAACAAATAAGAAACAAAACTGACATGAGGAGTAATGCATATCAAAACATCTCTAATGAAGAACTCAACTGCAGGATAAATCTCAAAGTTTTATAACCTGGGCAGATGGTGATGAACATCCGCCGCACATGGATAATGAACGACATGAGCATTGTAATACCAACAGTTCATATGTCTTTCAGGTGGGTTCCAGTGTCATTTACAAGAAAACACTAATTACTGCAAAAAAAAAAGAAGTGCAAGAAAAATATTGATGTGTATGTGCACTAACTTGTAACTGCAGTATGTTGTGGCACTAATCTAAATATTTTACTTACGGGTCTCTGATGCAGGAACTACAAGCAACACCAATCAAGGAGATAATGCGACTGATACACATAATTCAGAACCCAACACAAGATATGTTTGCCGGTTACCACGGGCAAGCTTCAAGTAGTAGAAATGATGACACTGCTGACACTGATGGTATTGGTTCGAATACTGATGGCCAGAAGATAACTGAACAAGACGTAGAGAACTTCCTGTCAAAGAAAAGTTTAGTGATGAGCAAAAACAGGGAGGCAATGAAGATGATGCGATTGACTTCAAACCTGAAGTTGGGATGCAGTTTCAACAAGGGACGAAGTACCGAAATTCTTCAACATGTATTCGTACGTTTCTGGCTTCTCAGTCTCCTGCACATCAGTCGCCCGAACTACAAGCAAGAAAAGGAACAATGAAGTAATAAGGTTTAGCATGAAGTGTAACAAGTATGAAAATAATATAGAATCAGAAAATGAGCAGCCTGTTCCGCAAAGACAAGCACAGCTGAGGTGGCTGTTGAGAGAAATGGTATTTGGCGGATCGATGGACTTAACCTTATGCGTAAGCTTATTCCATCTTCAGAGAGCCGACACCACTTCATCTCCCCGAATAGGACACAAACCCTAAGGAAACACAAGAAAACATATGAGAACGAGCCCTCCCACCGGCAAGTACTGGGATCCACTGCGCCACCATGACACTAAGACACGAAGACGAGATGGATCAGCGGCGGCGCCGGTAGGAGGCAGCAAAACCACGTGCCTCTTTCCTGGGAGCTGCCTCCGAAGAGGTACGTGCCTCGGATTTCATCAAACTATGTTTTGGTGTCATCACTATGGACCCAAAAGTGCATTTACTAATAAATGATCTTAAGATTATAACTTGAGCATCTGCACATCATGTAGCTTTCTTTTGTTCAATTTCAGTTCGATAGAAAATTATGATTGTGAACATACGTTAGTTACGCCAAATGAACAATTTGGTTTTCTGTAATATCAATTTCCTATGCCTTGAGAATCACAAAAAGAATGGGCCTATCTTTGTGCTTTTGCCATTTCAAGCCAAACCTATAGTATGCTATAGGCCTCAGCCATCCTCTTTAGTTTTTTCACTATTTTTTTGGATTCAAATGGCACTCTCACCTAGCTACTGTTACCTAGCTCCGCTTTCAAAAATGAGATAAGAAACAAAGCTGTGACCATCGGCCAAATAAAAGACCCCGAGGCCTCTTTTCCACACCGCACCACCCCACTCGCCTCTCCCAAGCTCCCTGGTAGTCTGGTACTCTCTCCGAGCCTCCGTCGCCACAGCATTGCTGCTGGTCTTCATCCGTGGAGACCGAGCACGGCCGTGCTCGGCTGTTGCCCAAGGTCGTCGTCCCACGGCCCTACGCTCGCCGTCGTAGCCAAGCAACCTAGGAGGACGAGCAGAACCTTGTCGTCGTGCTGACATCCGAGGTAGCCACGGCCCGGTTTCTCTCCACGCCCTATCTCTCTTATTTTCTGCTCCTCTCGCTGCCCCTTTTTTTTCATGTCACCGCAGCGCTGACGCGCCCCTTTTTTCTTGTCCAGACCTTCGTCCAGGAGCTCGCCGGCGAAAAGACCCCTCCGTGCGCGGAGCACCACTCGTAACCGTCGAGCAGGGGCCTCCCAGCAAGCGAAAATCCGCCAGAAGACTGCTCAGAGTCTCCGCTACCTCTCCGCGTCGTCTCCGTTTCCCGGACCTCCCCCACGGTGAGCACCAGACCACCAGTACCGCCTCCGTCGTCTAGGGCTCGGGCGCGGCTCAGTTTAGGTCGCCGCCGGCGCTTGCAACGTGAACCGTAGATCCAGGATCCAAGGGCTGTCCGCTGTCAGATTGGAATTAATCCTAGCCATCTTCAATCTAACGGTAGCTTACCTCTTCGCGTTAGATTTGTCGCTGACGAGCGGCCCCGGCTCGTCAGGTTTTCTGTCCTTTTCCAGAGCGGGGAAAAAAACGGGCCGGCCTGTTTCGGCCCGAGATGCACGGTACACCTTTTTTCTTTTTACAGAAATGTTTTCAAAATTCAAAATATCCATATCTTTAGATCCACATATCCAAATTATGTGGATCAAACGCCATGAGATCGAAATTTACATATGTTTTTTCGTACTAGCCTCATATTCAGTAGATCAACATACTAAAAATGGTGGATTAATTTGTGTTCTGTCCAGAAAATATTCAATAATACGTATTCCTAAAACTGGGTTTTAAAAATGGTCTCAAACCACATCTGCCAGAGCAAACTTTCCAATATCTTTCATAGGACACTGACTCCTTAATTCTGAGTTAACATAATTGATAGTAAAATTTATTTAGAGAGGAAACAACACCGTTTGGCACTATATAAACCATATCTTCAGTTATGTTAATTAAAAAAGTTGCCAAACTTGGTTCTGTACCTTCCTTCTGAAATTATCTATCTGTTGACACTGGTATCACTAATTTAGGATCTATAAATTACTCAAACATAAATATTATGCCACAGAAGTTTCTCTGAACGAGAATAATTTTCTAAATTCAGCTGAATGAAGGTGATGACCACGAATGGTCGAAATACATTTGATAAACATTGCAATCTTGCATCTGATATTTTCTATTAATTACTGCAGAGGTTGAAACGCAATGTGGTTTTTTCATCTCATAAACACTGCAATGTCGTTTTTGTTTGGAATTGCTAAAATTATTGGGACTGGACTAAAGAATTTCGGCAAGTTCCTCGTCACAAACCAAATTCTCAGCTACCCTGTGAATGGATTTGGAAGTGTTGGCACTGCAGTAGGGACTTTTTGCGCCTTATTTTCATCAGTTGTCATACTGGGAGGATTCGTCACAGTTCTTAACAGCCCTCCAACAGAAAATACCTATGTCCTCACAACCGCCGATCTTGGAACGTTTTTCTGGGTTGCAACCGGCGCTATGTGCATGGAATTTATCAGGTAATAACTAACACGCATTTAACTTATGCATGACATTTTATTTGTAGCTCAATTCTTGAGTTAGGTTATTTGTACCTCACCTGTATGTCTGCTAGGGAATTCCTCTGGCTATGTCGTGTTTTCTTCTGTTACGTTGAATTCAATATTTATCTGCACATGGTATTATTATGTCAACGCAACTTATCATTTGTCATTTCCAATTTGTCATTTGGTATTTATCTGCACATGGTTTTCGGGAATCAATTTATTCTCTCTTTTAAATAATAGTGTAATACCATACGCTATGACTGTTTGGTCCAGGAAAGTTATTAGTATGCACTTGATTGGGATTAAGAAATGTGAATAAAATATTCTAGTGGCTAGGATTAAAGAAAAATATGTAGATTAGAGAAAAAAGGGAGTATGACCACCTCAACTGCAGATTGTACGGCAGAGGATAGATCAATTGGACCATGATTGGTCTTTGTATTTTCCAGGTAGATAAGTACATGGAATTGCTATGAGTGCTCATTTATGTATGATATCAAATCAGTAAGTACTTGCCGATTTAAATTAGGGTGTACTGATTTAATATACAAAGAGCTAGGAGTACACCGAAACTTGAACTTCTGTTGTTTATTTTGTTTGTTGTTGTTTGATGCCGATAATCATTTTATAAAACCATCTGAGTAGCTGTTTACAGATTTCTTTATTGAAGATTAAATTTTCATGCCACTAAATTG
This sequence comes from Poa pratensis, assembly GCA_947311845.1. NCBI lineage: Eukaryota > Viridiplantae > Streptophyta > Magnoliopsida > Poales > Poaceae > Poa > Poa pratensis. The sequence continues at coordinate 27,314,355 of CAMZMU010000048.1, forward strand.
TGAGAAGGCATCAAGGATAAACTTTGCACATGAAGCTTGCTCATGTAAGATGTGTAGTATTAAAATTTGCGTTTATATGCAGGAAATATGTCCAGAAGGAGAAACTTGAGGAAAAACTCCTACTGGGGTTTGAGTGGAAATTTATCAAGCCCAATAAGGTTATTTACAAAAGCTGGATCTTATGTTTTCAGAATACGATGCTGATTTTGGCCAGCCTTCAAACAATCCTACAAGTAGTGGATTCTGAACATTTTCCCGGAATGATAATATTGTCAGGCGGTGTCAGAACATTCTATACAACTACTATGATGATACTTTCCCTGATTTTTGTCACACGCCCACTCTCGGTATTAATGCAGTATGTTGGTAGGGCAGGAAACAAGGCACGATATCAGTTTATCCCAGTAACTTTGTTTCTCTTAACTCACGCTGTAACATACGCGTGGCAAACTAATCAAAATGGGATGTATGGGAAATACGAAGAACAGAGCCATCGAACTACAAAGTTCTTATATGCTATCCTCAGATTCAAACATTTTGGATTTCCAATCGCATGGGTATTCATTCACTACTTATCAAATGCCAAGTTATCAGGAGGAAAAGCCATCTTCAGGACAGTTGTGAGTCTCATACTTGCTTCTTCAACACTGATCCTGTATTTTGCGGCTCGAGAGCCGCCTGGTCTTGTGCTGATGTCAGTTCCCGTGGTCCTTGGGAATCTAAAGGTCGTTTTTGCCCTGGTTACATTTGAAATGGGCTGGATTCCCCTAAAAATTCTGTTTGGTAACAAATTTCCCGACAGTGATGCCCACTTGATTGACGGACTGAAATTCTATTTTATCCTTATCTTCAGCCATGGTCTGATGCACTTATGTGCCTGTGGGCTTCAGCTGCTGTCCCAGCTTCTCACGCTATATCTGCCAAGTCAAGATGAGTTGCCAGTCCGAATTATTGGTTCTGACACTTCTGATATGCTTATGTTAATTCAAAATCAGCTTCAGTCAATTCAGTCAATCCAGGATGATGGTTCTGCCCGTGCTGCTACTGCTGAGAACCATCTTGAGTCAATTAAGATTGAACTTGGTTCTATCATTGCAAAGCTTGATGGAATCCGTGATATTCCCCTTGAGGGTGATGGTTCTGGCCGTGCTGCTTCTGGAGGAGAAGATGACAAATCAAAGTGAGTCTGAGCGTTTCAGCAGCTGTGTCTGCTCTCGGTGCATATACCGTTTTTCCTAGTTATGCTACCTATATTTAGGCTAATAGTTTGAGCGTAAACACTTTTGGCTGTTATGCCCTGATCTGTAATTAACTATGTCTGACGCTTGGCTTTGTACCAGTACCAGGTCCTGCCAAAGATTATCGATCAGCTGTTGAGTTGAATCTAGTAGTTATCTTTTCTTCACTAGCGGTAATGGCAACTAGCAGCATACTAGTTTGCACATGTTTACCAAAGGATATCAGCATAATAGCTTGCACATGGTTGCACATTGTTAGCCTAAAGTGGACATAATGGTCGACAGCACTGTCCATGTAGTGAGATGAAGTTGTTCAATGTTATAGTGATCTTTGCAGTTGTTTTGTTTATCATAACATCCGGATTGGTTTCATAGATTTTCCTTACTTCTAGATAAGATCTTTTAGTTAAAATTAAATCATGAGCACACATTTCTGTATGCATTCTGTATCTATATATAGATAAGAAGAGGCTCTGCTCCACATATATGGCAGCTAATTAACCTCTTTCATCCTTAATTGGAATATCAAATTGTGTTTCTATCTGGCTGATATCTTAAACTTACATGACCTAATGGTTATATTTTATATTTCTTCAAATGTGGGTGTTAACGATGCTTTCAAATTTGTTTCACTGTTGCAAGTAGGATATTTATTTGAATCTTAATATTGCACATTTCTAGAGAAATGATGGTTGAGTATAACATGGGAGAAAAAAGAGGTTTGTATCGTGAACTAGAACTGTTGCGAGCATCAAGCATGCTATCTTGCTGATCTCTTAATTTATCTTTTGTGTTTTATTAGTACTATATGTTTAGTGATGATCCTACTGTAGTATGTTTAGCAAGTGATGATGCTGGAGAGTATAACATGTAAACTGAAATTTTCAGCTATAGGTTCAGGGAACTGACAGGATGACATGATATGGGCTAAGATCTCATAGAGGTTCTTTTTGCTTCCGTAGCTCAAAGTGTTACGTTTTTGTTCGTTATTTGTTGCACACTGTTGGCCTACAATAGATATAATGGTAGACTATAAGTTTCATTCAGTGAGATAAAGATCTTCATATGTTCGGTCAGAGTGCAATACTATAGTGGTCATTGCAATTATTTTGGTCTATCATATGTCTCAGGCTGGTTTCACGGGCTTTCCTTACTTAGGAAAGATCTTATACTCAATAGCATCAGCACACATTTCTCTATGCTTTCTGTGCATATCTTGGAAGAGGGGGGGGTGGAAGAGGCGTGGCTCTGTTCCAGATGTCTGATAGCTAGTTAACATGGGAATTGGGAACTAGGAAAAGATGGTCACTAGAAGGCAACCTTGGCGTTTTGTTGGTGCTTGTTTTTTCATGCTGCTGTTGCCTCTTGTCAATAAGTTTACTTGTGTACTCCATGTGTGCATAAGAGTGATCACAGTATCTAAATTGATTTCACAGGTTTTACTTCGCAAGATCTTTTACTCCATAGCATTAGATTTCTCTATGCTCTATGTACCCATATATATATGGAAGAGCTATGACTCTGTTCCAGATGTTGGATAGCTAATTCACCTTGTTTATCCTTCAAGTGCACGATATGCCTTCTGAGTGGCTGGTTTTCTGCATGCCTTGCAAATAGCTTTGATAATTACCTCCCGTGTCTCTTCCATATTTTCTTCATATGTAGTTTGTTTCTTTACAGTAGGACAGTCGTATCATTTTCTTCAGGAGTTGCAATGTCTTGTTCTCTCTCGAACATATTTTGTCTGATTAGACATTATAAGGTCGCAAATATTGTTAACGGAAAACACTAGAAAATTGCTTGTTGAGTATGTTGAAGACTAGGATGCCACTCTATTCAATAGTAAAGATGATCACTAGGAGGCAACATGGATTTTGTGATTAAACACGCCACTAGCTGTAGCTGGTAGGTGTTTTGGTGGTGCTTGGTTGTCTTCTTTTACAATGTTGGCTCTTGTCACTGATTTGTTGATGCTATGGCGTTGTCCGTGTGTGCGGAAGGGTGATCTTGTAAAGAACTGCAGTTTCTTGGAGCATTAGCTCTTTGTTATGTTGTTTACTTTGGTTCAAATGCATCTGCATACACAGGGCTTAGTTAACCCTTCTTATGTGGGTGTTTGTGATGAGTAATTTGTGGGTAGTGATCCATGTTCTTCTGGAGTTGCAATGCTCAATATGGTGGTTGCGGAAGCGTACACACTTGAGGCATGGCTGGGCACCTGCTGGGCAGGAGCATCACAGGCTGAAGATCCTTCATCTCCCTTGAACGTTATTGCGGATGTTGCTCTGCTCCTGGGGCTGTAATAACTGTAGTTTATTTTCGCTTCCATTTTTGGATGCTTGGTGCTTGGTTTCGCATGCTGTGGTTGCCTTTTGTCAGCATAAGGTCGGTGATTTTATCGCGCGTGCAAGGGTGATCTTCTAATGAACTCCACTTTTGTTGCCCTGTCGTATAGTTTGCTTCAGTGTTCTGTTAGTCTGTATACATGGCTTAAAGAACGGAAGCCCTTTTGAGACTTGAGAGGAGGTTCAGATGATCAGCAGATGGTGTTGGACTGTCGACCAAAAAATGTGATGATGGCTTCTGAATGCTGGCTGTGCTATAAACCTGAATTAACCTTGACACTGAACTAGTGCCACATGTCAAAGTATTGTTGTTATGCAGTATTTTGTTGCCTTGGATTGAGCTAATGTAAAGCGAACCGCTAAATCTGACGAGCTTTGCATAAAAATGTCAGAAACTTGGGATCACCAGTACCAACGCTGTATTTTGAGTTTAAGGTTTTGTAGTAACGTTTTTTACACTGAAGCAGGCAAGAGCACTGCTAATTAATTTGTAGACTTAAATGAGAATATATACAGTTTACTGCTTCAGTTAAGGGGACACTGCTGGAATATAGAATAACATGTCAGAAGGACGAACCTTGTAGAACTCTGAAGGAATAGCAAGTAAGGCGCATGCAGTTATGTTACCAAGTATTTGGGTTACAGAAGTTCCACTAACCGGAAGCGAAAGTGTTGCTCCCCAACAGCCGCTGCATTTGGGTTTGCAGTAACTGAAGCAAATACACTGGAGTTGTTCAGTTATGGTACTACCAGGCACCAGGGTTTTGTAGCAGTTCAATTGCGTGGTGACCACAACTGGTACCCTACTGCCCATGCCTTGCCTGCCGCATTGCGTTCCCAGGTCTTGTTCGGCAGATCAATATAGATATGAGAGCAAAATTACAGTTAATATCGTAGCGAACGAATACAGAATGACATGATTTTTAGCGACAAACATGGTAGTGCATACCTCGTTTAGCGATAGCGGGGATGGCCTACTCGCCCCGACAAAGGACCTGTGGGGTAGATTTTGGCTCTTGAATGGCGATGTTGGAATTGCCAGCTCTAGGATATACAAAGATGATTAAGGAGTTGGAATCCAAGCCTGTCAAGAAGAAGGAACGACACTGCACTACAAGTATATGTAAACCTACCTGACATCTTCGTCCCATGACGGATGTAACAAGGCGAGCCCATAATCGCCGTGAGTTAAATCCGGTGGTTTCTCTCTGTGACCTTACTCACGCCATATGTTCCCTTTTCTACAATAATGGAGTTTTGACGGACTACTATTCTTTTGCCGTAATAGGTTTTTTTAGAATTAGAAACCGATAATACTATACTTTGCTACTAATTAAAAACGTTGTGTTGTCATGCTGAATTTGCAGGAGGTGAAGAAATCTTTTATTATTTGGTAAAACCTCTCCTTAACATAATGCAATAGTTGTTGCTTTAGCCATAATGCATTATGAACCTATCCGCTCTCTTGTTATCCGTAAGGTGATGGAGAAAAACATACTCAGATACATGCAGGACCACGAAATGCAACATGTCAAAAGATGTCCGCATGGTCCAGATTTGTATTTCGGTTTTTTAGTATGACTGGTGGGTGAAGTCTTTTTGTTTTTAAACCTACATTTTTCAGACATTTGGTATAAATATTGACGTCCCAAATTACAAAGGAAAAAAATTCAGTTTTAAAATCTAACTCACTCCATTCTTTGAAGCGGTTAATCATTATGCATGACTCCAATGTCTGTATTATTCAAGGAAGTTATTTTGTAAAAAACAACTGAGGGTAGCAGATTCCGAGTCGGTTCCAAAAAACAATTCCAAAACCTTGATTATTGGCAACTATAGCTTTGAATTTGATAGATAAACCGACACCTATGACAAAAGACTGACTCTAACGGTCTATTTGTGATAGTGAGGTGTCCTAAGCGACTCTTCAATAAATGTCATAGATTTTTTTCATACTCTGACAAACCTTAGCATGGTTTGAATCCATCTAGGATTCCGACTTGTACCACGGTAACAGATGTGACCCTCCACTAACCGTGTATATAAGGCGTTTAGAGAGCGTGCCAATCGACATAGATGACAATCATAGACAAAAAAAATTGACTAACAAACAACACACAACATACACCAGCGATCTCGAGATCCCATCAATCTCGCCAAACAAGCATACACCCCTGCAGGCCTCGACTATAGACAAACTTGATCATTTGATTTCGATTTTCTATCTCCACTGTAAAAATCATATCACACCCACTAAAAGTGACTTTTAGGATGAAATGGTGATAAAAGTCAGAAGGAAAAAATGAAATCTTAAACACCCTTTTCAAAAGCTCGCTCCCTAGGCAAAACTGTGGGTTTTAATTTTATAAATGAACAGAGAATATATTTCATATATTTTTTGTGGTGAGTTTTAATACATGAATTAGAAGTTTTGAAACGAATAACAAAAAGCTAGGGAACACACATATTATGCATGTTAAAAAAATTCAAAAAAAATATGAGATTTATAAAACAAAATCCATTGTTTTCTGGAATACTGTGCATTTCTAAATTTTGCAATATTTATTGACACCTGTTTTCTCTTATCTTCTATATTGATTTGTTGGCCCAGTCGAAAATCTAGATGGTTTGGAATAACAAAAAATATAGTTAAGAAGGCGAGGGAGCAATCTTAGGTTTTTTTTTAAACTGTGGGGCAAAAGCTTTGCCCTTTATATTAATTAAGAAGAAGCTTGCAAGAGCAAGTTTGTTACCACCCAATACCACCCAATATTACAAAACGAACTACTCTCGCGGCATCAAGGTGCCCAAACACTTGGCACCCACGAGAACCCACAAGCGAGCCTCCTTCTTGATTACATCAAGAATAACAATGGAAGGCGCACACTTATTACCAAAAAACTCTCGCATTTCGCTCGTTCCAAATCTCCCAAGTGACAAGCAAGGTTAGGGAGGCGACGGCTTTCCGGTTTGAGGGGGTGGTTGTCATCAAAAGACACCACTCATTGAAGTTGAGGCTTGTCCAATCCTCCGTGGTGACATTGTAGAGGCCAAGCCACCCTTTGATGAGGCCCCAAATCCTTCTAGTGAAGCGACAATGCACAAAGAGATGCGTGATGGACTCCGTGACTTGCTTGCAAAAAGGACACACCCCACAATTAGGCCATCCACGTTTTGCCAACCGATCCGCCGTCCAAATCCTATTTTGGTTTGCAAGCCAAGCAAAGAACTTGGTCTTGGGAGGGGCCCAAGGTTTCCAAACCGAAGTGTACATGGTGGAGGAGATTGTTCCCATGAATTGCATCTTGTAGGCCGACTTGGTCGTGTACTCTCCATTTTCCGTAAGTTTCCAAGTGATAGTATCGTCAATGTTGCCATGAAGGTGAATGTCATAAAGCAAGAACCAAAGCTCCACGAATTGCGCAAAGTGGGTTGCGGTAAGGCCGTCGTCGAGGCACACCTTTCCCACCCAACTAGAGTCAAACATGGCATGCCCAACCGAACAATTTTTCTTGCTAGAGCATTCGAAGATGAGCGGCGCAACATCTTTTGGCTTCCTACCCGCCAACCAAGGGGCATGCCAAAAGGGAGTCTTTAGGCCATTCTCCATGGTGATCTTTGTAGCGTCATAGAACAAGTCCATATCTTTTTCTGTGCAAGGTTTCCACGACCAACCCAAATTTTGGAGGGACCTTTCCATTCTAGCCAAGGCAACCGCAACCTCAAGGCCGACCCAAAATTTTCCAAGTGAAGTATGCCGAGCCCCCCAAGCTCTTTGGGGCGGCACACAAGCTCCCAGTTCACTTTACACTTAGCACCCGTTGTTGTATCCTTGGCGGACCAAAGGAAAGCACGTTGAATCTTCTTCAAGAAATGCATAGTGCCGGCGGGATGATAAGCGGTGTCAAGTAGTAGATTGCTTGGGAGGCAATCTTAGATTTTAACGGCAGCTTATGGAGCAAAAGCATATGTACACACCAATAAAAAAATGTTTCTAGGTTTGTGGTACAATAAATGTGCACGGCCTTTATCCGGTTATAAAAGAAATGAATTTCGGTTGATTGTGATGCCTGAACAGTATTACAGTAGTATCTGGTGAAACACAAAATGTAGGTTCCATAATTTCTCTATCACCGGACTAGTAGAAGCAGAGGTTGGGTGACAAGGCCTGGTTGCCTACTTCTTCTTGCATGGAGGGATGTACGCCCTCTGGTGTCACTGGTGGGTTCTGTGACCCACGCACACGTTCAGTTCGTGGAGTAGTGCAGTAGGCATGAACTCCTGTTACTTCGTTAGCTCCCGGTCAGCAGAACGTTTTGGTTCGTGGTGGTCGTGGGATGGCGCGGCCAGATCGGATCACAGCCGGCTGATCGCCCCTTTACTTGTACCAGCTATATACGGAAGGAAAATAACAGAAAACGCTGCGCGGTTAGCAGCAGAAATCCTCTGTCTCGCTTACATTCTCTGAACCTTTTGCTCTAGTTTTTCTCGAGTTTCTTCAGAGTTGTAGGTTTGGCAACGACACAGACACTGCAAGGCGTGATGAGCATTGAGCAATTCAGGTTGCAGGAACATTAGAATTCAGTTCAGCCCACGGCTCCGCGGCCGAGCTGGCTGAATCTAAACCGTCAGTGATCTCCTTCCTCCCCGCTCAAACTTTCCCCACCCTCGAAGCCTCCACCGACCATGCTGCAGCCGCCGACGCTGCCGGAAGATCTCATCGAGGATATCTTCCTCCGCCTCCATCGCTGCAATAAGCTTGAAAAGTATATCCTACCTGGCATGCCTTGTCCTTGATGGACTTATCGAGCTGCCAGGTATGACCAAAAAATGATGCCACCAGGTCCAGACTACACCTTCACTTCTTCAGCCACTCCTTCCTCGAGAGGCGTCGACTGTATTGGATTGCCCATCAACCCCATATGCCGTGCTGAAGCACCTCACCCTCCAGGCAGGGTCCTGATACCTGACATTTTCTGCACGATTATCTTCTAAGTGCGTCAATTATGTTGTGTGCTGCAAAATCTGATGCCATTCTGCAGCAATGGGCTGGATCGCTCATTATGCATGTCCGCGTGCCGAAGTGTATGAACTGTTGTCACAGATGTTGACCACAAATGTTCACCTGCAGCCAATTGGTAGGCATGCGGGCTGGATCGCTCATTATGCATGTCCGCATGCTAAAGTGTATGAACTGTTGTCACAGATATGATATTGACAACAGCATGTTCACCTGCAGCCAATTAGTAGGTATGTCAATATATACAAGAGGTAATTGCTACAACAGCAGTTCTGACTTAATTCCATCCTCCAAATGAGACCAGCATGCAGTACTGGTGTGTACTGTCTCTAAGGAACAGATAATAATGTTCATCTCGCAACAATAGATATTCTAATGTTCGTGGCGTGGATATGCATGATCTCAGTGAAAATGAAGTTGCGTGGTCACAGTCTCAAAGCACAGAAAAATTGGTGCAGTGGTTAACATACAACAAAAGGGTGTGGATGCATTGATGCAGTGCCTGAGCTGGAAAACACATAGACCATCAGGAACTCAGACAGTCACGCAGGTCTTCCTTTGGGTGTCATACGGTGGTGAGGGGGTGTTTTGTGACTTGGAGTGCATGGCCCATAGGACGAGACTGGATGGCATGGCACTACCACTACTACACAAGTTGATGAATGGTGAAATCTTAGTTAAAGATGTCTAGAACAAAAAATATGACAATGCACGAGACATGTTTAAATGGTAGTTAGTAGTAACAAGGAATAAAGGGGAAACAATTTGCCACGATTATCTTTAAATAGAATGAATAGCATGATTACAAGCAAAAACATTAGGTGGAATAGTTGGTTCAGTTATTAGTACACTGCATGACTAAATTTGCTTATACTGTATTCATTTTCCTAGAAAATAGTAACGGAACGAACATTTATTACCTACAACAGTTTGATGAATATTGCATGCACAGTTACTTGCTTTCTGCATTCTTCCATTGTGGCAATTGATCAGTAATCGTGATGAACGTATCTTCATAACTCATAAGTACATGGTGTTGTGGTCGTTCAATGTATCTAGCCCACATCCATGAAACTGCAACTATCAAAGAGCAGATACCTGGGATGTAGGTGGAGTTCAACATTTCACTGCTAAGATTCTTATTTAAAAGAAAATATCTCAAGATATCTATAAAAATGTGTTTCCAGATTCTAAAAACCAAGGTGTACTAGTATCCTTTCTACAGTTTAATTGATAATTACTTTCTGCAAGATACATTCTAGGCCATTGGACAGTGTAGTTTGAACTTTGAAGCTCTGAAAATTTTCATGGCAGAAGATACACATAGCATATTTTGACTACACATAGATAGAGTACTTGTTGAATTTCTTGAAATTTTCTTCCCTAATTTTCACCTTACATATGCCATTATGTCTGTTCTTTGACTGACACTTAATTAAGTAGTATCCTTTCTACAGTTTAATTGATAATTACTTTCTGCAAGAATACATTCTAGGCCATTGGCACACTGTAGTTTGAACTTTGAAGCTCTGAAATTTTCATGGCAGAATATACACATAGCATATTTGGACTACACGTAGATAGAGTACTTGTTAAATTTCTTGAAATTTTCTTCCCTAACTTTCACGTTACATATGACATTATGTATGTTCTTTAACTAACACTTAATTAAGTGACATCTGAAAGGAGCAAAGCGTCAGGATTATCTTATGGACCTGAATGATTGATGTCAAGTTTTCGTTGATTTATAAACACTTAGTGCCAGTATAAAACAAGCAAAACCTGCTCCACTCTAACGCTAACGCACTCTGTCGAACAGTTGGCGTGCGCGAACCTAGAACAGCAAGCCACCTACGAGCTGCGCATGGACAATGTTTGAGTTAGTATATCTCTCGAGATTTTAGAGCATGGCACTTAGTTTGCGAATCATGAAAATTTAGCTGGGAGTGCGAGATGGGATTGATGGACATGCGTTTGCGGGACGGCCGGCCGGCTCGTCGGACAAGGAGTAATAATCAAAGGAAAGAGAGGCGCGAATCGAAAGATGTGGACGAAGCAGGGGTGGATACGACGCATACCGGAGATGGGGTTTTTGGTCCTGAAGGCGAGCCGGCGCCGGCGGCATCTCGCCGGGTGCGGAGACGAGGCAGAGCCGCAGAAGCGCGTACAAGGAGGAGGCAGGTGGAACCATCCCGTCACGCGCTCGGGCCCGATCCGTTCGCTGCGAATCGGACGGCTCACAGGAGGTTGCGGGAGGAAAACTGAACCAAACGTTTAGTCCCACCTCGCCAAGCGAGAGACGCAAACACCGGTTTATAACCCAGCGCGTGCACAGACTGTTGTCCCTTCGGGGACATCCGATAAAATTGGAACGATACAGAGAAGATTAGCATGGCCCCTGCGCAAGGATGACACGCACAAATCGAGAAATGGTCCAAATTTTTTTGAGATTTTGCGCACCGTGCCCTGTACGCTTGTCATTTGTGCCCCTCTGATCTTTCTTTTTGGCCCTCCGAGTCTAGTTTTTCCTTTCAGCGAGGCCCTTAGAGCCTCGTCAGCGTCGCATATAAGTCCTCGAAGCTCGCTTCCTTATTGGTCTCGAGCAAAGTTATTTACAAATGAAGCCTGAAACTACTGCTGGTACACGGGATAGACCCTAGAGACTCTGAAGTCACAACAGGCGAAAGCCTTTTCTATAAAATCGTGTTGATCTGATTCGGTTCAATCATATGCAATCCTAAATCCATGTATTAATCATAATTTTCTAGCATGCCTCTGTAACATAAGAAAAAAATACTGTATACTTGGACATTTTCTACTAGCATTCTGACAAGAAAACTATATATACTATACACTGAGAAACTCAACTGGACGTTCGTAACAGCACTGAACATAATTTTTGACAAAGGTATTTTTTTTTCAGTTGAAGAGCAACATTCCATTATCTGGAGCAGAAATCACACCAATGAAATCTTAGGGCGTCACAAATTCCACGAAAACTCCGAGTCTCAGCAAAATTCCATCAGAATAGCAGTACACACAGAACGATATACACATTCATAACGGACACGGATAATCGATCCAAATGCATTTGCATCAGCATTGCAGTTTTCATTAGTGAACTAGAACACAATCTGTACCTTACAAAATTCATGAGTTTCTGTTAAAATGATATCGGCATTTGGATCATCGTGGGCAACTCTTTGACAACACCACGTACATTGCTGCAATAAGCTTGAACAAGTAGATCCTACCAGGCTTTTATGAACCTGCCAGGTATGACCCCAAAATGAGTTTGTTAGCAAGGTTATGCTCGTGCCACCACACCCCAGCCTGCACCTTCACTTCTTCAGCCACTCCCTCCACAAGAGGCATCGACTGTAATGGATTGCCCATCAACCTCATGCAGTGCTTAAGCACATCAGCCTCCGGGCAGGGTCCTGAGACTTAAGATGTTTTGTTCGCAGCTAAAAAGACAGAACCTAAGAATAACAGCGTCCCCATTTCCAGGAGCACTATTATCTGCTAAGGGCATCATCTATGTTGTCAGCTGCAAAATTGGTGCCATTCTTCTGAAGAGAACTCATCTTTCTGCTGACAAAATTTGCTTATATTGTACTCATTTCCCTGGAAAACAATAACAGAACGAACATTTATTACCTTCAACAGTTTGATGATAAATATTGCATGCACAGTTACTGGTTTTCTGCATTCTTCCACTGTGGCAAGGGTACCAATAATCCTGATGAACGTATCTTCATAAGGACGTGGTGTTGTGGTCATTCATTATATCACACCCACATCAATGAAACTGAAACTATCAAAGAGCAGATACCAAGTGATGTGCTATAGGTACAGTTCAACATTCCACCGCTAAGAATCATTTTTAAAAGAGCAGACCGGAAGATATCTATAAAACCGTGTTTCCAGATTCTCAAAACCAAAGGTTTACTAGTATCATTTCTACAGTTTTATGATCTTTACTTTCTGCAAGAATAAGTTCATTGCCATTGGCACACTGAAGTTTTGAGCTCTAAGAAATTTCATGACAGAAGATAAGCATAGCATAGTTTGACTAAACATAGATAGAGAACTTGTTAAATGCCATGAAATTTGCATCCCCAATTTTCAACTTTTTACATATGGCATTATGTACGCTCTTTGACTAACAATCTTAATTAAGCGACATTCGACAACTGAAAGGAACAATGTCTTAAGATTACCATATGGGCCTGAATGATTGACGTGACGTTGTTCTTGATTAGTAAACACTCAATGCCAGTATAAAACTAGCACATCTTCACTCAAATATGACTAAAATGGAAGTAATATACTAAGATCTTGGTATATGTAGAACTTGCACCAAACAGTAGCTTACAACAGAAGTGTAGGTTTCTTCTCAATGATGGTAGAGCATACCGATCAGTTTGCTATTTTTTCCTAAAAGATCCAATATTTTCTTTTTCAAGTCCATAATTTTCAGAAAACAAAGTGAGGGGATGGGGGACACCACCATTTCCAGACATGCTATTGGTTTATGGAAATAGTAGTTTTCCCTGAAATGAGAAGTGTAGGTGAACGCAACTATTTTCATACAAGAAGAAATGTGCAGAACTAAAATTAAGAGTTTAAGTGCTACACAATACAGTTATACCTAACTTATTAGTCCACACCATCAACAGCCAATCCACTAGCACCTGCTGCTTTTCTCACGCCTCTTCTTTCCATAGTCTCCCTCACTTTGTCGCTGTTGTTCCAGTGACCACCACCAGCATACAGGTTAGAAAGCAAAACATATCCACCCTCTTCTGTGGGTTCAAGACGAAGGAGTTCTTCCGAAGCAATCTCTGCAACTTCGGTATTCTGACAAGCTGAACTCGCACTTAAAATGGAACCCCATATAGACCGACTTGGTTTCATTGGCATACTCCTAGCCAGTTCTACTGCATCAGACAGCCTACCTGATCGTGCAAGGAGATCAACCATACAGCCAAAGTGTTCTATTCCTGGTTCGATCTTAAAGCTTTGCTTCATAGTATCAAATATCTTACACCCTTCATCTAGAAGACCAGCATGGCTGCATGAACTCAGAACAGCAACCAATGTCACGCCATTAGGTGCTACACCCTCCTTTTGCATATCCCAGAATAGGTCCAATGCTTTGGTTCCATGGCCATGGAATGCAAGGCCTGATATCATCGCTGTCCACAAGGTAACATCTTTATCCAAGGCCTCCTTAAAGACAGCATAGGCTAAATCAACATTTCCACATTTGCAATACATGTCTACGAGAGCAGAAGCCAGGAAAGCATCTTGAGTTCCATGTTCTTTAACCACCCGACCATGCACACTCTTTCCTGGGTTCAGGTCCCCCTTGCTTACAGCTGCAGAGATCAAAGTAACAGCAGTAACCTTATCAGGCCTTACACAGCTGGCAACCATGCCATTGAATAGCTGCACCGTCTCAGAGAATTCTCTGCATTGAGCATACCCAGCTAGAAGTATATTCCACGATATTAGATCCCTGCAAGGTGCATCGAAGAAAAACTTCCTAGCAAGGTCCAACATGCCAGCATTAGCGAACCCTGAGATCATGGTGTTCCACGAAATGTCATCCTTCTCCCAATCTTCACCAAAGACTCTGATGGCAGTGTTCATTTCACCACATTTGGCATACATGTCCAAAAGGGCATTACTCAAAATCAATCCCCTATCAGCTATACCCATCCTCCGCACGACCGCGCCATGAACAGACCTCCCAAGAAGCGCGTTCTTCAGACGTCCGCAGCAGGAGAGGACAGCAACAGCGGAATACGGATCAACACCAATCCCCCTCGACGCCATGTCACGGAAAAGCTGCAGCGCCTTCACACTGAACCCTCCCTTGGCGTACCCTGACAGCATGATGTTGCAGGACACGGTGTCCAGCTCCGGCGCACGCCGGACCATCGCCTCGGCCGTCTCCACGTCGCCGGCGTCCAGGTACATCTTGACGAGCGAGTTCCGCAGGTACACACGCGAGTGCAAGCCATTGAGGAGGATGTGAGCGTGTACCTGCCTCCCGACCGACGGGCAATCCACGGACTTGAGCAGCGCCAGGAAGGTCCGCTCGTCTGGGGCAGCCGGCGACGCGAGGATGGACCTGTAGAGAGCGACCGACCGGCCCGGCGAGGAGGAGGAGAGCGCCGCGAGCACCAGGTTGTAGATGTAGAGGTTGGGGCGAGGCGTGAAGTGGTCGAATAGGAGTAGGGCCTCGCGCGTGTACTGCGGGAAGGCGACGGTGGCGAAGTGGAGGAGGCGGCTCATGGGGAACGTCTCGAAGGCGAGGCCGAGGCGGAGCATGTGGGCGAGGATGGACTTGAACGGCCGCGCCCCGCCCCGGCACCGCTCCAGGTGGACGAGGGACGGGTGGTCCAGGCGCAGCGAGACCGTCGGGTCCCAGGGCCGCGCCGCGGCGGCGGTTGCCATCGCGGCGGCTGCGGGACGGGCAAGTGCGTCGGCCTTTTGGTGTGGGAAAGGGATTTTCTCGCCGCCGGCGCCGGGAGCGTTGGAGCAAGTGTGACTCCGCCGGGGAGCCGGCGGCGGCGGTTGGCTCCACCGAGTGGGGAGCGCTCGTTGGTAGGCCCATCAACTAACCACGAGCACTCGATTCCTTACCCTCTAGCCCACTTTGCAGCGCAGGCCCTGTGGCGAGTCAGTGTACGACTCACTCATAGCGATTGCCCCATGGGCCAGCCCATGTTCGTTCCTTCGTTTCTTTTTCCTTTTTTTTCCCTTTTTCTATTTACATTTTTTTGGTATTTTAAGTTTCTTTTTTTTGTATTTTATTTTTATTTTTTAATATTTTTGAAAATGTCAACATAATTTTTTTTCAGATTTGGAATTTTTTATTTTTTGAAAATGGTAAGATTTTGAAATGTTCATTTTTACAATGGATCAGATTTTGAAAAAAAATCATATTTGAAAAACTCGCACACTAAAAAATTCTTTTTTACCTCTGTCCACATGTGCATAGTGAACCATAGTCAGCTGTGTCATTGTTGTCATCGCCCAGTCAATTTTCCGTTGTTCTCTACAGTCCCACTGGACAATTAGTCGGGTTTACATATATGTTATCACTAAAAAAGTTGGCTAGACAATTAGTCGGGTTTACATATATGTTATCACTAAAAAAGTTGGCTAGACAATTAGTCGGGTTTACATATATGTTATCACTTAAACCCACTGGACCATAAACCTTTCCTAGCTAAATCCTAACCGCTAAAAGGTCTTCTGTGATTCACATGAAAAAAAGCTCGAAACTCTCATCCGTGGTGGCATTGCTACATCCAACACCACTGAGGATGATGAGATACTGTTTGTTCTTTATATATCTTAGGTAGTCAGGGGCCCGAGCATGCCTGTGGTTCACTAGTTGATCCACGTAGCAATAACTTCAAATGCCTCCGTGATAAAACCAAGGGTTGAGGCAGTGATGTGGGTTATAGTGGTGAGGATATACAAACTAAGAGGAAAGCATAACTAACATAAAGAAAAATCTGGGTGAACTGTATTGGATGAGTTCCTGATGAATCCTAAGCCCATACATTGCAAGTTATGCAAAAGCAAATATATGGTCTTAAAATCGCCTCACTATTTAACACTTGGTTTCTATATTTGGCAGTGCACATATTCACCATGCTCATATACAAGAGTGCATATTGTGTGGGTATATATATGTACATGGCTCATGGGAATATTATGCACTTGTATGGTTGTAAATCTACAACAACCATCTGAAGTGGACATCATCATGGCTATCTTTACTCGAGTTTGTTGCATCATGCTTCATCTACCTACCGGTAGTATAGTGCCTATAGTAGTGCGGCCGAGAGGAAGCATGGATTACTTTTTTTAGGGAAAAGCATGTATTTTCTTGAGAGAATATAGCATTTAATTGATTAATCAACATCAGAACAAAGTACACTCCGGATGTACTCCGGATGCACCCCGCCCCGGTACCGCTTGACAAGGACGAGAGACGGGTGGTTCAGGCGCAGCTAGACGGTCGGGTTCCAGGGGCGCGCCGGGGCGGCGGTAGCCATCACGGTGGCTGCGGGGACAAGAGAGTGTGTTGCCTTGTTGGTGGGAGAAGGAGATTTTTCTCGTCGTCGGCGCCGCGAGCGTTGGAGCAAATGTGGCCCCGTCACGGAGCAGCCGATGACGATCGGCTCCACCGAGTGGGGAGCGCTGGGTGGGAGACGGCGTCGCGGTGGAAGGCCCAACAACTAACCACACACTGCACTCGATCCCACTAAAAGTTTTTTTTAGGGGAGGAAGGCCCAATAACTAACCACACACTCTTGATTCCTTAACCTCTAACCCAATTGGCAGAGGCTTACGAAAGATTTAGCCCATCACGGGAAGAATTTAGGCCCTTTCTACCAGGCGGAGGCGGTGTTTTGCCTTGTAGGACTAGATACTCACATTACGAAAAATAAAATTTTAAACATTTTAAGATTTCAAAAAAAATCCGCTAAAAACTTTCGGACGTACATCCGGATATTTTATGTTCACGGTTTTGTGGAAAAATGATATTTTTTTGTAGCTTGTGTAAAAAGACAAATTTTGTTGCTACAAAACAACTTATCACCTGACATATTTTTTGTCTTTTTGACACAACCCACAAGAAAATGTTTGTGTTCATAAATTTTTGTGTGTGAGCATAGAATGTTGTTATGTTCACCCGAAATTTGTTTTTCTTTTTTTTTTTTGATATTGTGAAACACGATTTTGAAAAGTGAGAGCAAATACTCCTATGAGTCAAAATGGATTTCCGTTGGCCAGGGCCAATGAGTCAAGGCCGGTCCATGCTGAATCATGTCATAGTCTGTCCGCATCATCTGGGCGAAAGGGAACTTCATAGTGTCTATCTCTAAAAAAAGTTATGCGAACAAAAATAAATATTATACTCTCACCGTTTCTAAATATAATATGTTTTACGTGTTTCACATGTTGACTAGTTGCGGATCCAAATGAGTGAACATATACGCTAAAACACATCTAAATACATGTGAATCTGAAAAAAGCTAAAACAATTTAAAACAGAGGGAGTAGCAATTTGTTAAAAAAAAGAAATCTATTGCAAGAGTAATAAACAACTCATGGATGGGCCAATGAGACAAAGCCAGAACATCATGAATCATGCCAATGGTTTGTCCGGATCATCTGTAGTGGTTGTCTCTAGTCCATCATTAAAGCTCGTTCAACGTATCGCACCCGTATCTTTTAGTCGTCTTTCATAGTCATCTCAAGAAAAGAAAAAGTTGCGCTTTCATAGGTTCCATCTTGTCATGTTTGGGGGCTGGGGCCTTCTTATCCAGACATCTCTCTACGTGACAAAAACCGCAAGCACTAGCTAGCAGTATAGTACTCCTACTTGGTAGAGTGATCAGAAGAGAATATTGGAGTGCTCGATCCGCCTAGCACTGAATTTCCGGGAGAAGAAATCCAAGAGCGACACGCAGACGTGCCCTCTGGTGACACTCAGACAGGGCACATCTTCGTCTCCATCGATCGTGCACATGGCCTGCCATTCGGAACGCGCCCTGTGGATCGCACCGATGAGCCGCGTTTGGCACCGTGATGCCAAGTTGCCAACACGAGGGAAAAGGCGACGGAATCACTTCCCAGATCGGCCGGGGAAGGACGATCGAGGGCCTTCGTTCGTGGCCGCGGCCACGCACCATGCATGGTGGATCACGCACATGCAAGACGTTGCCGTTCACGAACGGGCAGGCCGGAAAGGCGGCCGGCCGCTTAGCCGGAAGGGAAAGAGGAAAGGAGGGGCGGCCATTGTCATGTGGGCTCGCCTTGGATATATAGCTGCCTCTCCAGTCGATCAGCTCCGCGAACAAAGGCTCAGCTGGAAGGGAAGAGGAAGGAGGAGCTAGGTTCGACGATCGAGGTGTTTCCTCGGGAGCCCGCGTATTCCACTATTCCTTCGGTGCTGCATTTCCTGCTTCGTCAGCCAGGCTCCTGAGGTGAGTGATTTGATTCTCCACATGGCAGCTCTATTTCCTGCTCTGTTCTATTTTTCTTTCGTGATGAGGCATAGTGGTAAATCCGCCGGTAGGATGATCTGGCAGTTCAAGTTATGTGCTAGTAGCTACTAGTTTTTTTTTTTGTCTTGCGCTAGATTTCAATCGATAACATTTTGTAGTGCACTGACTGGCTGAGGTCTTCTAGTCATGTAATTATGTTTCAAGTTGGTTAAATATCTGTTTTATTTCCTGGAGCAGTCATTATCTGCGACCTTAAAATTTGAAGGAGCACATCACATTGACTCAGTGATGTCGTGCTACATGAAGAGTATTGGCAAAGTGCAATTTGGAACCAACAAGGCGTTGATATGCTTGTGGCTGATTATGCTACTTTTCGCGTCATCTGGTATGAAGACCATCGACCTACACTTCTCCTTATATTTTGATCCAAGTTAATTATGTAATTAGAATTTCTTGTGCATCGACGCAGAAGAGATGGGTGTGCGAGCTAAATGTTTCTGTGATTATAGCACCTCGTGGGACCATGGAAAATCCTGCGTCAAGCACGGAACCTGCAATGTGCCCTGCAGAGCCGAGGGCTTTGACAACGGCAGCTGTTTAGTCTTCTATTTATGCAGATGCTGCAGGGACTGCCTTGGCTAGCTCACCTATTTATGCATACTATGTCGTATATGACACCACATGCAATCCCAATCGCCTGTGACTACATTTATGCATGATTTGCAAGAGAAATAAATTATGAATCGTTCTCCAGGTTGTAATAGAGGAATATTAAAATATTGAAGTTGCAGTGTTCTTATGTGGCAATTTTTGCTCACCCTTCCTTGTTAATATAACACTGATCATCGTACCTATCATCAGTCTATATTTTCTTTTTTCAATTGCTTTTGCCTTCGGCTTCCTATTGGTGGATGATAGGGTCATATGGTCAGTGTAGAATACTGCGTCGATCATTCACGTGTTTTTCAATTTCTCGAGTCATTCGTTTGGGAGTAGTGGCTGTAATTTTCGAGATGTGGACAAAAGAACACGACTTCAACAATGTCGTTGATTTGTGTGCCAGTCGTGGAGCATATATATAGCTACAAATTTTGAAAGTTGTGGAGAATTCCTCTCGAATCAAGTAAACGTAGGGGAGATGCCTTGTTACTAAGTACTCCCTCCGTTCCAAAAAGGATGAGTTCCATTTGTTTAAATGTGGATGTATCTGAGACCAAAGGCCGAAGCTCAGCGTTAAATTAATGACGCCAATGGCGAAGATACAAAGTGCTGAGCCAGTTACAAACACCTCCACGCACACAAACAAAAGATCAAGCCAAAGGCTTGTACAAAGAAAATAGTGAGAGTAGAGCTACAAGAAAGCTAGGTCGACGGAAACACGAGGCAGGCATAGCAACTAAAGCTTGAAGAGCTGAAGACGCCAACGAGGATGACACCTTCCAATGGCAGGGCGGCGCCACCCGGTCTAAGCTCCATCACCAAAAGGGGACCCCTATCCCTGGCTGACAAGAGCTACCGGCGCCGGTGGGCTGGAGCTCACCATAGAGCTCGAGCCGACGCACCAGCGGACGCTAAACTTCGCCTCGAAGGGCTGGACCCAATGGGCAGACTCCGCCATTCCAAACCTTCACTGACACTGCCACCACATCACCGTCGGAAGAGAAACGCCATGTACTCCAAGACGGCGCCTACAAGAAGGACACGACACCAAAGTTCCGTCGCTGCCCGATCCAGAGGATCAAAGGTTTTCACCCGGAGCCTCGGGAGGGAGCAGGGGAGAGCCACAACGGCACCTTCAAGAAGGAAACGGCGCCCACGGGCGTCGCTGCCGTCGGCCAAGGCAAACCCCAGGCAGATTTTCACCCCGACGCAAATCCGCGCCACCAGAACCGAGTGTGGCCGGCTGCCGAGGTAGCTACCGAACCACATCCACCGAACGCCTCTTCGCCGGTCACCCCGCCGCCCAAACGGCCAAGACCACCAGCCAGCACCTGAGCCGTGACCCCCGCCTCGGCGTCACGACTCCCACCTGTCCAGGGCCACCGCCCCGGCATCCGTGAGACCAACCTCATCCAAGATGGACTGCCAGCGCGCAGTCGGCCGCCCAGCTGCGAGCTGCCGCGCCAACACTCCTTCACCGCCAGAACCCACCATGCCGCCATCACCCACCCGAGTTGTCTCTGCAAAAAATCCAAGGCCACACAGCGATGGGGAGCCGGAGGGAGGAGGCCACGGGGAGGGCGGGCCGAAACAGGCCCGAGGCAGAGCAGCCAAGCACCGGCGCGCGTGGGGCCCCAACCCCGATCTACGCCGGCCTTGACCATGGCAGTCCGCACGGCACCAAGACCACCAGCTCCACTGTCGCATCATCCCGGCGTGGCTGCCGTCGAGGTCCACACCCGCTGCTACACGCCACCAGATAGGGTCGCAGATCCAAGTACAGGGGTGAGGACAGCGGGAGGGCACAGCGGAGGAAGGAGGAGGCGGTAGGGAGGCCGCGCCGCCGCCGCGCCGGCCGGCGGTGGCGGCGGCAAGGGGAGGGGCGTCGAGGTGGGGGGCTGGCGGCGCGAAACCCTAGACTCCCCCATGTCGCCCACAGGAGGACGACGCGGGGGTCGGGCGGCCTCGGCATGTCTTGACGCTGTATTTTGATGTGTGAATATATCTAGACATGTTATATGTATAGATACATTCACATGTAAATAAATGGAAGCCATCATTTTTGCAACGGAGGGAGTATATTCAGGGTTAGCTCAAGCGTCGTACCGCCCATTAATTATAGCTTAGACTATGCATGTGTACCGTCGTCGAATCTAATTAATCCCAATCAGGCAATCACACAGCTGCTCGCTGCGATGAAGGGGATGCCAATAGTTCGTGCTGATGCTTGATCACAAGTGGTGGTACTCTGCTGTGTTTCCCAATCTCACCACTCAAATTTTACATTTTAGCAATGGATCAGATAATTAATGATTTAGTTCGAGACCTATATATAATGTATCAGCCAGAATGCAATTTGTGACTTGTACTAGCACTACACAACTTTCTCTGTGTATGTCACTCCGTCTTCATTTAGTTTGCATTCTGACTTTTTCAAGTCGAACTTTCAAACCACTAGATGAATGCCCGTGCGTTGCTACGGTCCCATCAAGTTGTTTTCTTGCTACATATAAAATTCACATGAGTAGAAAGAGATAGCGATAATATTTCATTTTCCTTTTTTCTTAGTTTTAAGATAATAACTACACCTTTAGACAACCCAACAACTATGTCTTGTTGACGATTCCGTTTGCTTATATCTCAGAGACAACTTCAAGTAACAACTTTTATATACATCGTACACATGCTTATTGTATCGTTGTTAGACCTAGGAGTAGGTCTGTTACACTTCGCCTCGGCCATGTCGATCATTCATGACGCCGTCCTTCCGAATGTCAATCGAATCAGAGCCGGCTCCATGCGATTGTCTCAACGCATCCACCTTTGTGTGTTGTCAGTTTGTCACAGTAGTTCCATGCCAGTAGAAAAATGCTTATTAGAAGGTCATTTAATTTTTCGATTGTTTGTTACCATAAAAGTTAACTTTTTTAGAAATAAAAGCTTACCGTACCTAACATATTGTCATATCCCCAAGCCTTCTCAGTTTCAACCTGAGTCGGTCGAATAAGTTTCCCTTTGATAATTATTTTCACATATGAATTTTCTCTACCAAAATTAGTGCACTAATAAATTCTACATCCATGTATCATATTAGTAATTACAACCTACATAAAGTTAAACTATATCTCAGATATAAGAAAAAATTCCACTATAACCGGGTATGGTGAAATGTCGGGTTTCTTGGACATGTTGCTTCCTTAGAACGATCACTCATGTATAACTGAAATTAGATGTCAAAGCGCTGCCACAGAAGAACAAAACCATACATAGAGACATAACTCCATAAGTTGTTTTACTCCACCACAATGATATCTAGCTCAACTCAAGCCTATGGGACGTTGCAAACAAATCTTGTGTTTATTTCTCTCGCTGACCATAATGCATCAAGAAGCTCCCATAGAGCTCATCATATGGATTCTCTCTTCATGCTTCGAACCTATTGATTATGCATCTGGCCCTGCCTTCTAGTGCATCCACTCATCAAAACTATAGTGACGGTTAACACCAAGGTTGTCTCTACTCGGCCTTGCATGATCATGTAGAGTTAAAGAATAATCAATACACCAATACATAACAGGGATGTACTATGCTAAAGAATAATCACTTCATGTTTTCCAGGGTAATAAAAACATTATTGCAAATGGTTGCCATGTACTACAATTCAAACAGTAAGATTGTGCACCTAAAGATGACATAGTTGGGTCGTACTGAAGCAGCAGGACAAAATACACAGAGTTACTTAAAAAAAGGCAAACCAACCAATAGTTCAGTTCATGCACCTTGAGATAGGAATCTGAAATTATGAGGAGAAAAATGATGATAATTATGCAAGAGAATCCACTTCATGATGCAATTTTGCAACTGAAACAAACAATGCAGACATAATAAGAGAAGAGCTATATAAACTCACTGTGATATTCAAATATTCGAACATGGAAAAGAAATGATAGAACAAGGGATATGTTGCCTCAGGTCTCACGTTATGTTCGAGCCTGTAATATCACCTAAATTGTAGACACTTTGGTCCCTCTAGAGCTGCAACAACAGAAATAGATACACAATATTCGAGGGCGCTGCATATCAAACAAAATTCATATTTTAAATAACGACAACAGTTCCACAAGCGCTGCTGCTCTTTACTACCAAGTTTTGGTGCCTGCCACCAAAGAGGATCTGACTCACCTATTGATTGGTTTCACCCACCTTCAAGTTCTTGTCACGCCTGAGTATCGCCAAAGGAACTAAGAGCCTATGCTGAATTTGCGCTAGAGCTCCACCTGTATTTCTGCTAGCCAATTCATTCTTGAATTTAAAAAAGTGCAACCAAAATAAACTATCAATGGCTAAAACCATTTGTACTAAGAGAAGACTTAAGAGTTGAAACTAAATAACGTTTATATATTAGGGTATTAATTATTGTACAGAAACATGTTTAAGCAGATCAATAGTTTTCCCCAATCAAAGATACCAATGGAAGTATGAAACGTAATGCCTTGGGAAAACACATCTTGATGTGAACATATCTTAAACGAAATAGTGCAACGGGAATTTTGCAATGACTTAGAATATAAATATGGGGGAAGGCAGGAGAGTCAGAATTGTGTGCTGTGCTCACCAAGCTTTATAAATCCTCTGAGGCAATAGTGTGTCATGTATGGTTGTACGCTGTAGCTGTACCAGAACTGGAAGACTGATAAAGCTGCAATAGAGTTCTTCGAAGGATTTGTAGTCCACTGGAAGACATCAGTGCCAAAAGGAACTGAAACAGGTACAAGTATATGACAGATCTTGCTATGTGTTCTAACCTGCGATACATTCATGTAATATGTATCATCATCAACAACAGCTCCAGAGAGATTAGATTCTCCAGGGAACCACACATCCCTGTCCATGATCTGCTCTGCCAAATACCATCCCAAGTCTGAACTGCAGTACTTCACACACCTCTAAAACAGTAAAACTTGACACGTAACTGACCCTCTGAGGTGGTTATCTCAATTACCATGCCCTTGTAGTAGTAAGCAAACTGCAGGTCACACCACACCTGGTTTTACCACTGGGAGTTCGACCTGAATCATCTATTAGTTTAGATCTTGATGAATCAAGAAACATAAGCCGGACAGGGAAGAAAGATATGTTGTCATCGGAAGAAATATCAACTGAAAGAGGGCCAAGGCCATTATTGGATTCTCACATTTGTGATAGCCCTTTTCCATGACAGTTCCAGCCCGGACACCGCCAAGAAAACTGCACAAACAGAATAATCTCCGGATCAGCAATCCCTACCATCTCAAACAATCAAGAAATACTGCCATTGGATACTAAATCAAGATAAAATGACCATGAGATGGTCGGAAGAGGCACTGAAGATGGCCAGTGCGCACGCGATGCAGATCCTTGTGGCGCCCCAGCCCCAGCACGCGCTTGACCCGCCGAACCTGCGCGAGGATGCAGGTGACGGGCGTGGCGCCGCCGGACCAACGCGAGCGAGCTGCTGGGTTGGGTGCGGGAGGCCGGCGAGCTGCAGGGTGGATTGCGGGAGGCCGGTGGTGCTGGGTGGCGGCGCGGGCGGGCGGCGGTGGAGCTCCAGATCGAGATTGGGGTCCGAGCGAGGAGGTCCCAGGTGCTGGCGGCGCTGGGCGGCGTCGCAGCATGGCGAGGAGGGCGCCAGGTGCTGGCGGCGGCGATGGGCTCGCGCGGCGGCGCCAGGCGGCAGTAGGCGGCGGCGCGAGCGGTGCTGGCGCAAGGCGGCGGCGAGATGCGCGAAGGAGAGGCGACATGGAAGAGAGGATAAAATGAGGGCAGCATGGGACGAAGTCGATCAGCAGACTTTTCTGCCAAGCAAACGTACGTATGAACTCCAATGGTACCTATATATAAAAGTTGGTTGGATTCGCCTCCTCTCCCTCTATCCACGTAGCCCGAATTGTCGTGGCCGTCCGATCGGCGCGTCCGACGGTACGGATCACGTCAAAAATCGTGCAACTGTAGCACGGGGATTTCTACCAATCAGACGACGACACGTCGCCTCCAGCGCGTCATCTTGCAAAAAACCGCCCGCAAAGGACCAACTTGCAATTTCACGAAACAGCAGGGGCTTCCGTGCAAAAACGCCGGCACACCTCGCCCTTCCTCCTTCCTCTCTCTCCCGCCCGTGGCGCCGCCGCCGACGTGCCGCGCCGCCACACCGCCGCCCCCCGGACGAATCCGAGCCCGCAGGATGCTCCGCCACCACGCCCTCTCCCTCCTCGCCGCAGATCGGCTGCCGGAGCGCCGCCCGCACGCCGGAATCGGCGCCGCCGTCTCGGTGTCCGCCCGCCGCGTTCGGTGGCCACCGGGGCCGCGCCGGTGACCCAGACGCAGCGGCGCCGCCGCCTGCGGCCTCCCCGGCTCCTCGCGCGTCCGCCGCGCTCACACGCCCGTGCCAGAACGCGTCGGCGCGTGATGCATGTAAAATGCATGCATGAACTTTACATTTTATTACATGTTATTCCATGTAATTTGCATCATATAAGGATTATATTCATAATTTATATTGAGTTTTGGGGATAATTACCAACTTTCCCATTTTTCTGGAATTAACCCTGCGCTGTCAGAAAACCCCTTTTTCTATATTTTGATGTTTCAGGGACCCAAACGACGTCCAAATGACCTGAGATTTTACGGGGATCATTTTTTTGGAAGGAACGAAACGTAGGCGCAAAGGAATCGAAAAAACGGAGACCAGAAGGCCGAAAGGGGTGGGCCCACGCGGCCAGATTCCCTGACCGCGTGGGACCCACCAAATTGGCCCTCGGGCCTCCGCTGTCGTCGATCTGTCTTCCCGAAGCTTCGTCTTGACCTAAAAACGACTATATATAGACCCCCCCCCCCCAGGGCTTTCGCGAAGGGGAGCGCCGCCGAAACAAAGAAACCACGAAACAGAGACCTGGAGCTGAAGATTGGAGGGGGAAAACTCCGGCGGGGCGCTGCCGGTGTGGTCTCCTTCCCCTCCAACAACATCTCCACCGACACCATGATGAAGAGGGAGTAGTCCACCCCTAGACTATGGGTTTGTGGAAGTAACTTATGTATCTCTCCTCTCTATGAGCATCACTAATTAGTACCGTATGAGCTGTTGAACATGATTACGGTCATCTATGTAATTCCTTTGTGGTGGATCTTTATTATGAGTTAATACATGTTTGAGATTGCAATGGTTTTGTTTCAGTTATGAAAGTAGATGCATATTATGTACCCCGTTCTTATTTACTTGTCATGATCAAGCATGTTTATGAGAGCATGTGAGGGGGAACGTGTGCATTAGTTGGAGTAACGGGGGGTGGCTAGTGCAGTGAACGTGAGAGAAAGTTCTGCGATCCATTTGGGTTTTCTACCTTACTTTGTTGCCTCACTAGGGATAAACAAAAATACCATGCTACCGGAGAGTGGATGTGACCTTGGCCACTATCTCCATGACTAGATCTAGCATGTTCTTATTTTAACTTCATGTCATTGAACTTATTGCTATGCTCTGATTTATCTTAATTACTAAGGTGTTATGATTTAGTTCACATCTTGGTGGAGCATAAGAGAGAGAACAACTTATACTTGAGATCTCTATGTTAGGACGTGATGCCCATATTATTAATAACTTGTCAAACCATGTCTTGCCATCTTTCATGTTAATTTTAGTGTTCCATTGTCTACCACGTTATCAAGAGAGAGTGCATTTGTGAAACCATGAACCCGGTCTATTTTTAATCATAAGAAACACCTTTCCAACACTTTTATCACCACTTTTGTTTGCTGCCATTATTAAATCCGAAAATACAAAAACACTTTTACATCTTGCATTCATCATAAAAAACCCAAAAATATCATTTATCATTACTATCACCATCCTTGCATATTTATTTTACCATCATTGCATATTTACTACTGTTTGCATATTTATTTTATTATCATTCTCACACCTTGTGCTTGACAACCACTTGGTGAGGTTGAGGGCACAAAACAATTTATTTTGTTGCAGGTTCTCAAGAGAAGGATAAGGAGATAACACCTGAAATACTGGTTCCCGAGAGTTCGATATTAAACCCTCGAGTCACCCCTCGTGGGGAAAACTGTCTTCCACTACTACATACACTCTGCACTTGGAGTTTCAACCTAACCCATTTACTTTTCACGCAGGTAATCACACGAAGGGCCGTCAAGACCTTTTCTGGCGCCGTTGTGGGGTAACTACGTGAAGGGCCATCAGCGCGCCACCGCCGTGGTCCTCGCCGTGGAAGGCTCCCCAGTGATGACGTCACGCGGACGTCACGCTGGGCCTACATGTTAGTTTAAAAAAAAAACAGAAACAGAAAATGCAAACATTCTTACAAATAACCATCCTCTACATAAAAAAGTAAATCAAAATGACTGAAAAAACAAAAAAAAACTATTTACAACAAAAAGAAAAACACATTTGCATATTTTTTACTATTTTGTATTTATCAATGTTTAGGAAAATTTGTAAGGAAAACACATGTATGTTATAGCATTTAAATCCAAAATTCAAATTTGAGTCCTCCTAAATTTTAGCATCCTTTCAAATCTAATCATTTTACAAACGTGAAAACAATTCAAACCGTTAGAATTTCCCAAGTTGACTAATTTTAAAAACGAACATTTTTTGAAAAACCCGAACTTTTCAAAAATTCCAATAATTTCCAACCATACTGAAACATTCTAATCCAACATCCAAATTTTGGTACTTCGGAATTTCGAAAGCCTTTCACAACTACTATTTCACAAACGTGGCAATAATTCAAATCTTAATAACTTTCCATTCCAAACAAATTTAGAAACCTAAACATTTTTAAAAACATAAAGCTAACTACTTACGAAAAAAAACAAAATCATGTTTGAAAATTTCAAATTAGTCAACATTTATAAAAAAATAAGGACAAATATAACCATATAGGAACATTTCAATACAAATTTCAAATTTAATTCCTCCGTAAAATCCAAAATTCTTTCAAATCCGATCATTTTATGAACGTAACACGAATTCATACCTTAATACGTTTCCACTTCAACCAAATTTTAAAATCTAGACATTTCCAAAAACGTAATATGAACGTAACACGAATTCATACCTTAATACGTTTCCACTTCAACCAAATTTTAAAATCTAGACATTTCCAAAAACGTGTAAACTTTATTTCAATTATAATAATTTCCAAAGAGCAACCCGTACACTCCGCCCATTTTTAAAACGCAAACTTTTTTGAATTCCAATGATTTCCAAACTTAAACAATTCTACAATGTCACCATTTTCAAGTTCCAATTTAAAAACACGCGCGCGACAATTGCCGCGCCCAGATGTCTAGTATAATAGTAAAGATTGATCAAGTATACACAAAAAATATCAATATCTACAATATCAAATGTATAAAATATGGAAATATATTTTATAATGATTGTAATAATACTAATTTATATTCTATTTGCCAATAATTTTAAAAATATGTGGTCAAACTACAAAATTTTATTTTGACGCAATGTAACTGTGAAAAGAGGTAGTATGTGCATGTGTCACGAGTTGTTCTTATAAGAAGAGTTGGCACTCTTATTTCAACAATAATCCAGCGCTACAAAATGTTGCAATTCACGCGTAGAAGTAGGTAATACTATGCCGTGTTTGATGTACATATATACCGGCGTTGATTTTTTTAAAGAAAGGATGTGACCTTAATAATCAAACATCAATCATTCTGTGATAATGCTAACAATGTTATGTCGAAAAGATCTCATAGCAAATCAACTAATTGGGTCTACCCAGTCCCATTGTTTCGCCAACAATGTGCTCCTATTGATACTGTCAATCATATGCCCATGACTAGGAAAACATAGTCATCCACCCGATTGTACGCACGTGCATATTTACTACACCATTTGTACCAAAATACTCCGTATATAATGTTTAGGTATTTTAAGCTTTAGATATTTCAATATGGACTAGATATGGATTAAAACAAGTGAATCTACTCACTAATACGCGTCTAGATATATCCATATCAGAAATACTAAAACATCTTATATTTTAGGACAAAGATAGTAGTTGTTAATAAAGTTGTTGTGGTGGTTTTCCTAAAAAAAATTGACTGTGCTCGATTAAATCCTCTCAAAAAAAATTCACGTTTAACATTTTCTATCCCATTCCTTCAATTATGCGAACTGAAGGAAAGATATAGAAAACATTAAACGTGAAAAGAATTAGGCCTAACGATTTTTTAGATAAAAACTCGACCTAATGTGTGGAAGGCAGCACCGCCGAAGTGGGGGCGCCGGCGTGGTGTTGGTGGTGTGAACGAAATAATACTCCAAGAGAAGGGCTTGGGGGCTGTCTTGCGGGATGCTGATGGAGATGCCGCTGCACGTGGTGCAGTTTTTCTCCCTAATCTTCAAAATGCTCTACATGCGGAGGCCCTGGCTGCAGAGTACGCGCTCCAGATTGCGCAATCCCATGGCATGGGGAAGCTATGCTTGGAAACTGATGCTATGAATCTGAAAAACGCTGTTGAAGATAGCAAAGCCGGACCTCTCAATTCATCTGTGGGGGTCATCATTGAACGAATCAAACTGTTCAGTAGATTTAACTTTCTTGAGTTGAAGATCCTGTATTACCCTAGAACAGGTAACTAGGTTGATCATGCTCTGGCTACCAGAGGGGCACTGATGGCAGGAGAGCCTGACTTTGTGTCTGACGGAGTATCAGGTTTAGTGGACGAGCGATTCTGCTTCGCACACTGTTTAATGCAATGCATTGAGTTCCAAAAAAAAAAGAGCCGATCTGAAACGCAACCCTCTAGGATTGGGTTTCTATATATATACCGATGCCTGGGTTCTTTGTCCCACAAACACTTCAGCCGCCGCCACAAATCGAGATTAAGTCCTAGGGTTAGGTTTTGATTTGAGAGCAAGGAGGTGATGTTGGCCGATGTCCCCATGCAGGGCAGTCCTAGGGTTAGGGTTCCTCGCTCGATGTCCGACGTACGCCTGAACCAGGAGGATATCGACAGGCTGATCGAGAGGATAAAGGGGCCGCCCCCCGTCGCCGTCGCGGGCAAAGGGAGAAGGATCGTACGCCTGAACCAGGAGGAGATCGACAAGCTGATCGAGAAGATGAAGCGACCGCGCCCCGTCTTGCCCGTCGTCCTCCGAGACGGGTTCCTCAGGTGGGACCCCAAGAGGCGCAAGGAGTACCTCACTGTGAGGACTTACATGGTTGGAAAGATGCAGCGGTGGTGGGACCACAACAAGAAGCTCATCGACCAGTACAACTCCCTTGGCTACGCCGAGGTCATCGTCGACGACGATAACAAGTGGTTGTTGTCGGAATAAGGTCCTGTTTATTGCAAT
This sequence comes from Poa pratensis, assembly GCA_947311845.1. Classification (NCBI taxonomy): domain Eukaryota; kingdom Viridiplantae; phylum Streptophyta; class Magnoliopsida; order Poales; family Poaceae; genus Poa; species Poa pratensis. Next base: position 27,345,050 of record CAMZMU010000048.1, read on the forward strand.
CACAAATCGAGATATTGTCCAATATTTTTTTTTTTTTGGAGATTTTGCGCGCCGGTCCTTTTTTGGAGATTGTCCAATACGGTTACGCCCTGGAAATCACAACAGGCAGGATTTGCTCTATCATAGCCTCTTGCATGATCGTGATGATCTCATTCAGTTTGACTATATGTACTCCTGTATACTCCTATCTTTTCACTCCTATTCCTAACACAAAACAAGGCACTACAAATTCAATTGGAAGCTTCATTACGAACGCTGAGCACAATTTTAGACGCGGGAATTTTTTCTTAGTTGGACACTGACATTCAATCAATCGGGACACAAAAGAGAACTTGGACTCTCTCTCTCCCCGCTACAGTACCGGAGAGAGGCGATTTTTGTGTGACCCCGTTCGATCCACCTCGCCGGCGCAGCTTCGCTGGTTCCCCTTCCCTCCGCCGGTCGCTCCGGCGGCGGGAGGGTGGGGAACCCCGGATCTCGCTTGTATATAGTGTAGGTTCGAGTGGAACTTCCCCCGGCGGCGTTGTGGAGTCGACGATGCTGTCGGTGTGGCGTTTTGAGGCGGCGGATTTCCTCTCCGGTGGTGGTGCTCGGCGGAGCTCCACCGCAGATCTGCTGCCTTGCCCGCGCTCGCAGCTCCATGGAGCTGCTGTGCGCGTCTTCCCTCCACCGGAGTCCGACGAGCGGCGGATCCGGGTAGCTGAAGTTGTTGAAGGTGATGCTGTGTTGATTCAAGGCGATGGCGACGGCGGTGCAGGGTGGAGGCTCCATGGAGCTGAGGATCGTCGACTTCCCGTCCGCAGGAGGGCTCTTTCTGATCCAAGTCATCTGGGAAGGAGCAGCGGCGGCGCGCCGGCGGCACGGCCTGTTCTTCTCCGTCAACGTCGGGGTCCTGAAGGGATTATTTGTAATTTCCGTTTTTTTCTGGACCTATCTGTAATGGACCTTGTTTCAATATAACTTGATCTTTCCCCGCAAAAAAAAAAGACATTCAATCAACCGGAGCAGAAATTTCACCAATAAAATCTTAGGGCCTCACAAATTCCACGGAAACTTTGAGTCTTGAGCAAATTTCTGTTAAAATAGCGCAATGCTCAGCACAATACATTTACTCAATAGCAGTAGAATTATCTGCATTTGTATCAGCATTACAAATTTCCCAGTGAACTAGAATGCAGTTTCGGCAGCAACCATAAATTACCTCACAGTACTCGTGAGGTTCCGTTACAATCTTTTAGCAACATTGTGTCCCCTACCTATTTTCCATTCAAAACCGAGTAAAACTTGGAGAATTTACAAGCAAATTTTACATAGAGGGAACAAGAACATAACAAGGCCTCAAGCTCATAACCGTTAATTGTTAAAGTGATATCTGCATTTGTATCAGCATACACCACCACTTGCATCGCTGCAATCATGTTGAACTAGTATATCATACTGTGCATGCCTTGATGAATTTATCAAGCTCACAAGTATGACCCCAAAATCAGCTTGTAGCAAGGTAATGTTCATGCCACCACCTCCCACCCTGCACCTTCACTCCTTCAGTCATTCCCTCCTGAGGGCATCCACGGTAATGGATGCCCATCAACCCCATGCCGGCTGCAACACCTCAGCCTCCAGGCGGGCTCCTGAGACTTGACATGTTTTTTGCACACCTCAAAAAGTCAGAAGAGAGAGCCTAAAGCATGATAGCATCCCCATTTTCAGGTGTAACTGCTAAGGGCTTCATCTATGTTGTCAAATGTAAATATGACGCCATTCTGCAGCAACGACCTGAATCGCTGTTCATTATGCATGTCTATATGCCGAAGTGTATGAACTTTGTCACTGATGTTGACCTCAGCATGTTCACCTGCAGCCAATTGGGAGGCAAGTCAATACATATACCAGGTACTTGCTGCAGCAGCATGCTCTGACTTAATTTCTAACTCCAAATGGGACTATCATGCACTAACGGTGTATACTGTACGAAAGGATAACAGATAATAATGCTTATAATGGAAAACAAAATGATTTTAATGTTGATGGCGTGGATATAAAGATATGCATGATTTACAGTGAAAATGAGGATGCGTGCGCACAGTTGTCATAGGCTCAGGGCAGAAGACAATTTGTGCCAACGCATAACAAATGTTACAAGGGTGTGGACCACTGCTGCAGGATGCCTGAGCTGGAAAACACATAGACATGGCACATAGGACGCGACATGGCTTTGCACATAGGGCAGCTGGAAGGGGGTGATGTTACCACTATTACACATCTAGATGGACCACGAAATCTTATCCAAAGGTGTCTAGAAAAAAGAATAACAATGCATGAGACATGTTTGGTAGGTAGTGAGTATTGACAAGGAAAAAGGAAAAAAGATTGGTGATGATTCTTCTTAAATAGAATGAACACCATGATTACAAAAAAAATGGTTGAAAGAGTTGGTTGAGTAAATTTGCTTATTTCGCGAAAACACTAACGGAACAAACACTTATTGCCTTCAACATTTTGATCATCAATATTGCATGCGCAGTTGCTGGCTCTCTCTATTCTTCCATTGTGGCAATGAGATCAGTAATCATGATGAATGTACCTTCATAAGGGCATGGCGTTGTGGTCGGTCATCCTATCAGGTAACATCCATGAAACTGCAATTATCCAAGAGCAGATACACTACATATGTCGCAAGGGCTACACTTCAACATTTCACTGCCGAGACGATTCCTATTTAAAAGAGCAGACCTTAAGTATCTATAACTTTCCTCTAGATTCTCAACATAGGGGTTTGTTAGTATCAATTCTACACTTTTACTTGATAATTACTCTCTGGCTCTCTGCAAGAATAATTTCTAGGCCATTGGCACACTGTAGTTCGAAGCTCTCAGAAATTTCATAATGTAAGGCACACATAGCATATTTTGACTGAACATAGATACAGTACCTTGAAGCGTCGATAAGTTTCTCGCCTAATTACATATGGCAACGAATGTTCTTGGCTATCAGTCATAATTATGTGACATCTGAAGGCATTCTTAGACGCTAGGAAACAGCATATGACCCTCTTGCAGTTGCATCCATCCATCCTAACTTGCTGGCCAGGAGGCCATGTCCATGGTCAGGACGATGAGCAGCAATCGCAGGTGGTAGTATAATTCAAGAAGAAGCCTCGGCTGCTCCAGACGCGCCCTGCACCAACATATCCCCCCTTCTACTCTTACTTACATCTCTAATTACCAATTTCTACCTGCATTATTGTAACTTTTCTAGCTACTACCAAGAAAATGTATTGTTTTGTCTTGTCACACATCTACTCTAAGGAAAGAGAAGATAGGAGATAGAATTGCTGCTCTTCTGCAACTAGTCTCCCCCTTGGGCAAGGTAAGTAACTGATGATCTAGCTAGATTGATTAAAAATTACCTAGAAACAAGAAGGTTAAGATGTATTTTGGCTTAGTTTGCTGCTGCTAAACTGAGTTGTGCTGTGTTGTACTTGCTACTATTATATAAGTGCAGAGTAGCAAAAAAAATAGAGGAAATGTTGGTTAACCGAGCGATAAAATAAGCAAAAGCTTATGTGTGGACATATAGTATAATATGAGCCGTCAACATGATGCAGGGTGGTATGAGCCTCGACTGTGTTCATACAATTTTTAGTTGCTTGTGCTCACCAACAAACTTACTTCTGTAATGCTCATGGGTTACCTAGTTAAGAATTAAGCGAACATGATATTCTTCTATATCTAGACAAATTTGGTTCAGTTACTCACGAAATAACCCAGCCCTGCTCAACAGTTGGAGGTTAACATCGTGATGCTGATCTAAAAACTCCAGCTATTTGTTCAATAAAAAACTTAGTGATTGGAAATAATGGAATATATATTTAGCAAATTAAAAAGTGCAATGCTAAGATTATCTATTGCCTTTGGTTCCCCTGAGATTCAACCGTCAGCAAGCATGCTATTTTTTTCCTAAACAAAAAACTTGAAATAATTCGTCACAACTTAATCAGCCTGAACATTCCATTTTTGTTTACAAACCTAAGCTACCGATGAAAAGAAAATAGAATAAAGTCAGTGTTTCCTTCTTCAAAGTATCAAAATTGATATGTATAATAAGTTTGGAAAACTAAATCTTTCATTCCCTTCTCATGAATTCAAAATCTTAAATATTATACATGGTAAATATTCTCTTTGATGAAGTACTTCTATACTATAAGAAGCATATGACATACAAGAGTACAAGTAAAACAGGGAATATGACCAGTACGTGGTTCAGCGGCAGCAATTAGCAACAGTGTAATTGCTTACCTGGTAGCTTCTGCTAATTGGCAGGGTGAAAATGGCCAACTGCAACAGGTAAACCAGATATGATTATTCCTGTGTAGACATTCATTGATGGACCTATAAACTCAACAGAAACACAAAGGTGGTACAACTTTAGCACACAAATGTAAAAAATGGATTAGACTAATGACTCAGTAGTGCCATTAGATCAGCTGGTAATAATTTGCCATGACGAACCAGCAGTATCATGACTTAGCAGACCTTTTCAATTCTACAAAATATCTGGACACGTTTTATCCCTGTTTTGAGTGTTCAAACGTCGGCAACTACACAGGACATATATATAATACAAGAAGAAACAAATATGCAAGTATTTGGCATATACTCCAGAATACAAGCATCTAAACCATTACCTGTAATTGAATTGCCCAATACATCCTAAATATATCCTGCTATGACATTTCAAAGAGCAAAACTTTTGCGGCGTCATATTGTCAATGATTCTTCTCTTGTGGAATACTCTTTTAGCCCAAGAGGTGGGCATCGTGACTTGGACACTGACATCCTAGATTATGCTCCGTGAATCCAAATGCCCAGCACCTTTGGCTAGGATTACAGAAGCAGAATCTAACGGCGAACTATTTATGAACATGGAATAGTCGGGATAGTCGATCCAATTTTAGATTCTTCCCAGTCCTACTTGGAGATCGATCTTCTGTCTCTGGCCCATCTTTCTTCATATGTATTGCTTTCACCAATATCCTAGTTCTTGGTTCTGGAGCCATTACTCTCGACTTCATTGTCGTGTAATATTGCAAAGCCTTGTCCAGCTTTCCCTGGGAATGAAGTACATGAACCATAATAGTGAATGACCGCAGATCTGGACTGATCCATTCCTCTCCATCTCCTTCCATACTTGTTGTACCCCCTTTTCATATTTCATACTGACATAAAGGTTCAATATTAATAACATCTCTGGGTTTCTCAGTCGTTTTCAGAATGTAGGTGTATATGTCATATTGTTTGAAGAGCATCCTTCTTCTCCATATCATCCAAAAGCTCATATACCTTTCCCGTCCGCTTTATCTTAGTGAAGTGTTTTATCAACGTGTTGTAGGTAGCTACATCTGCTTGGCAACCGCAGTCATTTATCTCACGAATAATTTCGAGTGCTTGTGGAATATTTTTCTTGAAGCACAATTGGTCAATGATACAGTTGAGAACGCCACATCCGGATTTATCCCATTCGCTTGTAAACAGCTTGACTGCGGTACTAAGTTTGCTGGCTTTGGTCAGTGAACTTATGAAAGTACCATAGGTGGACATGTCCGGCTTGATCTTAGATGCAATGATTTGGTTCCAAACCCTTTTAGAATCCGCCAGGCTTCCCTTGACACACCAGCCATTAAGAATGATGTTCCAGCTCTTTATGACAGGAGGGAACACATCTTTCTTTTGGAGAAAGAGGGCCTCGGCCTCCTCGACGTGCTTGTACCATCAAAGGCTCAAAGCGACATCAGAATTCAGAAGTATCTTGAATCCAACCAAGTCGACCAAGAACCCATACTCCTTTTGCTTGTAGAACATCTCGATCGCCTCCTGCACCTTGTGTGCCCCTGCGGCCCTGCGTACCGGTTCAGCAGGACCGCAAACATCCTGTTCATCACGACCGACCCACGGCTCTCTTCAGGAATCTGCCCGATGTCAAGCATTTATGTGTACGTCCTCGGGCCATGGCATACGGGGGCAACCTGGCCACCCACTTGAAGAACAACAGCGCCACCTGCCAGTTGGACGTCTGCTTCTGGATGACTTTGAGAACGGCATCCTCATCCATCTCACCAGCAAACCAACAGAGATCCTTGCTGAGTTGCTGAGGTCAGTGTCGGCATCGCAGGACTTGAGGATTCTTAGAACTTCGCCGACCGCTGGAATCCTCTGAAGAGCTGGCATGGCAGAGCCTTGGTGATGCTAGAGCATATCCTCTTGGAAGAAGGCTTGGGTGAGAACTTGGAGGGAAGGCTGTCTCTAAGGCATTCTGTATTTCTGTCGAACATATGGCGTGCGCGTCTGCGCGAACCAGGAACATCAAGTTACCTATGAGCTGCGCATGAACAATGTTTGAGTTAGCTCATTCCTCAAGATTTCAGAGTTGACACGGTAGTGCGAGATGGGATTAATGGACATGCGTTCACGCCTTCGCGGGATGGCCGGCCGGCCGGCTCGTCGGACGAGGAGTAATAATCAGAGCACAGAGAGTCGCCAATTACAGACAACGAAGAAGAAGGGGTGGATACAGTGCGTACCGGAGATGGGGTTTTTGGTCCTGAGTACGGCGGCGAGGACGTCGTACGCCGGCGCACGCGGCATCTCACCGGGTGCGGGGACGAGGCAGAGCGGCGGAAGCGCGTCGCAGGTGGAAGTATGGAACCAGCACAGCACGCGCTCGGGCCTAATCCGTTCGGTGTGCATCGGACGGCTCACGGGAGTTTGCGGGAGGAAACTGAGTCTATGTTTAGTCCCACCTCGCCCAGCGGCAGAGGCAAACACCATTTATAAGCTAGCGTCTGCACAGCCTGTTGTCCCTTCGGGGACATCCGATAAAATTGGAACGATACAGAGAAGATTAGCATGGCCCCTGCGCAAGGATGACACGCACAAATCGAGAAATGGTCCAAATTTTTTCGAGATTTTGCGCGCCGGCCTCTCTTCTCACTTATGCCCCTCTGGTCTTTCTTTTTGGCCCTCCGAGTATAGTATTTGCTTACAGTGAAGTCCTTGAGCATTGTCCGCATCGCATTTAAGTCCTGCAAGCTCGCTTCCTTATTGGTCTCAGGCAAAGTTCTTTACAAATGAGGCCTGAAACTACTGCTGGTACACGGGATAGACCCTAGACACTCCTGAAGTCACAACAGGCAAAAGCCTTTTCTATAAAAAAATCGTGTTGATCTGATTCGGTTTGATCATATGCAATCCTAAATCCATGTATTAATCATAATTTTCTAGCATGCCTCTGTAACACAAGAAAAAAAATACTGTATAATGGGACATTTTCTACTAGCATTCCTAACACAAGAAAACAATATACTGTACAGTGAGAAATTCAACTGGACGTTCGTAACAACACTGAACATAATTTTCAACAAAGTTTTTTTTTTCAGTTGAACAGCGACATTCGATCATCTGGAGCAGAAATCACACCAATGAAATCTTAGGGCGTCACAAATTCCACGAAAACTCCGAGTCTCGAGCAAAATTCCATCAGAATAGCGTTACACACAGAACGATATATACATTCATAACGGACACGGATAACCGGCATCTGCATCAGCATTACAATTTTCATCAGTGAACTAGAACACAATTTGGGCAGTACCTTACAAAATTCATGAGGTTATGTTAAAATGTCATCGGCATTTGCATCATCGTGGGCAACTCTCTGACAACACCACGTCCATTGCTGCCATAAGCTTGAACAAGTAGATCCTACCAGGCTTTTATGACCCCAAAATGAGTTTGTTAGCAAGGTTATGCTCGTGCCACCACACCCCAGCCTGCACCTTCACTTCTTCAGCCACTCCCTCCACAAGAGGCATCGACTGTAATGGATTGCCCATCAACCCCATGCAGTGCTTAAGCACATCAGCCTCCTGCCCTCCTGGCAGGGTCCTGAGACTTGAGATGTTTTGTTCGCAGCTAAAAAGACAGAACCTAAGAATAACAGCGTCCCATTTTCGGAGCACTATTATCTGCTAAGGGCATCATCAATGTTGTCAGCTGAAAAACTGGTGCCATTCTGCAGCAATGGCCTGTATTACAATTACGCATGTCCACGTGCCAAAGTGAATGGACAGTTTGTCACTGATGTCTGATCTTGACCACGGCATGTTCACATGATGAACGTATCTTCATAAGGACGTGGTGTTATGGTAATTCATTATATCACAACCACATCCATGAAACTGCAACTATCAAAGAGCAGATACCTAGTGAATGGGATATAGGTACAGTTTAACATTCCACTGCTAAGAATCCTATTTAAAAGAGAAAACCTCAAGATATCCATAAAACTGAGTTTCCAGATTCTCAAAACCAAGGTTTACTAGTATCGTTTCTATAGTTTTACTTGATCGTTACTTTCTGCAAGAATAAGTTCTATGCCATTGACACATTGTAGTTTTAAGCTCTAAGAAATTTCATGTAAGAAGATAAATGTAGCATAGTTTGACTAGACATAGATAGAGAGCTTGTTAAATGTCATGAAATTTGCATCCCTAATTTTCACCTTGTTACATATGGCATTATGTACGCTCTTTGACTAACAATCTTAATTAAGCGACAACTGAAAGAACAATGTGTCAGGATTACCTTATGGGCTTGAACGATTGACGTGACGTTGTTCTTGATTAGTAAACACTTAATGCCAGTATAAAACTAGCACATCTTCACTCAAATATGACTACAATGGAAGTAATACACTAAGATCTTGGTATATGTAGAACTTGCATCAAACAGTAGCTGCCAAGAGAAGTGCAGGTTTCTTCTCAGTGATGGTAGAGCATACCGATCAGTTTGTTCTTTTTCCTAAAAGATCTAATATTTCCTTTTTCAAGTCCACAACTTTCAGAAAACAAAGTGAGGGGATGGAAATAGTAGTATTCCCTGAAATGAGAAGTGTAGGTTAACGCAACTTTCTTTTTATAGAAGAAGAAATGTGCAGAACTAAAATTAAGAGTTTAAGTGCTACACAATATAGTTATACCTTAACTTATTAGTCCACACCATCAACAGCCAATCCACTAGCACCTGCTGCTTTTCTCACGCCTCTTCTTTCCATAGTCTCCCTCACTTTGTCACTGTAGTTCCAGTGACCACCAGCAGCATACAGGTTAGAAAGCAAAACATATCCACCCTCTTCTGTGGGTTCAAGACGAAGGAGTTCTTCCGAAGCAATCTCTGCAACTTCGGTATTCTGACAAGCTGAACTCGCACTTAAAATGGAACCCCATATAGACCGACTTGGTTTCATTGGCATACTCCTAACCATTCCTACTGCACCAGACAGCCTACCTGATCGTGCAAGGAGATCAACCATACAGCCAAAGTGTTCTATTCCTGGTTCAATGTTAAAGCATTGCTTCATAGTATCAAATATCTTACACCCTTCATCTAGCAGACCAGCATGACTACATGAACTCAGAACAGCGACCAATGTCACGCCATTAGGTGCTACACCCTCCTTTTGCATATCCCAAAATAGGTCCAATGCTTTGGTTCCATGGCCATGGAATGCAAGGCCTGATATCATCGCTGTCCACAAGGTAACATCTTTATCTAAGGCCTTATGAAACACAGCATAGGCTAAATCAACATTTCCACATTTGCAATACATGTCTACCAGAGCAGAAGCCAGGAAAGCATCTTGCGTTCCATGTTCTTTAACCACCCGACCATGGACACTCTTTCCTGGGTTCAAGTCCCCCTTGCTTACAGCTGCAGAGATCAAAGTAACAGCAGTAACCTTATCAGGTCTTACACCACTGGCAAGCATGCCATTAAATAGCTGCAGAACTGCAGCGAATTCTCTGCATTGAGCATACCCAGCTAGAAGTATATTCCACGATATTAGATCCCTACAAGGTGTATCGAAGAAATATTTTCTAGCAAGGTCCAACATGCCAGCATTAGCGAACCCTGAAATCATGGTGTTCCACGATATGTCATCCTTCTCCCAAGCTTCACCAAATACTCTGATGGCAGTGTTCATTTCACCACGTTTGGCATACATGTCCAAAAGGGAATTGCTCAAAATCAATCCCCTGTCTGCTACACCCATCCTCCGCACGACCGCGCCATGAACGGACCTCCCGAGAAGCGCGTCCTTCAGACGTCCGCAGCAGGAGAGGAGAGCAACAGCCGCATACTGATCAACACCAATCCCCCTCGACGCCATGTCACGGAAAAGCTGCAGAGCCTTCCCGCTGAACCCTCCCTTGGCGTACCCTGACAGCATGATGTTGCAGGACACCGTGTCCAGCACCGGCGCAGACCGGACCATCGCCTCGGCCGTCTCCACATCGCCCGCGTCCAGGTACATCTTGACGAGCGAGTTCCGCAGGTACACGCGCGAGTGCAAGCCATTGAGGAGGACTTGAGCGTGCACCTGCTTCCCGACCGACGGGCAGTCCACGGACTTGAGCAGCGCCAGGAAGGTCCGCTCGTCGGGGGCAGCCGGCGACGCGAGGATGGACCTGTAGAGAGCGACCGAGCGGCTCGGCGAGGAGGCGAGCGCCGCGAGCACCAGGTTGTAGATGTAGAGGTTGGGGCGAGGCGTGAAGTGCTCGAACAGGAGCAGGCCCTCGCGCGTGTACTGCGGGAAGGCGACGGTGGCGAAGTAGAGGAGCCGGCTCATGGGGAACGTCTCGAAGGCGAGGCCGAGGCGGAGCATGTGGGCGAGGATGGACTTGAACGGCCGCGCCCCGCCCCGGCACCGCTCGAGGTGGACGAGAGACGGGTGGTCCAGGCGCAGCGAGATTGTCGGGTCCCAGGGGCGCGCCGCGGCGGCCTTGCCGGCGGCGGTAGCCATCACGGCGGCTTCGGGACGGGCGAGTGCGTTGTATTGTTGGTGGGAGAAGGGGATTCTCGTCGCCGGCGCCGCGAGCGTTCGAGCAAGTGTGACTCCGCCGCCCCGGAGCCGGCGGCGGTCGGCTCTGCCGAGTGGGGAGTGCTCGGTGGCAGACGGAGTAACGGTGGAAGGCCAAGAACTAACCATGAGCCCTCGATTCGTTACCCTCTAGCCCACTTTGCAGCGCAGGCCTTATATATCGCCTGTAGCGAGTCTGCGTACGACTCAATCACAGCGATTGCTCCATGGGCCAGCCCATGTTCGTTCCCTCGTTTCTTTTTCCTTTTGTTTTCTTTTTTGGTATTTTTATTTTCGTTTTTCTGTATATTTTTTTCCTTTTTTAGTATTTTTGAAAATTTTAACATTAAAAACATTCAGATTTGAAAATTTTAATTTTTTAAATGGTTTAGATTTTGAGAAAAATCATTTTATAAATGATTCAGATTTTAAAAATAGGAACCATAGTTGGCTGTGTCATTATTTTTAAATGGTTTAGATTTTGAGAAAATGGTTCAGATTTTAAAAAATGTTCATATTTGAAAAACTTGCACACTTAAAAAAAAAATACTTTGTTACCTCTGTTTACATGTGTATAGTGAACCATAGTTGGCTGTGTCATTATTTTCACCGCCCAGTCGATTCTCGATTGTTCTCTGCAGTCCCTCTATGTTTCTAGGCGCTAGCACACGGTGAACAAGGAAACTGTCAGCTGGATTGTTTTAGCTTAGGAAGTTATTAAAGTTGGCCAGACAACTAGGTTTACATATATGATATCACTTATACACACTGGACCATAAACCTTTCCTTGCTAAAGACTAACCACTAAAAAGGTCTTCTGTGATTGACATGAAAAAAAACTCGAAACTCTCATCCACGGCAGCATTGCTACATCTAGCACCTCCGGGGATGATGGGGTACTATGTGTTCTTGATGTATGTTAAGTAGTCAGGGGCCCGAGCATGCCTGTGGTTCACTAGTTGATCCACGTAGCCATAACTTCAAATGCCTCCGTGAGAAAGCCAAAGGTTGAGGCAGTGATGTGGGTTTTAGTAGTGAGGATATACAAACTAAGAGGAAAATATATATAACTAACATCAAGAAAAATCGGGGACATGTGTATTGGATGAGTTCCTAATGAATCCCAACCCCATACATTGCAAGTTATGCAAAAGCAAATATATCGTTTTAAAATCGCCTCACTATTAACACTTGGTATCTATATTTGGCAGTGCACGTATTCAGTATGCTCATATACAAGAGTCCATATCGTGTGGGTAAATATACACGGCTCATGGGAATATTATGCACATGTATGGCTGTAAATCCAGAACAACCATCCGAAGTGGACATCATGGCTATCTTTACTCGAGTTAGCTGCATCATGCTTCATCTACTTACCGGTAGTACAGTGCATATATTAGTGCGTCCGGGAGGAAGCATGGATTACTTTTTTTTAGGGAAAAGCGTGTATTTTTCATTGATTAATTAACATCAGAACAAAGTACACTCTGGATGCACTCCGGCATAGCATAAACGAAAAATAGTCTGCTCGATCACAACTACGAGCCAACATGTGTGCTCTGCTACATTCGCTTTACGATTGTAATGCATGAAGGTGCACGATCCTGAACCAGAGAAGCAATGTGTTAATCATGGATAGACAATGAGAGACCAAAATGATGTTGTTGAACTCGTAGTCTCGAGAGATCTCCAGACAACCTAATGGCAGCGCAGCCTAATGGCTTCTTTCGTGCATGATCTCTGCGAGAGTTCTGTCTAGCTAGCTGTTCGGTCGTGTCTCGCCAGTCTGTCTGGCAGTGTGTTGCCTGCCTGCATGCAAGTTAGCATGAATGCACGATCGTAGGTGTCTGCAGACGCCTTTCCCTGGAGCTTAGAGACTGTTCGGGGCAGTTCGGGATCGATGCAGAATACGTACGCGCGCGCACACACACAGAGATTTATGATCGAGCGACACGGCGAAACTGTAAAGCAGCATGTATGCATGCAGTAGACGGCGTAGTAGTGCTCGATCGACCGGATCCGGATCATGCTTCGCGCACTGTTACCCGATCGATCGATCATGGCGGCCGCGCGCGCACTGACCCAGGCCAGTCGCGCCGAGGGAATAATCATCACCGCGGCGAGGAAAGAAAAGGCGAAAAGCTCGGTCCCATTTACCGATTGACGACTCACTGACGATCGACACGGCGGACAGCGAGTGGGCGTCGACGGCGACAAGGGAGAGGCACTGCCGGCCAAACCGTGATTACATTAACTGATCGACGACTGACGCGCGCGACGCGGCCGACAGCGAGCGGGCGTCGACGGCGACAGGGAAGCGGCACGGCCGGCCGGCCGAACCGGCTGCACACATGCATGGGATTAGACCTGCCCCTCCCAGTATCAACACCGATCCACCACACCCTGACCCAACACCGATCTGTCCGTCCGCCCGCGTGCGCGCGCATGGCCTGGGTGATCCCGGCGGGCTGCACGGTACGTTCCATGCCCATGCCATGCCATGCATGCACCGGCATGGGTGCAGGCCGTGTTGTCATGTCATGCCTAATGCCACCATGCTTTGCTCTTCACCTACGCTCGACATGGGCTTCTTCCTCCCGAGCTCCCTTTCCCTTCCCTATAAACGATCGATCGATCAGCTGCCCTCGCTCTGATCTTAATCAGTGGCGTTCTCAATCGATTTCCAACTTCCAACGACATGAGAATCTCTTGCTTCGACTTGACGGATTGCAGGGACGGTGAATTCACCTCTTGGTGCAATGACAGCTTACAAAATGGACGTGAAGTCGTGAAGCGTGATGTGGTGGCCGTGGCGTTGCCGGCCGCCTGGCTCAGTTGGCCTTGCCGGCCGCACCCTACTCGGCCAAAAAACGCAAGCACTAGCACTGAATTCCCGAGAGAAGAAATCCAAGAGCGTGGACGTACATCGAGCCAGCTAGCATGCATGGGCTCAGTTCCTGCAACGAGCCAACGACACGCAGACGTGCCTTTGTTCGTGGCCCCGGTCACGCACCATGGATGGTGGATCACAGTACACATGCAAGAAGTTGCCGTTTACGGACGGGCAGGCCGGAAAGGCGGCCGGCGGAGTAGCCGGAAGGGGTAGAGGATCGAAGGAGGGGCGGTCATTGGTCATGTGGGCTCGCCGTGGTTATATAGCGGCGTTTCCTCGAGCGGCAGCGTATTCCTTCGATAGCAGCCTCTCCAGTCAGATTGTAGCCACACCCTGAATCCAGCCACAGCGCAAATCGAGAGAGAGGAGCTACTGCCCAGTCCCCGCCTCCGTCCCGAACCGTTGGAGAGGAAGCCGCCGCTCTCCGACGTCGCCCTCGCGCGCCTGCACGCCGGTTCGAGGTACGCCCTTTTTCCCGCTTGAAAGGGATGGGAGGAGCGGCGTATCCTGCCGCTGCTCGCTGGAGCAGATCGAGCTGGGGGCGGCCTGGCTGCTGCTCGCTGCGGGTCTGGCGGCGCTCGTGCAGGGTAGCGAGCTGAGTCAGAGCGATTTGTTGTGCAAACATTGCATGCTTACAGCTAGGCCCAGATTAGAAGTTCGTTGTTTTTCATTGGGCTACAAAATTATTCTCTTTTATCGGTCTAGCTTGTTTCGCTTTATCAGTTTTCACTTGGATAAACTTAGTTATAGCTTGTTAGCATGAAATACAGAGTCTTCTCATCAAACCTAAAAAGTTAGTAGGTAGGAGTAATGATTTAGTCTCTGAAAGTAAGGGATTAAGCCATGTGTCATTTCATATCCTTGGATCCTTTGCTTAATCTCCCATTGATTAATTTATATTCCCCTATACTCGTTTTACTGTGAACAGTGTCTTATTTCCTTGAGCAGCCATTATTTGATGTCGTGCTACATGAAGAGTGGCAAAGGAATATTCAGAACCAACAAGGCGTTGGTAGTATGCTTGCGGCTGATGATGCTTCTTGTGGTGCCATATGGTAGGAAGACTGTCGAGGTTCACATCTCCCTATCATTTTGATCCAAGTTAATTATGTAAGTCAAATTTCTTGTGCATCAATGCAGAAGAGATGGCGGTGCAAGCCGAATGTTCTTGTAACTATAGCCAGTTGTGGAATAGCGGCAAATCGTGCATCAAGCATGGAACCTGCAATGTGCCATGCAGGGCCGAGGGCTTCGACAACGGCAGCTGCATAGGCTTCTTTCTATGCCAGTGTTGCAGGGACTGCCTTGGCTAGCTCACCTATTTATGCATACTATGTCGTATATGACACCACATGCATGCTCAACTATCGCTATGAGTGCACTAGGCATGAGTTGCGAGTGAAATAAATTAGGAAGCGTTCTCCATGTGCTGTAATTAATTGATGAATATTAAAATTTGGGATATTTTACGGTACATTCTACTACTTAGTTTAGCGTGTAGTATAAAACAGATCCTACGGCTAATACTGGATGGGCCAGAGTTGGGCCCAAGGACGACTTGGTAATTTGCCAAAAGGTTAGAACGTGTGTTATTAATCATAATTAATAGATATACTGCCGCCGGCCCGCACCGTCGCGAGGCAAGGTCGACCACGAGGTAGCCGCCGAAGCCAGGGGAGGGGCGTACCGGATTGCCTCAAGAACCGCACGGCGGACATGGGCGGCAGTGCCATAGACGGGTGCGGCGACTTCATGCCCCCCCGAGGAGGACGGCTCGCTTGGCACGCTCCCGTGCTCTACCTGAAGACGCCAGCCACCACAACTTCCACTGCCGGCTCGTGGCTTTAGCCCGCTGGCGTCGAAAAGGACCAAGTTCATGGCGGAGCAGAAGGCGCGCATGCTGGGCTTCTACGATGAGACCAAGTGGCGGCTCAGAAGCTGAAGAACGCCGTGGCCATGGTGGAGCTCTTCTGCCACGAGATCGGCGTCAAGCTTTCCGTCCTCAACGTCTGGACCCTGCTGCGGCGTGACTCGCCCTCCGCGCCCACAGCTGCTGCGCTTCCGTCGGCTCTCGGGTGTGCTAGCTTGGGCCTGCCTTGCGCTCTGCACGGGAGGTGCCGGACTGCCGGAGACGCCGTTCGATCTGTCACCAGCGTCGGCTGAGCTGCGTTCTCGTGTTTCTGGCCGCCCCTCCCTGGCGCATGGGCACTTCTCCCTGTTCTTCTACTGCGGCCGGAGCACCAGCATGAGCGGCTGATGACCGTGCCGCAATGGCACAAGTAATACCGACATCAAGAATTGATACGAGATGTTTACCATTAATTCTAACTGGTCGCTCTAATTTAGTTGCATCGCATCTCACCGTTCCACAGAAAATGATGCTTAATTAATTCCATGGCTCTTTGGCCGTGGACGCTGTTAGCGATAGTACTTTGTACGGTTCCTGTACGTCAAGTATATGGAGTAGTACTCCAATACGATACGTACCCCTCATGTATTGCCACCGGTGGGGCTTTTCCACCGCCTATATTAACACGTAACCGAGCCCCTAACAGGGTATCGCTTCTGCCAAACCCTAGAACACTAATATGGTATCAGAGCTGGCTCTTCCTCGAGTCTAGCCGCCGCCGCCGCCGCCGCTTTCTGCCGCCGCCGCCGCCCAAAACAACACAACCAATACTCCAAAAGCTTGCCGCCGCTGCCGCCGCTTGTTGCGGCCGTAGTCGCCGCCTCAAAACCACAACCAATACTCCAAAATCTGCCGCCGCCGCTGCTGTGATCCACTGCTGCCGCCGCCGCCACAAACCACATCCAATACTCCCAAAACAATATTTGCCGCCGCCGCCGCTGTGATCTACTGCCGCCGCCGCCGCCAACAACCAATAACCCAAGCCCTCCCTCCTGCAAAATCACGCTCGTCACCGCCATGTCTTCATCGATCTCGGCCGTGCTCCCCGATCTTGGTTCACCACCGTCGGAGAAGTTGACTCGGGACAACTACCTGTTCTGGGCTGCTCAAGTCATGCCCTCCTTCAGAGGAGCACGTGTTCTTGGCTTGCTCGACGGCACTGACGTCGCGCCGCCCCAAACCCTGGAGTTCGAGGATGAACACAAGAAGAAAACCACCGGATCCAACCCTGCGTATGAGGTATGGCTTGCCCGAGACCAGCATGTTCTCAGCTTCCTCACGAGATCTATTTCCAAGGAGCTGCTAGCCCTCGTTCTAGGACTTGAACACACCGCAGAGGTATGGGCCGTGATCAAGAATCTTGTTTCCTCTCAATCCCGCTCCAAGCTCACAAACCTGCGAGGTGCACTGCAAAACACCAAGAAACTTGACTCTACTGTTGATCAATACTTTGCAAAAACGAAGTCTCTTAGTTTGGCCCTTGCTGCTGCTGGAAAACCGATAGGAGATGATGAGCTCATTGGTTATATTCTTAATGGACTTGATGGCACTTACACTTCCATTGTTGTTTCTGTTAATGCAAACCCTGGTACCACCTTGTCCGAGCTGTATGATCAGTTAATGGCGTTTGATACCCGTGAAGAGATGCTCAGCGAAACCGGCCAGGGCAACGGCACGTTTCGTTCCTCTGCCAACAGCGCCTCCCGCCAGCCACCACCACCCAACACTGAAGACTCTGGACGCCAAGGAGATGGACGCCGTGATGGCGGCCGTCGCGATGATGGGCGTCGCTTTGATGATCGTGGCCGCGGAGATGGATGCCGCGATGATGTAGGGCGCCGTGACTGGCGCCGTGATGATGCTGGGCGCCGGGACGGGCGCCGCGATGATGGCTGGCGTCATGATCGACGTCGTGATGATGCTGGGTACCGGGATGGGCGCCGTGATGATGGCTGGCGCCGTGATGATGGCTGGCGTCGTGATGGGCGCCGTGATGATGGCTGGCGTCGTGATGGACGCCGTGATGATGGCAGGCGTGATGGACGCCGTGATGATGGGGGACGTCGCCGTGATGGTCGTCGCAGCCGTGCTCCCACTCCGTATGTTGACACTACATGCCAGATTTGCAAGATTCATGGTCACCCAGCTAGTGATTGTTGGTGGAGGTACGATGATGATGATGACCGTGATGATGATACCCATGACAAGCGTGCCAATGCTGCCTCATATGGAGTTGATACCAACTGGTATATTGATTCTGGAGCTACAAACCACATTACCGGAGAGCTGAGCAAACTTTCCACCCATGAGAAGTACACTGGTCGCGATCGGATCCACACTGCGGATGGTACTGGTATGCCTATATTTCATGTTGGTCATTCAATTTTGCGCACTCCTAATAGCTCCTTACATCTTAATAATATACTGCATGCTCCTAATGCTTCACAAAATCTCCTATCTGCACATAAACTCGTTCTTGATAACAATGCTTTTATTGAAATCCACCCTTTCTTCTTTTTGATTAAGGACCAGGAAACGAAGAAAATCGTGTTTAAGGGTCCTTGTCGTGATGGCCTCTACCCTCTTGTGCCCGTGTCCCAGGAGTCCTCCAAGCATGCCTTCCTCACCACGCCTTCATCATCCACATGGCACAGTCGGCTCGGCCATCCCTCTTCCTTCATAGTGCAACAAGTTCTTAGGAGAAATAAGTTATCTCATTCGCCCGAAATAAGTCCTTACATATGTGATCCATGTCAACAAGCAAAGAGTCACCAACTTCCCTACCCCATATCTACTAGTGTGTCCACTGTTCCCCTAGAGCAAGTTTTCTCCGATGTATGGGGTCCAGCACCTCTTTCTGTTGGCAAACACCAATATTATGTAAGCTTTATCGATGATTTTAGCAAGTTACTTGGATTTATTTACTTAAGAAACGTTCTGATGTTTATCAAGTGTTCCTTAATTTCCAACAACTTGTGGAACGTAAATTTGGGCGAAAGATCATTACCATGCAAACTGATTGGGGTGGTGAATATGAAAAACTCCACGGTTTCTTTCAAAAAGTAGGAATCACTCATCATGTGTCATGTCCTCATGCTCATCAACAAAACGGCTCGGCTGAACGCAAACACCGTCATATAGTTGAAGTTGGTTTAGCCCTTCTTGCTAATGCATCCATGCCCTTAAAATTTTGGGATGAGGCATTCCTTACCGCCACATTTCTTATCAACATGATTCCTAGCAAAGTTCTCAACTTTGATACTCCCATGGAAAAACTCCTTGAAGTGAAGCCCGACTATACTCCTCTTAGGATTTTTGGTTGTGCCTGTTGGCCCAATCTTCGCCCATATAACAAACGCAAACTCTCTTTTTGTTCCAAACAATGTGTTTTCCTTAGGTATAGTCCCCTTCATAAAGGTGTTAAATGTCTTGATGTTTCCACTGGACGCATCTATATCTCACGTGATGTTGTTTTTGATGAGCGCATTTTTCCCTTTGCTGCTCTTCACCCCAATGCTGGCGCTCAACTCCGTGCTGAAATTCTTTTGCTTCCTAAAGATGACATTCCTACACCGGGGAGTGCACAAGTTGATGATCACATGAATATTGCACCATTTATACCAATATCTGTTACTACTAATCCTCCTGTTGTTGAGATACATGATGATGCAGAACACACACCAGACTCCAGTGCAGCTCAAATGATGAAGAAACGACTGAAACTTCTGAAGAAAACGAACCAGCCACGTCCCAGGAACACGACATGCATGGCGAGGCTTTTGATGCTGATTCGCCTGTGCTATCTGATGCGGATGAATCATCCTCGGATCCAGTGCAATCATCACCTGATGATTCTGCACCGTCGTCCCTACGTGCGGCCCGGTCTTCACCGCCCCGTGCGTCTCCGTGCCACTCCACACGCGCCACGTCCTCGCCTCGGTCCCCGTCGCCTGCGTCGCCACGCACCGAGGCTGCATCTGGCCAGTCAAGCTCGGCCACGTCGCCTGGCCTGTCGGAGGAGCCGGCCACTCCAGTGCATGTGCATGCGCCTCCTGATTCCGAGGTTGTTGGCAGTGCTTCGGCTGCCTCCTCTGGATCCTCTGCACCAGCTCCTCCTCCGCCCCCTCTTGTGGCTGAGCCTCGCACACGCCTTCAAAAAGGTATTAAACAACCGAAAATATATACCGATGGTTGTATTCGCTATGGTATGTTCACATCTACAGGAGAACCAAGCAAACTCTCGGAGGCTCTCAAAGATGATAAGTGGCACAATGCCATGCAAGAGGAATATGATGCACTCATCAAGAACAATACTTGGCACCTTGTTCCCTCTAATTCCACCAAAAATTTGATTGATTGTAAATGGGTTTACCGTATCAAACGACATGCAGATGGCTCCATTGACAGGTACAAGCCACGCTTAGTTGATAAAGGGTTCAAACAACGCTATGGCATTGATTATGAAGACACATTTAGTCCTGTTGTCAAGACAGCCACTATCAGACTTGTTCTGGCAGTTGCTGTGTCTCGAGGATGGAAATTGCGGCAGCTAAAAAAGGAAAAAAAAGATCCTGCGGCCCGCTCATATCCCACGCTAAGGACTAAAATAGTCTAGACGTGAGGGGGAGTGTTGAATATAAATATATTGCCTAGCCCCTTTCCATCAGTTCGGACTTTTGGTTTAGATGGTTAGTGCATCAATTCTATATGGTATCAGAGCCAAGAGGTCTCGAGTTCGAGACCCCGCTCACGCGGATAAAAAAAAAGGAAAAAAAGATCCTGCGGCCCGCTCATATCCCACGCTAAGGACTAAAATAGTCTACACGTGAGGGGGAGTGTTGAATATAAATATATTGCCTAGCCCCTTTCCATCAGTTCGGACTTTTGGTTTAGATGGTTAGTGCATCAATTCTATAGACGCCTCGCAGGCTCGCACGCGAGGCTCCGGGAGCGCTGCGCCGCTCGGGGCTGGATGGTGCTTGGCCTTGGGCGAGACGGCCGCCGTGTGGAGCTCTCTTTACTTTGACGCTGCTCAGGTACGGGAAGAGCCAGGCTAGGGCAGGGCGCCGGCGACGCCCGGCAGCGTTAGGTGCGGACCATGGCGACTGTCGATAGGCTCTGACACGAACGCAGACAAGGGACTTGCTGGAATATAAACTGTGTGAAGTTCCATCCCCGGTCTTGGTCCTATTTCTTTTTATAACCTGGGTGTGGGATTTGAACAGTGCAATACCGAAAGTACCCTCGTGCTAAAATATACTACACGAAATCAGGTTGTAGTATTGCGATTCTAGGCTGTTGGATCTGGAAAATAAACGGTCTATCTTTATCTGATGTACCGTAAAAAGTCTCTAAAATATTGAAGGTGCAGTTCATATGTGGCAATTTTTTGCTCACCTTTCCTTGTTAATAATAACACTAATCATCATAGCTATCATCGCCATGTACTTCTTTTTTGAACATTGTTGTTGCCTTTGGCTTCCTGTTGGTGGATAGGGCCAGTGTAGGATACTACATCGGCCATTCACCGGTTTTGAATTTCTCGAGTCATTCATTTGGGAGTGGTGGTGGCTGTCATCTTCAGGATGTGGACAAGAAAAACACGACTCAACAATGTTGTTGATTTGTGTGTGAGTTGTTGAGCATATATACCTACATAATTTGGAACTTGTGGATAATTAATCTGGAATCAAGTAAAGTAGAAGGGGTGCATTGTGTAGAATTTTCAAGGGTTAACACGAGAGTTGTAGCGGTACCGCCCATAAATTATAGCTTACAACACTAGGCACTACCGGAAAATCAGACTTTTCCGTGAGGCCACTACTTTGCCGTGTGCACCAGTCTTGCGGAACACGGCAAAGGAAACTCTGCCGTGCCGGAAACCAAGTGCTCACGGCAAAGACGACTATCACGGCACAGTACTGAATAGGCGCACGGCAAAGTTTCCCGCACGGCACACATCACAAATAACACACGGCACAGAAACCGTGCTCGGCAAAGAACTCTTTGCCGTGCGTCTTTCCTCACCAACACGGCAAAACTGTGCCACCCGCCACGACCAGCATCGGCAACTTTCCCGCACTTGAAATAATTTGGCGGGAACATGTTTGCCGTGTGTCATTTGAAGAGATCACGGCATAGACTTGACAAATTTTGGCCCCGTTTCGGCGGCCAATTTCCCGCCATCTGATTGGCGTCTTTGCCGTGAGCCTTTTGGGCAAAACACGACACAGAAGTATTTTGCCGTGCGCCCTTGTGTCTCATCACGGCAAAGAAATTGTTTGCCGTGCGCCATTCTATGGTACGCACGGCAAAGCATGTATCAGCTTCCTTTTTTTATATGCTTCCATTGTTTATTTTCTTTGTTTATTTTTTACTCCCTGATTATGTTAGGTTAGATCATATAAACATCTCAACCAAACTTTGGGCACACACATTAAAACATGATTCCATGCTCGGCACCCGAAACGGGAGTTTTCACCTGTAAGTGTGGGAACTTACTACGGAGTAAGAGGGGTCGGTGAAGGGGGTCGCACCTCGGAGCCGTATCTTGGTTCCCACAACCTACCAACACACTGTTATACATATATTAGGGACCCATGCAAGTTTTTGTGGGATTCCGACGCTCCGGACCCCGCTACGGCGAAACCCTACGCCCGCTGGAAAAAAGTCAAACCTGTCGATCTACCCCTTTGACCGGCGCCGAGAGGGGGTAGACGCATGAACTTTTTTGCTTGGTTGTGTTAGGTTGGTACATAGGACAATGGGGAACCAACATTTCATGTGGTTCGTCGCATGATTCCGTGCCCGGCACCCGACACGGAGTTTTCACCTGTAAGTGTGGGAACTTACTACGGAGTAGGGGTCGATGAAGCGGGTCGCACCTCGGAGCCGTATCTTGGTTCCCACAACCTACCAACACACTCTTGGTTCCTATGGCCTAACCTAACACAACCAAGCAAAAAAGTCCACTGGCCTACCCCCTTTCGACGCACGTCTATGGGGTAGACGAAAACGTTAGGGTTTTTCCAGCGGATTCAGGGTTTCGCCGAAGCGGGGCCCCGGAGCGTCGGAACCCCACCCAAACCTAAGTTGTGCCATACCATATGTATACAAGTGTGTTGTGTGTTGTAAATGTGCAATATCCTACTCCTAGTTGTGACCGGCTTCACCGACTTCACTTTCTCTATAGTGAGTTTCTGCACTTAGAGGTGAAAACTCCCCTTTCGGGCGAACCGGATGGAATCTTGTGTTGATCTGGTGTAGACTTTGGTTTCTCATGTTTCTATGGCCTAACCTAACACAACCAAGCAAAAAAGTCCACTGGCCTACCCCCTTTCGACGCACGTCTATGGGGGTAGACAAAAACGTTAGGGTTTTTCCAGCGGATTCAGGGTTTCGCCGAAGCGGGGCCCCGGAGCGTCGAAACCCCACCCAAACCTAGGTTGTGCCATACCATATGTATACAAGTGTGTTGTGTGTTGTAAATGTGCAATATCCTACTCCTAGTTGTGACCGGCTTCACCGACTTCACTTTCTCTCTAGTGAGTTTCTGCACTTAGAGGTGAAAACTCCCCTTTCGGGCGAACCGGATGGAATCTTGTGTTGATCTGGTGTAGACTTTGGTTTCTCATGTTTCTATGGCCTAACCTAACACAACCAAGCAAAAAAGTCCACTGGCCTACCCCCTTTCGACGCACGTCTATGGGGGTAGACAAAAACGTTAGGGTTTTTCCAGCGGATTCAGGGTTTCGCCGAAGCGGGGCCCCGGAGCGTCGAAACCCCACCCAAACCTAGGTTGTGCCATACCATATGTATACAAGTGTGTTGTGTGCTGTAAATGTGCATTATCCTACTCCTACGTGTGACCGGCTTCACCGACTTCACTTTCTCTCTAGTGAGTTTCTGCACTAAGAGGTGAAAACTCCCCTTTCGGGCGAACCGGATGGAATCTTGTGTTGATCTGGTGTAGACTTTGGTTTCTCATGTTCCTATGGCCTAACCTAACACAACCAAGCAAAAAAGTCCACTGGCCTACCCCCTTTCGACGCACGTCTATGGGGGTAGACGAAAACGTTAGAGTTTTTCCAGCGGATTCAAGGTTTCGCCGAAGCGGGGCCCCGGAGCGTCGGAACCCCACCCAAACCTAGGTTGTGCCATACCATATGTATACAAGTGTGTTGTGTGCTGTAAATGTGCATTATCCTACTCCTACGTGTGACCGGCTTCACCGACTTCACTTTCTCTGTAGTGAGTTTCTGCACTTAGAGGTGAAAACTCCCCTTTCGGGCGAACCGGATGGAATCTTGTGTTGATCTGGTGTAGACTTTGGTTTCTCATGTTCCTATGGCCTAACCTAACACAACCAAGCAAAAAAGTCCACTGGCCTAGCCCCTTTCGATGGACGTCTATGGGGGTAGACGAAAACGTTAGGGTTTTTCCAGCAGATTCAGGGTTTCGCCGAAGCGGGGCCCCGGAGCGTCGGAACCCCACCGAAACCTAGGTTGTGCCATACCATATGTATACAAGTGTGTTGTGTGCTGTAAATGTGCAATATCCTACTCCTAGTTGTGACCGGCTTCACCGACTTCACTTTCTCTCTAGTGAGTTTCTGCACTTAGAGGTGAAAACTCCCCTTTCGGGCGAACCGGATGGAATCTTGTGTTGATCTGGTGTAGACTTTGGTTTCTCATGTTTCTATGGCCTAACCTAACACAACCAAGCAAAAAGTCCACTGGCCTACCCACTTTCGACGCACGTCTATGGGGGTAGACGAAAACATTAGGGTTTTTCCAGCGGATTCAGGGTTTCGCCGAAGCGGAACCCCGGAGCGTCGGAACCCCACCCAAACCTAGGTTGTGCCATACCATATGTATACAAGTGTGTTGTGTGCTGTAAATGTGCATTATCCTACTCCTAGGTGTGACCGGCTTCACCGACTTCACTTTCTCTCTAGTGAGTTTCTGCACTTAGAGGTGAAAACTCCCCTTTCGGGCGAACCAGATCGAATCTTGTGTTGATCTGGTGTAGACTTTGGTTTCTCATGTTCCTATGGCCTAACCTAACACAACCAAGCAAAAAAGTCCACTGGCCTACCCCCTTTCGACGCACGTCTATGGGGGTAGACGAAAACGTTAGGGTTTTTCCAGCGGATTCAGGGTTTCGCCGAAGCGGGGCCCCGGAGCATCGGAACCCCACCCAAACCTAGGTTGTGCCATACCATATGTATACAAGTGTGTTGTGTGCTGTAAATGTGCATTATCCTACTCCTAGGTGTGACCGGCTTCACCGACTTCACTTTCTCTCTAGTGAGTTTCTGCACTTAGAGGTGAAAACTCCCCTTTCGGGCGAACCAGATGGAATCTTGTGTTGATCTGGTGTAGACTTCGGTTTCTCATGTTCCTATGGCCTAACCTAACACAACCAAGCAAAAAAGTCCACTGGCCTACCCCCTTTCGACGCACGTCTATGGGGGTAGACGAAAACGTTAGGGTTTTTCCAGCGGATTCAGGGTTTCGCCGAAGCGGGGCCCCGGAGCATCGGAACCCCACCCAAACCTAGGTTGTGCCATACCATATGTATACAAGTGTGTTGTGTGCTGTAAATGTGCATTATCCTACTCCTAGGTGTGACCGGCTTAACCGACTTCACTTTCTCTCTAGTGAGTTTCTGCACTTAGAGGTGAAAACTCCCTTTCGGGCGAACCGGATGGAATCTTGTGTTGATCTGGTGTAGACTTTGGTTTCTCATGTTCCTATGGCCTAACCTAACACAACCAAGCAAAAAAGTCCACTGGCCTACCCCCTTTCGACGCACGTCTATGGGGGTAGACGAAAACGTTAGGGTTTTTCCAGCGGATTCAGGGTTTCGCCGAAGCGGGGCCCCGGAGCGTCGGAACCCCACCCAAACCTAGGTTGTGCCATACCATATGTATACAAGTGTGTTGTGT
Organism: Poa pratensis; assembly: GCA_947311845.1. Taxonomy (NCBI): domain Eukaryota; kingdom Viridiplantae; phylum Streptophyta; class Magnoliopsida; order Poales; family Poaceae; genus Poa; species Poa pratensis. The sequence continues at coordinate 27,370,721 of CAMZMU010000048.1, forward strand.
GCTGTAAATGTGCAATATCCTACTCCTAGTTGTGACCGGCTTCACCGACTTCACTTTCTCTCTAGTGAGTTTCTGCACTTAGATGTGAAAACTCCCCTTTCGGGCGAACCGGATGGAATCTTGTGTTGATCTGGTGTAGACTTTGGTTTCTCATGTTCCTATGGACTAACCTAACACAACCAAGCAAAAAAGTCCACTGGCCTACCCCCTTTCGACGCACGTCTATGGGGGTAGACGAAAACGTTAGGGTTTTTCCAGTGGATTCAGGGTTTCGCCGAAGCGGTGCCCCGGAGCGTCGGAACCCCACCCAAACCTAGGTTGTGCCATACCATATGTATACAAGTGTGTTGTGTGCTGTAAATGTGCATTATCCTACTCCTAGGTGTGACCGGCTTCACCGACTTCACTTTCTCTCTAGTGAGTTTCTGCACTTAGTGGTGAAAACCCCCCTTTCGGGCGAACCGGATGGAATCTTGTGTTGATCTGGTGTAGACTTTGGTTTCTCATGTTCCTATGGACTAACCTAACACAACCAAGCAAAAAAGTCCACTGGCCTACCCCCTTTCGACGCACGTCTATGGGGGTAGACGAAAACGTTAGGGTTTTTCCAGCGGATTCAGGGTTTCGCCGAAGCGGGGCCCCGGAGCGTCGGAACCCCACCCAAACCTAGGTTGTGCCATACCATATGTATACAAGTGTGTTGTGTGCTGTAAATGTGCATTATCCTACTCCTAGGTGTGATCGGCTTCACCGACTTCACTTCCTCTCTAGTGAGTTTCTGCACTTAGAGGTGAAAACTCCCCTTTTGGGCGAACCGGATGGAATCTTGTGTTGATCTGGTGTAGACTTTGGTTTCTCATGTTCCTATGGCCTAACCTAACACAACCAAGCAAAAAAGTCCACTGGCCTACCCCCTTTCGACGCATGTCTTTGGGGGTAGACGAAAACGTTAGGGTTTTTCCAGCGGATTCAGGGTTTCGCCGAAGCGGGGCCCCGGGTCACACCTCGGAGCCGTATCTTGGTTCCCACAACCTACCAACACACTCTTATACTTATATTAGGGACCCATGCTAGTTTTGGGTGGGATTCCGACGCTCCGGACCCCGGTACGGCGAAACCCTACGCCCGCTGGAAAAAAGTCAAACCTGTCGATCTACCCCTTTGACCGGCGCCGAGAGGGGGTAGACGCATGAAATTTTTTGCTTGGTTGTGTTAGGTTGGTACATAGGACCATAGGGAACCAACATTTCATGTGTTCCGTCGCATGATTCCGTGCCCGGCACCCGACACGGGAGTTTTCACCTCTAAGTGTCGGAACTTACTACGGAGTAAGAGGGGTCGATGAAGCGGGTCACACCTCGGAGCCGTATCTTGGTTCCCACAACCTACCAACACACTCTATACTTATATTAGGGACCCATGCTAGTTTTGGGTGGGATTCCGACGCTCCGGACCCCGCTACGGCGAAATCCTACGCCCGCTACGGATCTAGGGTTTCACCGAATCGGAGCCCCGGAGCGTCGGAAACCCACCCGAACCTACATTTTTCCATACAATAAAAAGTATATAGATAATTGTATTAACTAATACTAATAATCACTCCAAAAAAATAGTAAAGAAGAAAAAGAATTAAAATAGAAAATAAATAGAAAGAAAAAATGGAAAAAATGAAGGCACACGGCAAAGGCTGTCTTTGCTGTGTTCCTTTCTTACACACACACGGCAAAGGATGGTATTTGCCGTGTTCCCTTATTACACGCACACGGCAAAGTCCGTGCCCTTATCCACCTGAAATAACTCTGTCGGCCGCTTCTCTCACCCACTCACTCGCACACGCGCCCACCACATCCACCACCGGCCCGCCGCCGCCGGCCTCCCCTGCCGCGCTCCTTCACCCCGCGCCCCCTGCCGCGGTCCTCCACCCCGCCAGCCTCCCCTGCCCCGCTCCTCCACCCCGCGCCCCCCTGCAGCCACCACCTCCCCGGCCCGTCCGGGGCGCCGCCGCCACGCCCCGGCCACCCCGCCCCACGGCCAGCTCCTCCTCCACGGCTGCTCCTGCTCCACGACTGCTCCTCCTCCACGGGCAGCTCCTCCTCCACGGGCTGCTCCTCCTCGACGGCCAGCTCCTCCACGGCCAGCTCCTCCTCCACGGGCTGCTCCTGCACGGCCTGCTCCTCCCGGCCAGCTACTCCTCCACGGGTTGCTCCTCCACGGCCAGCTCCTCCTCACGAGGTACTCCTCCTCTGATGTATTTTTTTTAGTTAGTTAGTTAGGTTAGTTAGTTAGGTTAGTTAGTTAGGAGGTAGAAGTGTAAAGAAAAAATGGTGGAACTAGTAAAGTCGTAAAGTCGTAAACTCGTAAAGTCGTAAAGTCGTAAACTCGTAAAGTCGTAAAGTCGTAAACTCGTAAAGTCGTAAAGTCGTAAAGTCGTAAACTCGTAAAGTCGTAAAGCCGTAAAGTCGTAAAGTCGTAAACTCGTAAACTTGGTTTCTTATTTATACTCCGTCTCTTATTTAGGAGCTGATATTTATGTTGTACATCTGTTCTTATATATATGTTCTTTTTGTGGTTTTCAGATGTCGTAGTTTACGGGGCTTCTTCTCCAACTGAGGAGGGCCGCCTCGGTGCCCTGTTCCGTCCCCGACCTTCAGCGGTGATCGACCACGCTTCTAGGGTATACATCTTTCGCCTCTCTTGCTGCATAGGTTTATTTTGGTCTAGATCACCAAGTCAGTCGAGTCGCGTAACCCGAGTCAGATCCCATCCGGAAGGGTTACAAATTTATAAATATGCAGGATTGTCCATCTTTGCATATTTATAACCGTAACACTTCCGGGTTGTCCTGTTGGACAGTCCGAGTACGTGTAGATCGGGTCGTGTTCCATGTTCTACCCCTTCCTGAGACGGAATTTCGGCAGCACCTCCCCGTTGTTCTTCGGATGCACACCCTCTCGGCTTGACAAGCTCGAGACGTGTATTCTGAAGAACAGCGGGGAGGTGCTGTCGAAATTCCGTCTCGGGTCGGGGTAGAACATGGGACACGACTCGATCTACACGTACTCGGGCGGGATAGGCCCCTACCCATTAGAAGTGTAGGTGAACCCTTGCATGTTGTAAAAGATAAAATTTGGCCGTAAAAAATGGTTTTGTTAAAATTCAGTGACATGTTGAACTGAAAGCATTGTGTATGTCTTTTTTGGTACCGATTAAAGGATGGATCCGAGACAGAACCGTGAGTGGATGTATGCTGGCAGAAAGAGTCCGTGGGAGTTTAGTGATGAATGGAGAGATAAGGCCGAGGAGTTTGTGAACAAGGCGTTTGACATCAGCAGCAGACCCATGAAAGTGTTTTGCCCCTGTTCAAAATGCGATAACCGAAGGCGACAGTCGAAGGTAGATGTTAGTACGCACCTGATCAAGAATGGGTTCACACCATTCTACCATGTTTGGAATTACCATGGTGAACAGTTAGCAAAACGTCCTAGAACCGAGCCACGTCAGATTCAGCCAGCGGGAGAATTTGACACTGGGTTCAACAACTGCTTAGACGCCTTTGTCAATGCTAATGCGCCTGAAAGCCGTCGTGTAGAGGCGGAGACACCTCAGGAGGCGGAGACAAGTGAGCAGCCGGATGAAGACACGAAGAAGTACTACGAGACTATGTTTGGCTCGCAGAAACCCCTTCATGAACATACAGATGTTACCCTTCTAGATGCCATCGCTCGCCTTATGGCCGTGAAGTGCCAGAGGAAGATATGCAGGGATGGTTTCGATGATATTCTGGCCGTCGTTGGCAGCCTTCTACCGAAAGGGCATATCTTGGCGAAGAGCTTCTACGAGGCGACTAAATCCTCCGTGACCTTAAGATGTCATATGAGAAGATAGACGCCTGTCCAAAGGGATGCATGCTATTCAGGAAAGAACATGCTGGAACAAATTATTGCATCCATTGCAATTCCTCTAGGTACTTCGAGGTCGACCTCGGTGGTGGACAGAAGAGGCAGACCGGGATTCCCCAAAAGATTCTCCGGTACCTTCCATTTATACCGAGGATCCAGCGGCTTTACATGAACAAAGACACTGCCCAGCAGATGCGATGGGCCGCGTTAGGGAACAGATACACGGACAAGATGATACATCCGTCGGATGGTGACGCATGGAAGAACTTTGTAGCGAAGTATCCACTGAAAGCGGGCGACCCGAGGAGCGTAGCTGTTGCTATATCAACCGATGGGTTCAATCCGTATGGCATGTCGGCGGCAACATACAGCTGTTGGCCGTGTTTGTCATACCCCAGAACCTCCCCCCCGGCGAGTCCATGAGATCACATAACATGTTATTGTCGATGATAATCCCAGGACCGAAATACCCGGGTAAGAACATGAACGTGTACCTGGAACCGCTGGTTGAAGACTTGGCTGTTGGCTGGAACGGTCGCGGGGTCCGAACATATGACGCCTCAACAAATGATCACTTCGATATGTATGTCTGGTACCACACATCCCTGCATGACTTACCAGCGCGTGCTTTGTTCTGCGGCTGGTGTACACATGGGAAGTGGCCTTGCCCACAGTGCAGACAGGCTGTGACTTTCTCATGGCTTACGAAGGGAGGCAAGTATTCATGCTTTGATCAACATCGACAGTTCCTTGAGCCAGGTCATAGATACAGGAGTGACGTAAAGCGGTTCGAGAAAGGAGTCGAGATCCATGCTCCGAAACCACGTCTGATGACCGGAAGAGAAATCAAGGCTGAGCTAGAAGCTCTCGTGCCTAACCCCGATGGGAATGGTTTCGTGGGTTATGGGGAGACGCACCAGTGGACTCACATTCCGTGCTTCTGGAAGCTGCTCCCTTACATGGAGGATGTCGAGCTTCCACACAACATTGATGTAATGCACACCGAAAAGAATATCGCTGAGGCTCTTTATAGCACCATCATGGACACTGAGAAGACGAAGGATAACGTCAAGGCTCGAATGGACCAACAAGAACTTTGTGACAGGCCAGATCTTGAAATGAAGCCTCCTGGAGTCAACGGCACTAGGTGGTCTAAGCCAAAGGCTCGGTTCTGCCCTACAAGGCCGGAAAAAAGGGAAATATTACAGTGGCTCGTGGAGTGTTTGTACTTCCCTGATGGTTATGCAGCTAACTGGGCGAGGTGTGTGAACCTGGACACGCAGCGAGTAGGAGGGCTGAAGAGTCATGACTACCACGTGTGGCTTGAGCGCATAATGCCGGTGATGATTCGAGGCTATGTCGATGAGGAGACTTGGCAGTACTGGCGGAGTTGAGCTTTTTCTTCCGGCAGATTTGTGCAAGGGAGTTAGATCGTGAAGTGGTTCTGAAGCTGCATGAACAGGCACCCGAGTTGCTTTGCAAGCTAGAGACGATACTTCCGCCAGGGTTTTTTAATCCGATGCAACATATGATCTTGCATCTCGCGCACGAGGCTTTAATGGGGGGGGGGGCTGTGTCGACCCGTTGGCAGTTTGGGCCTGAGAGAAAAATGAAAGACCTACGCCAGAATTGCGGGAATAAATGCAAGATCGAGGCATCCATGGCCGAGGCATGCCTTAACGAGGAGGTGTCAAACTTCACGACAGGTTTCTATGATGCCAACATTCCCACAATCCACAATCCAGTCGTTCGCTACAATGCAGCCAACCCTGAAGATGTACCCAAGCTTAGCATCTTCATAGGGCTCGGTGGCAAATCAAGTGGCACGAAGAAGTTCATCATGAAAAAGCTCGAGCGGGATATGATCTCCTCGTATATCTTGATGAGTATGGAGGAAGTGAAGCCGTACCGCGAGTAAGTCTTTCACCATTTAGTATTTCACAAACATTCACTCCTATATTCGTGGCTAACTCCTCTTTTCTCATTGGCGTAGACGATTCACTCGTGAAAACTGGAAGCTGAGAAGGGACCCTACCCCGAAAGAGTCGAAGGATCTTTTTGACAACGGTGGTGGTTTTGGCAAGGGTGGTGGTTTCATTAGCTGGTTCGCGGGTTTGGTACTGTTCTGTCTAACTTTTCTAGTACCGTGGACATTCATCGATCATTCCTCGTTCTAAACTTCTCGTGCTAAACTTGTAGGCAAAAAAGGACAAAGAGATGAAGCCAGAGCTTAGAAACATTGCCCATGGCTTTAGCCATTCCGTCAACTCATTCCATGCTTATGACGTGAATGGATATCGCTTCCATACCCATGACCACACAACAAACCGGGGCAACCGGAAGACAATAAATAGTGGGGTGTTATGTGAAGGCTCAGATAAACTCCATTACTATGGAAGAGTTGAGGCTATATACGAGTTGAATTATGGTTTTGGTAAAGGGCTAGATCCCGTTGTATTCAAATGCAATTGGTTAGACCCGCGTCGGGTTAGACGGGATCCTACAATTGGATTGGTCGAAGTTGAACGAAGCTCCAAGTATTCGGGAGACGACGTCTACATTTTGGCTACCCAGGCCTTCCAAGTATTCTATCTCCCGTACCCGTGCAAGAAGACATCAAAAGCATATCAAAAGCGTCTACAGGGGTGGGATGTTGTGGTGACGGTACCGTCGCACAGTAGGCCGGCTATGCCTAACGGTCAAGATTACCGCCGCCTAGACCCCTCAACATCTGACGGCGAGTTCTATCAGGATGGAGGGCTCCCTGGGAAATTCACTATCAACTTGCCGACCGATGATGACATGGAATACGCGAACAAAACGAAGATGCTGGAATGGAGGAAGACACCGCGCATGATGAAGTCGAGGAGGTTCATAACCAAGCCGACGTGACTTTGCTAGAGCGCTTCCACGCAGGACTTCACGTCGATGAGCCAGAGGGACCACCTCCAGGTTCCGTGGATGGTTGGTGGTGTGGCGACCCTGACAGTGATGACGACACGGGTGGTCCAATAGTTGGTCCCGATGATCTCGACACAGGCTACTGATAGCGATGAGGACACATGTATTAGTAATTGCCAGTCTAGCTTATATGTAATAGGTCAATGCTACTTTATGTAATAGTGATTGTCGCTACTTTATTTTGTGAGAACTCATTGTCGCTACTCCATTTACCTTAATTGTCTCTACTTCATCTAATTGTATTCATTTTCGCTTTACTCATTGTTGCTTCATCTATTTACCTTAATTTTGGATCATGTATACTGATGAAACCTATTTTTTTGTCAATGCAGGAAACATGGGGGGAAACAAATTGAAGAAGGCGTTCGCACAAAGGGTGGGTGATGTCTACGTGTGCTTCTATTCTTGTAGACAGTGTTGGGCCTCCAAGAGCAGAGGTTTGTAGAACAGCAGCAAGTTTCCCTTAAGTGAATCACCCAAGGTTTATCGAACTCAGGGAGGTAGAGGTCAAAGATATCCCTCTCAAGCAACCCTGCAATTAAGATACAAGAAGTCTCTTGTGTCCCCAACACACCCAATACACTTGTCAGATGTATAGGTGCACTAGTTCGGCGAAGAGATAGTGAAATACAAGTGATAGGGATGATTATAAGTAGTAACTGCAATCTGAAATAAAGATGGCAGCAAGCAAACATGTAGCAGAACTTGATGTAAACGGTGTTTCAATGCTTAGAAACAAGGCCTAGGGATCATACTTTCACTAGTGGACACTCTCAACAATGATCTCATAACTGAATAAGTAAAAGCTACTCTTAAACACTCTCTTGTTGGATAACAAACACCATTCATTGTGTAGGGCTACAAAAGCACACCTCAAGCCGGAGTAAACAAGCGCCACAACGTCATAAAGGAATCACACACGGTGCACACACTGTCACCTTTACACCGTGGAGAGTACCGGAGTTCATATTAAAGTAACCTATAGAGTGCATAATAGATAAAGAGTAACATCTACATATTCAACTAGATTAGCACAACTGAACACAAGTAAATACTACTCGGGATTATTCTCCTTCTTGATGAAGCAAGAGTACTATGCGTAGGGCTGCAAAAGCACACCTCAAAGTCTGAGTAAACAAACACCACAATTCCCAAGAATAAGCCATGATAAATGTCTAAATTATTCATAGAGTCACACAAGTACCCACACTGTCACCTTGATACCGTGTTGTCACAATGACTCCAGAAACTAGACAAAATCACTTGAGTAGCATAAACATTATTAATGTATTCAGCGATACTAGCAATACACATGATCACATAAAGATCACACCATGGAGAGAGAGATGAACCACATAGCTACCGGTAGAGCCCTCAGCCTCGGGGGAGAACTACTCCCTCCTCATCATGGGAGTCAGCAGCGGCGATGAAGATGGCGGTGGTGTCGATGGAGATGACTCCGGGGGCAATTCCCCGTCCCGGCGGCGTGCCGGAACAGAGATTCTGTCCCCCGAAACTTGTCGTCGATGGCGGCGGCGCTGCGGAACTCTTCTGGAAATTGACTTGGTTTTAGGGTTTTCGCGTCTGAGGGAATAATAGGCGAAGGGGCAACGTCGGTGGAGGCCGAGGGGCCCACACCACCTGGTGGCGCGGCAGGGGGCCCACCGCGCCGGTGTGGTTTGGCCACCTCGGCGCCCTCCTTCGTCTCTCCTTCGGACTCCGTGACGTGCTGGAAAAATAGGGACGTGGCCTTTTGTTTCGTGCAATTCCGAGAATATTCGCAGAAGTACTTTTCTGAACCAAAAACAGCAGAAAACAGGGAACTGGCACTTGGCATCTTGTTAATAGGTTAGTCCCAGAAAATGCATAAAAGTGATATGAAGTGTATATAAAACATGTAGCAAATGGTATAATATAAGCATGGAACATCAGAAATTATGGATACGTTGGAGACGTATCAAGCATCCCCAAGCTTAGTTCTACTCGTCCTCGAGTAGGTAAAACGATAACAACAAATAATTTCTGAGGAGACATGCTTTCACACAATCTTGATCAATATATTGCAAGGCTCATGTCATGAATGAAGTGACTCAAAGCAATGGTCTATAGTTTGCTAACAAATAGATAAAGAGTAAACAATGAATCATATAAGCAAAAACTTTTCATGAATAGTACTTTCAAGACAAGCATCAAAAAGTTTTGCATAAGAGGTAACTCATAAAGCAATAGATTCAAAGTAAAAGGCATTGAAGCAACACAAAGGATGATTAAGTTTCAGCATTGCTTTCAACTTGTAACATGTATATCTCATGGATAGTTGTCAACATAAAGCAATATAACAAGTGCAATAAGTAAACATGTAAGAATCAATGCACACAAAGTTGACACAAGTGTTTGCTTCTAAGATAGAAAGGAGTAGGTAAACTGACTCAACATAAAGTAAAAGATAGGCCCTTCGCAGAGGGAAGCAGGGATTAAATCATGTGCTAGAGCTTTTTAAGTTTTCGAAAGCATATAGAGAGCACAAAATAAGTATTTGAGAGGTGTTTGTTGTTGTCAACGAATGGTAGTGGGCACTCTAACCCCCTTGTCAACCAGACTTTCAAGAGCGGCTCCCATGAAGGACGTTATCTCTACCAGCAAGGTAGATCATCCCTCTTCTCTTTTGTTTACACATGTATTTTAGTTTCTTTATAGATGACACTCCTCCCAACCTTTTGCTTACACAAGCCATGGCTAACCGAATCCTCGGGTGCCTTCCAACATTCACATACCATGGAGGAGTGTCTATTTGCAAATTAAGTTGCTTACTGATAAATCAGGGCAAAACATGTGAAGAGAATTATTAATGAAAGTTGTAATTAATTGGGGCTGGGCACCCCGTTGCCAGCTCTTTTTGCAAATTATTGGATAAGCGGATGTATATGCCACTAGTCCATTGGTGAAAGTCTGTCAGAAGTAAATGACAAGATTGAAAGATAAAACACCACATACTTCCTCATGAGCTATAAAACATTGACACAAATAAGGAGTAATAAAGTTTTGAATAGTTTAAAGGTAGCACATGAAATATTTACTTGGAATGGCAGGAAATACCACATAGTAGGTAGGTATGGTGGACACAAATGGCATGGGTTTTGGCTCAAGTTTTGGATGCACGAGAAGCATTCCCTCTCAGTACAGAGTTTAGGCTAGCAAGGTTGTTTGAAGCAAACACAAGTATAAACCGGTACAGCAAGAATCACATAAAAACATATTGCAAGTATTATAAGACTCTACACTGTCTTCCTTGTTGCTCAAACATTTTACCAGAAAATATCTAGACCTTAGAGAGAACAAATATGCATCCCAAGTCTCAACAAGCTCTACGGTAGTTCTCCACTACTAGGCTTTAACTACATGATGCAAGAGCTTAAACATGATCTACTTGAGAGCTCAAAACAATTGCAAAGTATCAAATCGAAACAAGACAATGATCTACAAGAATGCATATGTCTTTTCCAATACCAACTACTACATGTAGCATTTTCTTTCTTCCAAACAAACACCAATCAATTTATTTAAACATAAACTCTCCAAATGATAATATAATGCAGCAAGAGAGTATTTATAAACAAGTGCTAACAGCTCGAAGAGATGCATGAAAAACAGGAGCTAAAAGCACTGCAGTAGCTAGTTAAGAATACTCAACAAATATAAGTGAAGAACATGAGTATTCACATGAAAAAGCGGAGCGTGTCTCTCTCCCACACAAGGATTGCTAGGATCCGAATTTATTCAAACAAAAACAAAAATAAAAGCACACAGACGCTCCAAGTAAAGCGCATAAGATGTGAAAGAATTAAAATATAGTTTCACTAGAGATGACCTGATAAGTTGTTGATGAAGAAGGGGATGCCTTGGGCATCCCCAAGCTTAGACGCTTGAGTCTCTCTGAATATGGTTGGGATGAACCACGGGGGCATCCCCAAGCTTAGGCTTTTCACTCTTCTTGATCACATAATATCACCCTTCTCGCTTGATCCTTGAAAACTTCCTTCACACCAAACTCAAGACAGTTCTCATTAGAGGGTTAGTGCATAATCAAAAATTCTCATATTCTGTAATGATACAATCAATCCCAAAGCTTCTGGACATTAGCTACAGCCACCAATGCTTTGTGGAGCAAAGAAATCCACACAAACATAGTAAAAGAGCGAATGCAAAACAAAAGGCAGAATCTGTCAAAAACAGAACAGTCTGGAAACGAATTTTTTCGAGGCACTTAAGTTGCTCAGATGGAACTGGTCCATTAATGAAAGTTGCGTACATATCTGAGGAAGATGCGTGATTTTTTAGAATTTTTGAATTTTCTACAGGGAGAAAAGCTCAAATTCGTGACAGCTAAAAATCTGTTACTGCGCAGAAATCCAAATCTTGCATCAACTTTCAATAAGAACTTTACTTGGCACAACAATGCAATAAAATAAAGATACAAAGGAGTTGCTACAGAAGTAAAAACTCCTTGACTCAAAGAAAAAAAAATAACAGCAAATAAAAACGATGGGTTGTCTCCCATAAGCGCTTTTCTTTAAAGCCTTTTAGCTAGGCATAGTGATTTTTATGATGCCCACATAAAGATGAGAGTTGAAACATAAAAGAGAGCATCAAGAAGCATATATAAAACATGTTTAAATCTAACACTCTTTCTATGCATAGGAGTCTTGTAAGAAAACAAGTCAATGAAGAACAAAGTGACTAGCATAGAAATGCAAAACAAGTGTAACTTCAAAAATTTCAACATAAAGAGAGAAGACTTAATATTATTGTGATATATGAAATCGTGTCTCCCTCTCTCATAAGGACCAGTAGGTCTTAAAGTACCCAGCAAATAAAAGCAAATCAAGAGAAAGCTCAAAACATTCATCATAAAGAGAAGAAATTTAGTAACATGAAGATTTCTATAACCATACTTTCCTCTCTCAAAATAATTTTCAGCGGCATCATGAATAAACTCAACAATATAGCTATCACATAAGCATTCTTATCATGATCCACATGCATAAAGTATCATTACTCTCCACATAAGCATGAACATTATCATTAGTAATAGTGAGAGTAAAAGTATCACATCCATCATTGTAATCATCATAAATTGGAGGCATAGAATAATCAAATGAATTTTATCCTCAATAGTAGATGGACTGAGAATATCATATTCATCATTGTAAACATCATATATAGGAGGCATATCATAATCAACATAAACTATATCCTCAATAGTAGGTGGACTGAAAATATCACAATGATTATAATCATCATATATTGGAGGCAAAGTATCATCAAAGCAAATTTCCTCCTTAAAGCTTGGGGGACTAAAAATATCATATTCATCACAACTAGCTTCCCCAAGCTTAGACTTTTCCATAGCATTAGCAATAATGGTGTTCAAAGAATTTATAGTAATACCATTGCTACCATCATGCAAACAAGCCTCCATAGGTTTTTTAATTTTCTCTTCAAAAGCATCATGTCCTAATTCAATATAAAGTTCATAAAGATCTCTAATTTTTTTGTTGTTTTCCATTAAGCCTAACTAGTGAAAATAAAAACAAGAAACAAAAAGAAATAATTGCAGAATCTAAAGGAGATACCTTCCAACGCTTACCTCCCCGGCAACGGCGCCAGAAAATAGCTTGATGTCTACGTGCTTCTATTCTTGTAGACAGTGTTGGGCCTCCAAGAGCAGAGGTTTGTAGAACAGCAGCAAGTTTCCCTTAAGTGAATCACCCAAGGTTTATCGAACTCAGGGAGGTAGAGGTCAAAGATATCCTCTCAAGCAACCCTGCAATTAAGATACAAGAAGTCTCTTGTGTCCCCAACACACCCAATACACTTGTCAGATGTATAGGTGCACTAGTTCGGCGAAGAGATAGTGAAATACAAGTGATAGGATGATTATAAGTAGTAACTGCAATCTGAAATAAAGATGGCAGCAAGCAAACATGTAGCAGAACTTGATGTAAACGGTGTTTCAATGCTTAGAAACAAGGCCTAGGGATCATACTTTCACTAGTGGACACTCTCAACAATGATCTCATAACTGAATAAGTAAAAGCTACTCTTAAACACTCTCTTGTTGGATAACAAACACCATTCATTGTGTAGGGCTACAAAAGCACACCTCAAGCCGGAGTAAACAAGCGCCACAACGTCATAAAGGAATCACACACGGTGCACACACTGTCACCTTTACACCGTGGAGAGTACCGGAGTTCATATTAAAGTAACCTATAGAGTGCATAATAGATAAAGAGTAACATCTACATATTCAACTAGATTAGCACAACTGAACACAAGTAAATACTACTCGGGATTATTCTCCTTCTTGATGAAGCAAGAGTACTATGCGTAGGGCTGCAAAAGCACACCTCAAAGTCTGAGTAAACAAACACCACAATTCCCAAGAATAAGCCATGATAAATGTCTAAATTATTCATAGAGTCACACAAGTACCCACACTGTCACCTTGATACCGTGTTGTCACAATGACTCCAGAAACTAGACAAAATCACTTGAGTAGCATAAACATTATTAATGTATTCAGCGATACTAGCAATACACATGATCACATAAAGATCACACCATGGAGAGAGAGATGAACCACATAGCTACCGGTAGAGCCCTCAGCCTCGGGGGAGAACTACTCCCTCCTCATCATGGGAGTCAGCAGCGGCGATGAAGATGGCGGTGGTGTCGATGGAGATGACTCCGGGGGCAATTCCCCGTCCCGGCGGCGTGCCGGAACAGAGATTCTGTCCCCCGAAACTTGTCGTCGATGGCGGCGGCGCTGCGGAACTCTTTGGAAATTGGCTTGGTATTTTAGGGTTTTCGCGTCTGAGGGAATAAATAGGCGAAGGGGCAACGTCGGTGGAGGCTCGAGGGGCCCACACCACCTGGTGGCGCGGCAGGGGGCCCACCCGCGCCGGTGTGGTTTGGCCACCTCGGCGCCCTCCTTCGTCTCTCCTTCGGACTCCGTGACGGTGCTGGAAAAATAGGGACGTGGCCTTTTGTTTCGTGCAATTCCGAGAATATTCGCAGAAGTACTTTTCTGGAACCAAAAACAGCAGAAAACAGGGAACTGGCACTTCGGCATCTTGTTAATAGGTTAGTCCCAGAAAATGCATAAAAGTGATATGAAGTGTATATAAAACATGTAGCAAATGGTATAATATAAGCATGGAACAGCAGAAATTATGGATACGTTGTAGACGTATCAGTGGGCAGCGTGAAGGCACTCCTGGTGGGATCGAGTTCGGCACCTCGACCTCCTCCCTCACCTCCACCCTCACCTCCACCTGCGAGGAGTGGACGACGTGGGAGTACGAGGACGAGAAGGAGGCCTACCAGGACTCCTAGTCCTCTCCCTGCCGAGGAGCCTGACGAGGATGACGCGGAGTACGATCAGGAGGTGCAGTCGGACTCTGAGAGCGAGTCGCTGGCTTCTGAGGATGAGCTGCTGCCGGAGGCTTCTGAGGAGGGCGAGGAGGAGGACGAGGAGGATGACCGCGAGGAGGAGGGGCGCGAGGAGGGACCTGGGGAGGACGGGTTTGTGCTTGACCCGACGCTGCAGTGGGACCCGCCGGAGGAATGGGTTGAGACTGAGGAGGATATCCCTGAGCCACGGACCAGGCCGCCGTATCAGCGGGGGTCGGCGAGACTCCCCGATCCCCGATATTACGCCTACAAGAACACTCTTCTCCTGCCTGATGGAAAAAGGTACTTATAATAGTTTTTGTTCAATTTTAGCTTCTCATTGTGTTTTGACCCGCTAACTATACTAATTTGGTTTTCTCATTGTGTAGGACATTTCAGTACCAGCCTCCTAAAGTGAAGGGACAACGTACCTACGCGAGCATCCTTGGATGTTGTCTCAGGAAGTTCTTCCCAGGGATTGTCACCCTCCCAGAGGGTGGCAAGAGTGTAGCTTGGACTTTCAGGCACTACTGTTTCGCGCCGGATCCCGATGGCGAGTACCGCAACATCGCGCTTAAGAAACTCGCCTATTTCTGGGTAAGTTTGTTTGACTTCTCATCATTCTATAAATCCGAGATTGCACTAATGGCTTTGACCCTATTTTACCTATGTGTGCATGCTTGTAGAACTTCTTCACCTGTCGGAAGGAGGATTTTGATAGGTGCGAGGCCATCGTTATGACGATGGCCTCTAAGATGGTGACGGACATGCACTACGAGGCTCGCGTGGAATCTGTCCGCAATTGGTACGCCGAAAAGAAGATTGGGCTGGACAAGAAGCGTGCTCGGGACATCTTGATGCAGCCATGGCAGTACCTGCAGGTAGCGTCATTTTTATATTATCGATTTTGTTGACCGCCGTGTAATATCATTAATATGTGTGTTCTGTGCACGTAGGTGCCTCCTCCGTGCGTCGGTAACAACAACGAGTGCCACGTCATGATGGTAGCGTGGTGGACTAGCCAGGAGTATCTCAAGATACACGCGGAGGGAAAGGCAAAGCGGACGGAGAACAAGGGTGGAACACACCGCCAAGGCAACCTCAGCCTCTCCCAATGCATACAAAATGAGGTGAGCAAATGCATTCTTTAATCCACCTCTGTTCGTGCTCTGTTTTGCAATATCGTCTCCTTTTCACCTATGTTCGTGCTCTCTTTGCAGAAATTGAAGACCGGCGTAGAACCCTCGCCCTTCGCCGTCTGGTCAAAGATGCGTACCAGGGATGCACCGGATCCTGAGACAGGGTCGATGTGGATCAACGAGAGCGCCGAGCTCCGAAGCAAGGGGTACACGGAGAAGTTCAAGGAGCGCAACGGTGAGGAAGCTGACCCTCTCACCAGTCCACTTGACGTCGAGGCTGTCGTGCTTGCGGGGCAAGGCGCGGCGAATGGCCGGCTCCATCGACCCTCGCACCGTCCCGTCTCTACGCTAGGTCCGCCGTGGGAGGGCGCCTGGTGCGCCTGCTGTGGAGACCCGCCCACGAGTTTCGAGTCTAGCTGTCGACGAGCTCCGGCAGAAGCAGGTAATCTATGAGCAGCAGCTGCAGCAGCAGCAGGAGCAGATCCGGCAGCAGCAGGAGCAGATGCGGCAGCAGCAGGAGCAGCATCAGGAGTATTGCAGGCAGCAGCAGGAGCATCAGACGCAGATGATGGAGTGGATATTTGGCACGATGCAGCGCATTGCTCCTGGGACGGGGCTGTTGCCATGGGAATGTTCCCTCCACCGCCTCCACCGATGTTCCCATGGGTATGTTCTCAAACTTGTCATTCTATCCATCTTATTGTTGTAACTAAATTACTTGTGTAATACGAGACTTTTTTCATGTTGTAGATGAATCCAGGATCGGCGGGTGGATCTCACTCGATGGCGCCGCCGCTTGGTGGCCAGGATAATCCGGAGGGGCAGCCCCAAATCTCCAACCCTAACGTTGTCCGGAGGATGCCGTGGGTATGTTCGCACGACTTGTCAAAATGCCATTGTCACTCTAGTTAGCCATGCCATTGCCACTTTAGTTCAACTTGTCAAAATTTAGTTAGTTGAACTTGTCAAATTTTACCCATTAGTTGAACTTGTCAAATTTTAGTTAGTTCAACTCATCAAATTTTAGTTAGCTTTCTTTTAATGCCATGACTATGCCATTTCCACCTAGTTGTTGAACTCATCATTTTTTTGCAAACATGTAGGACGATCCTCCTCAATGATGTTGAGGACCTACTCCGCCGCCGGAAGGCCAGTAGAGGTTAGTTACCATTTCAACTTGCTACCACTCTCGTTCGAAAACTTACTTCATGTCTCACTTAGATCGACATAGCCAATCAATGAATCTCAAATGGTCACTTGTGTTTTTGGGTTACCACATAGATCAACATGTGTTTATTGTTTACTTCATCTAAACTTGTGCTCTATACATGACATTTCCACTTTGTTAGTTTAATGATGCACATGACATTTAGCTATTTTAGTTGTCAAACTTGCTATCCGTCCATCTTCGCCTATGCTTATTCTTATTCAAACTTCCTATTTAATGATGCACATGACATTTAGCTATTTTAGTTGTCAAACTTGCTATCCGTCCATCTTCGCCTATGCTTATTCTTATTCAAACTTGCTATTTCGATCTATGCTTATTCCACTTTGTCAAACTTGCTATTTTAGTTGTCAAACTTGCTATCCGTCCATCTTGCCTATGACATTTAGCTATTTCCACTTTGTCCTCTATGCTTATTCAAACTTGCTATTTTAGTTGTCAAACTCATGATTTTTGTATGAACTTGTAGGAGGATCAACAATGACGTCCATCTTCGCCATCCGTCCATCGTCGCGGAGTTCATGTGGACACTTAGCTATTTTAGTCATGTTTGTGGACTTTAAACTATGTTTGTGCTATGTGGAGTCATTTGTGGACTTTGAACTATGTTGAGACTATGTTTGTGCCATATTTGTGTGAATTGTGATATAGTTGTGTGAATTGTGATATGTGATATGTTCAGATTGTCATATTTGTGTGTGAATTGTGATCTGTGTATTATTCTGTAAAATGCAGGGATTTTTGCAAAAGCAGCAAAAACCAGTGCCATATTGCCACTTTGCCGTGACAAAGAGCACGGCAAAGACATATGCCGTGAGGGGGCGCACGGCAAAGCAGCCACGTGGCCAGCGCCTGTGCTGCCTGGCAACTGCTTGGTGACCATATGGTCACTGTGTCGTGTGCTGGATCAGGTGCGGCGCACGGCAAAGGCGAAGGGTTTGCCGTGATTGCTTCCATGCAACACGGCAAAGGGTGGAGGTTTGCCGTGATGCCCTTCTGTGGACGCACGGCATAGGGTGGAGGTTTGCCGTGCTGCCTCTTCTGAACACGCACGGCAAATATTCAAATCACGGCAAAGGTGGGAGGTCGTCGTTGACCACGTCCGGCGATACGCTGGCCCACGGCAAAATAGAGACGCACGGCAAAATGGTTTGCCGTGCTGTTTTTACATGGAACACGGCAAAGACTCTTTGCCGACACGTATTAGGCCGTGTGGGCTTTGCCGTGCAGTTAGGCACGGCAAAGACTTTGCCGTGCTCCGAGCGGTCTTTGCCGTGTCCTGCGCCCGCACGGCAAAACTCCGGATTCCGGTAGTGAGGCATGTGTACCGTCGTCGAATCTAATCCCAATCACACGGTTGCTCACTTTCTTGCGACGAAGGGGATGCCAGTAGTTCATGCCGATGAATGTGATAATCACATGTGGAGGTACTCTGGTGTGTTTCCAATTTCACCCCTCAAAGTTTGCATTTTTAGCAATGGATCGCATAACTAATCATTTAGCTAGAGACCTATATATACTGTATTAGCCGGAATGCAATTTGTGACTTGTACTAGCACTACACGACTTTCTCTACGTATATATGTACCCACTCCATCTTTTCTGGAGTCAAACTTTTAAAACTTTGACCAAGTATACATACCAAAATATACACATCTATAACACTAAATACATTTAATATGAAAAATTGATGATAGTTTAATATATATTTTATTTGTCGATATTCTTTAGTCTCTTTTAGTCGTCCAGCAGCCGTAGCATAATTTGGTCATCTTTCAGAGTCATCTCAAGAAAAGAAAAAAGTTGCACTTTCAGAGGTTCCATCATGTCATGTTTGCCTTTCTATCCAGACATCTCTCTCTACGGGACAAAAAGTATCATGCGGTAGTGTGTAGTACTTAATTTCGATCGACGTGACAAAAAGCATCATGCGGCTGTGAAAAAAAGTCATGGCCGGTAATTCGATCGACGTTCAAGGATATTCTGTCTCGTTGTTTATACTGCCGTAGTGTGTACAGTAGTACTTAATCTTTGATAATTTGGTTACACCAGAATCTCAGTCAAAGCAAATCACACGTGGTTTTGGAACGGTACCACACGAGCAATTGCAAGACTGCATGCAAGTTCGAGGCAGTTTCAGCACGTGCACTCAATCGTGATCGATGCAGAATGCGCACACAAAGATTTTTGATCGAGCTAGCAACAGGGCGAAACTTGTAAAGCAGCATGAATGCGTGCAGAAGACGGCGTAGTAGTGCTCGATCGGGTGGATCCGTTATCAGTAACGATCAT
This sequence comes from Poa pratensis, assembly GCA_947311845.1. Classification (NCBI taxonomy): domain Eukaryota; kingdom Viridiplantae; phylum Streptophyta; class Magnoliopsida; order Poales; family Poaceae; genus Poa; species Poa pratensis. The sequence goes on from CAMZMU010000048.1 coordinate 27,389,695, forward strand.
GCTTCGCGCACTGTTACCCGATCAATCGATCACCCAGGCCCAGTCGCGTCGAGAGGGAGCCATCATCACCGGCACCGCGACGAGGAAAGAGAAGGCAAAAGCTCGGTCGTCCCGTTAACTGATCGACGACTGACGCGCGCGACGCGGCCGACAGCGAGCGGGCGTCGACGGTGACAGGGGAGCGGCACGGCCGGCTGCACACATGCATGGATGGTTGGCTCATCTCCCAGTGCCAGACCAGTAGACCACTACACCCAACACCGGTCTGTCCGTTGGCCCGCGCGCGCGCGCAGTGTCGTCCCTGTCTAGTGATCCCGGCTGGAGGGAGATCGCGCGCGCATGGGTGATCCCGGCGGGGCAGGCAAGGAGAATGTGATCTGCTGCCCTCACTCAGGCAAGGAGCATTTCTTTTCTCCTTCTAATATCAATACATGCAGCCCCTCTTGCATGGTTCTAAAAAAAAATAGTGTCGTTCTCGACTTCTCGCCGGTCAAGATCGATTTCCAAGGACATGGGAATCTTGCTTCCACTTCCTAAGCCTCTTGGTGCAATGACAGCTTAATTTGCCCGGCTCAGCTTAATTTGCCTGTATCAGCCGGAATGCAACTTCCGACTTTGTACTTTTTACGAAACACAGTACAACGTAGACGCTCTACACGACTTTCTTGTTTCTTCAGCGTATGTGTGTGAATGTGTCAAGGTGGTCTTATAAGAGTTTGTGCGCCGATTTCAAATGTGATGCACCCATGCCACTTTTCGTATAATACTACGTAGCTATTCATTTGGTTTACTCATATATTAGGTTTAAGTTCACGAGGAATTTTTTCGGTATGCATAAAGTAGGAGTGCATGACATTGAAATAAGACAGTTGCATTAGAAATTTCATTATCCCGGTCCATACTTATTCCACAGAAAGTGGTCCATACTCGCTACTCGATCTTTTTAGAAAATAGTTGCTGCAATAGAAGTCGGCTAAGTGAACTATGGCACTTGTGACGGGTGTCGAAGTCAGCACTTTCTGTCTATTATCAATGAAAACTAGCAATCTCGTGCTTTTTTGATAAAAATATATAACACACAAGGCATTAATTTTCAAAGCATTGATCACCTAGCCTACAACTCAAGCCATTCCGATCTTTCAGAATGCAGAGTGAATACAACTTCCCCTTGCTAAAAAGCAACTTCCCCATATAGGCGGGCAAATGGGGGTCAACCACCCTGGGCACCGACAAAAGGAGGCTCCCAGTTATAAAAATGTACTAATAATCGTTGTTTTGTTATCTATTATGTGAAAAGATTATTGAATATTTATTAAATGACTAAATTCGCGAGAGCAAGTCTACACGACCGATCAATTGTGTGACCACATATGTAGATACAAACCAATCTAATTAAAAACCACAAATTTATTTAGAAATATAGTCACCCTCCGATGGAAGTCGTACATTTTGTACAAACTGAAGTATGCACAATTATTTTTATCTTAGAAAGTCAGTATGATCACTAATATAGAAAATCATATTGCTAAATGTCGTGCGGATAATTATATTAAAAAAATTAAATCATCTTTATGCAAAAGTAGTTTAATACAATTAATTAATTTATTAGTGATTACTATTAGGGATAATATTACCAAGTACACATCATGTACACGTTGTGAACTCATTAAAGTATCCGCAACTCGTAAGACCTTTAACCAGAGAAATAGTATTAAAAATAATGCATTGTTCAATTTAAACTCTGGAAGTTTCTATAAATATTTTACCTAATCATACACAAAAAAATCTGTTCATATAACTGTTAGACCATGTGTTTTACGTATCTCTACCATAAATATTATAGATTATATAGGATATTTATTTGCTAGAAATTAATTGATGAACAAAACTATAGTACAAAATTAAAATCTTGCATAATGCAAATGTACTTTGCAACTACATGCATTATGACTATATAAAATGAATTCTATAACTAACATTTAATTATTATGTGGTTAGCTATTCCAGATAAAAATAGAAACTATACTCATTAATAAACATGTAAAATAAAGATTGGCCTAGTCGCTCATAGGAACATATCTATCCGGATAGACTCGATAGCCTATATAAATTTTGATCAAAATCTTTATCTATATAACATGCTAAAAATATGTATAAAAGTTTAATATAAATATTCCCCATGGGTCTAAATTTTGTTTGGACCAGCCCTGACTGACAAGAGTACTAGCAAAAAAATCAACGGAAGATATGGCATGATATTGAAAGGCAGTGAAGCATCTCAAATCACTGCCCGCATAGAAAGTCTAGCAGAAATTGATATATAGACATCAGTGGTTTAGCCGTAGACAGTGGTAGAGCATGACCAAAAGCGGAGGGGGGGGGGGGGGGGGCGGAATTCAACCCTTCGCTGCTAATTTTGCTGTAATTGCAAGTAACATTGTTACAGAAAAAGATGATTTTCAAGCTTGAAATGCACTTGATTTCATTTATTTACAAAGGTATTGACATAGCAAGTAAGAGGGGAAAATTAAACTGGTTGCCTAAGATACATCGATGACCTGAAGCGATTTGTTGATTTACAGGAACTGGCATAGTAAGTAAATTATGTTTCTGTTCGTAAAAAACAACAGTATTTTTTTGAGAGAGAGAATAAAAAACAACAGGAGCTAATCCTAGATGCACCGATGGCTAGCCCAATGGGCTAATCCCAGAAGGCCCATCTCAACACAAAGCCAAGGAACAATCTAGATAGCAGGCCAGCGACCACCCAATACCCACCCAATACGTCAATGGCTCTTTTTGGTAGCTCTCTTGTGCCAGCACCTACACAGCCTAGGAAACAAAAATGACCGATGAAAAGTATGCCCAAAAACGTATTCATAGTTTTTCAGGAGGAATTGGCAGCTTAGTTTCACGTCCAAGGCGCTCCGCCCACGGCTGTAGGTACGCTACACTAGAGGTTATGCGGAGCTTCCTAACCGTTCAGCGTGTAAATCTAGTACCCCCTCCGTTCACAAAAGGATGTCTCAACTTTGTCCAAAAGTGAATGTATCTATACATGCAACCATGTCTAGATACATCCACTTTTGAGCAAACTTGAGACATCCTTTTGTGAACGGAGGGAGTAACTTAGTAAGAGAAAGATAGAGGATCTCAACCGGATCTCAACCGTAACCGTACATACGAAGCAAGAGGCGGAATTGAGGGGTACACCGGCCTGGTTTAGCGCAGGGGCTATACGCCCGCGAGAGAATATCTAGTGATACAAGACGTTGGTTGATACAATGCATTGGAAAGAATATGGACCGTTCGATCTTGTATGTAGGGACAGGATCCATGCGCAGTGAGGCTCGGTTTCCTGGATGACTGATATGCAAAAGACACCCAGTTTATTCTATATTGAGAAACGAATCCCATCGTTTTCTTGTACCTGTAACCTATTCCTGTACCTCCTCCAGCTGATGTGCAAGAGAAGCCTCGCTCAGTTCAAAAAGAAATCAAATGGAGTTCTAGGGTTTGCTTGGGTACCTAGAACAGGGAAGCACAGATGCAGCCCGAGCAGAACCTTGCGCCGCCGCCGGCGGCGCTCGTCCTAGCGTCTCCGCCTCTGGAGCACGAAGCGTCTATTGCGCCCGCCGGATCTGGACCCGCCCCCTCCACCTGCGGCGCTGGATCTTCCCGTAATGGGGCTCTGCTTGTACGACGAACCGATTCCTCGGGAAGTGACTTGAAGATTGGAGGAGAAAATGTCATTTTGGTTAGTTAATCGCTTCAAACTCTGCAACGCTACTATCTATTGAAGTTATGTGCTAGTGCATGCACATTCATTCTGCAAATTAGGCCCACATTGGCTGTTGTGTGTTTCCAAATTTGTGTATTCTGCAGTAGTCGATTGTTGTTTCAAGGCTAAGAATATTTTGTTTTAGACTATGGGACGTTACTGTATCTGTAAATTCAGGGGAGAAAACATGTTGAAACTTCTCTTAGTGACAGCTAATTGTTCGAGAGAAGAAACTGAAATATTATCTCTCAAATGCGATTGCAGTAGCTAGATATAGGTTTAGCCATGGCCAAGAAAATTGACAAACTCGGAATACTTCAATGAGTGTAGATAAAGTTTACGGTTGGTTATATTAGTACGTACATGTTCAGAGTTCTATGAAAACTTAAAAAATAGTAGGACCTGTTTGATTCTTTAGTCTTCCATTTGATTGGTAATGATGTTACAACACAGATTTGGTTTCAGAGTGTGCGACATTACTGTACTAGAAAATCTTGAGAGAGGAGTTGTAGAAATTCAACCTATAATAGCTAACTGTTCATCTATAAGCACGTTTAGTAATTTATTGTGTGACAAGAAACTGAATTATTTTGTCTCTGAAATGCATGTTAAGTAGCTGGTTACAGGATTGGATGTGGCCAATTATTTTGATAAAGTCACAATGGTTCAAGGAGTCCAATGGAAAATGTGGTTATATACATCTGCAAGGTTCCATGGAAACTTCAAAACGAAGATTTGGTTGATTCTTCAGTAGTCATTTCATTGATTAGTGAAACTCTGATCTATAGTGCAGGTTATTAATCAAAGTCATTGTAGGACATCGATGTAGCAGATCAGTCTGCTCTCCTTTTCTAATTCGTTCTGTACCTTAAGTAGTTATTATGGGTACATGCTCCCCTTTTCTGAATATAAAATGTTTAGCTCTAGTACAAATTTTATTTCTAATTTGCTAGATATGTTAATACTGAACATCCAAGATTGTAACTCTGATCAATTTGATCATTTCTTCTAGGACACTGTTAGCAAGCAAGTATCTCAGTATCAAACAGCAGAAGTGAAAAAAGACACACTGCTCCCTCTATCTCATCAACTATCTACAATTCTAAATGGTCGAATTTTGCATCACAAATTAGACATGTCCAACGCTAGGTGTTGCATTCACTCATAGGCGTACATGCTTTCCTATGAAAAACAGTTTGCTTAGAAAGGACTGAGCTTACTTATTTGCCATTGTTCATCTGCGAATTAATAAAACAATCTAAATATAAGCTATGTATAGCTTGAAGTATGTCACCTGTAACTTATTTAACTTGTCTCCAAATTTTATCTGTACCGTACTGCCCATGATGGAGCCATTGGAAAGCTTTGCTCAGAGTGTAGGATCAACCACAGCAATAACACTCGCAGATGATGCTGAAAGCAGTTTCAAGGTACATGTTTGTTGAAATCTGTAATTAGATCTTATTTACCAAATCACTTCATTTATTCCCTATTCATAATTTTAATAGGGTGCGACCTGGTGCGGTACAGCTGATTCTGATAGTTACACAACACCAAAGAGATCAAGTAGCCTCCCATTTTCTGTAAGTATTTGTGTAATGCTCACCTTGGCCCCATCCTTATTTTTCAAGAAAACTTGGCCCCATCCTTATGTACTTAAGGATACATATGTATTTTCCAGGGGTCTATATACGGGCCTGATTGCAACGATACCTTGCAGCCTACAATTGGCATGGTTTTTGATAGTTGGGAGGATGGAGAGGCATTTTATACAAGATATGCACATGAGGCCGGCTTCTCAGTTCGCAGATTTACGCAGAACAAAGGTAGTGATGGCGTACCAGTGTGGAAGCGTTTTGTTTGTGCAAGGCAAGGATGGAGGCAAGAGAAAGATATTCTGGTCGGGCAAGTAAAGCCTAAGAGGAAAGTGAAGTTAAGTAGGTGCGGTTGCGAAGCGATGATCGGTTTGAAGAGGAGAAATGACAACAAGTATGAGGTCGCCAGATTCATCCATACACACACGCATCAGTTTGTCTCACCAAATAAGAAACAATTTCTCAGATCAAATAGGGATGTCAACAGTGAACTAAGGAGCACATTTTTCACATGCAACAAAGCATTGTTAGGCCCTTCAGCAACATATCATTTGCTTGGTGTGCAAAAAGGTGATCCTGCAAAGATAGGATGCACTAAGCGCGATATGCAGAATTTCTACCGTGATTTCAAGGAGTTAATCAAAGATGCAGATGCACAGACAATCATTGATGCTATGAAAAGTAAGCAGAAGGTCAATCCAACTTTCTTCTTTCAGTATGAAGTAGATGATGAGAACAAGCTAACACACGTTTCTGGGCTGATGGTACCTCTAGAAAGAACTACGCGCTTTTTGGAAATGTTTTATCCTTTGATTCCACATATCGCACCAATCGATATGACCTAGTATTTGCCCCTTTCACTGGCATCAACCACCACAAAGCTTCAGTTACATTTGGTGCCTCATTTTTATGCCATGAAAAGATTGGATCATACAGATGGTTATTCAAGACATTTCTAGACGCAATGGGAGGTGTTGCACCAACACTTATAATCACCGATGAGGACAAAAGCATGAAAGCTGCAATTGAGGAAGTATTTCCAAACACCGCACACAGACTTTGCATGTGGCATATTCTGAACAAAGTGCCGGAGAATGTTGGTCGTGAATTATACAAAAATGAGGATTTCCAAAAGCAATTTGGTTTATGTGTGTGGGCCTCGGAGACTCCGGATGAATTTGAGGAGAAATGGTCGTCTGTTCTCTCAGATTTTGGACTACAAGACAACAAATGGTTGGCGAGCAAGTTTGAAATTCGCCAATCATGGATACCTGCTTACTTCAGAGATGTATTTCTGGCTGGTTTGTTGAGGACTACATCAAGATCTGAGAGTGAGAATGCATTTTTCGGTCATTTTATTCACCGACGACTCTCGTTGCTTGAATTTTGGATAAGATATGAAACGGCAGTGGAGGAACAACGCCAAAAAGAGTTGGAACATGATAACGCAACATTGCATACACTGCCGGTTTTGGTGAGTACATGGAGCATCGAGAGTCATGCCAGGGAAGTCTACACTCATACAATTTTTATGTTATTCCAAGACCAAGTAGTTGCTGCCTGGGAGAAATGTGATGTACGGAGAATAGAACAAGTTGGAGAAGTACAAACCACAGATATAAGTCATGGAAAGGGCAGGGTAAGGGAGGTGGTCTTCAATACTTCCAAGAAGGATGTGCAATGTTCTTGTAAATTGTTCGAATCTGTGGGTATACCTTGCTCTCACATGATCGTTGTCCTTAAGAGGGAGCAATTAGTGAGATCCCGAGCCATTATGTGCTCGATAGATGGACCAAAACAGCAACCCAGAAGGTAGTCCTTGATGAAAATGGGAATGTTCTTCAAGGTACAAGTAGAACCCTGCCACCCGTCATTAATCAAATGTACTCTGATACATGCTCTAAGTTCAATATGGGCATGATGTCTGCCAAACTTTGTGAGGAGAAGATGACATATTTGCACAAGGGTGTTTGCGATCTAGTAGACCATGTTTTGCACATGGGACCAGCGAGTGTGCAAACTAAGGTCCAAGAGTTTGAGTCATTTATTGGAGTACCAATTCCATCTGAGATCAATATTCATCCACCAGCTATAGCACACACAAAGGGCAATGGCAAAAGGTTTAAGAAGAGCTCAGAGAAGGCAAAAGGTGGAAAGAAAAAGACGAGGTAACAAGTAGCCTCTAGGTCATTAGCCTTTGTTTCCATGTACAAAGCTAGCAATTAATTCATTATATGGCTTATGTAAGGTCCACAAGCAGCCAAAAGGAACAACATGACTAGAATCCAAGCATACGGACAAAGGTTTGTTTACACTAATTTACTTTGCAGATGCATTTCTGGTCAAATACATATCTTGTTCATGTATTGAGACCCTTGGATGCAAGGATTTGATATGAGTTTCTTTACATTGGGATAGTTCTAATTTCACTAGTACCATGCATGTGCACGGCACGTCTCGACAAATAGTAAATACATTCTTTGTCACATCTAGATGTTTAGCTAATTTTTGGTGTTTCAGACATTTCTGGTGATAGAAGGGTCTCTTCGCACTTGCACAATTTTTGGTCAATACTGTTAGATGTGTTTGAAAATGACGGATGCATGCCACTGATTGATATCTTCCTTTTGGAACCTGGAAAATGAGGTAGTAGAAAACAGTAAAAAAAAACAGGTCAAAAAACTAGGTCATGAATTGAATAGAGTAAGAACGTGTAACAAAATATTTTCCAAGTGGAATAGAGTGATCATATCTTTTTCGTGGAATCATATCTTGCTGAAAGTTGTTGCGCAATGCTGACATGCTTAAGATTACTCTGCTATTGTGATCTTTGAGAATCGTAGAAAGCTCATCGGCCACCTCGAGTAAAAAAACTACACGTAAAGTGACGAGTATGCTTTTAATTTGAACCATTGTAACTTGGAACTATATAAAATAGGTGGCTTGTAATTTTCTTATTTCTCTCATTGTGATGTCTTGTTTCCAAAATACGTTGGTTTCTTATTCTTGCTTTTGTCCTGTAGGTTTGCCGTTCTGTTGGATGTGGATGGCGTGGAATGAGATGATCCATATTAGGTGTATTATATTTAGTTATTCTGAACTTACAAGCAATTTGATGTGCTTGAAACAGTGTATGGTATTGATGTTCTACTGTAATTTCCTAATTCATGTTATTATGATCTTCTGAGCTATATATATTGCTCTTTGTTGACAACCGTAATTTTAGCTTTGTACATTCCATCAAGGCTGAAACGAGGTATGCTCAGAAATTTATTTGACTAAATGTTTCCTTGGTCAAATTCCAATCAAGATTGTGTGTATTTTTGTTAAGCTTGTTTCTTTTTGCACTTGAGTCATCAGGCTCATTTGTATATCTTGTTTAGTCTGTTTTCGACAGTTTGAACGATTCCATCCTAACTGTGAGGATGTTCTTCATGCTTCGCTAAGATAAAATATATTAGAAATATGTGCTTTGAAAAGTTCACTTCTCCAAAATTAGGAAATCATCAGGGCAGTTACAAGATACATTTGCTTCATGAACGTACTTTCTTAGAGTTGATTATTCCATCAATATGGTTTCTGCCATTTTTTACTCCATCTATGTTGTGCCGGTCAAATAGTACGTGAAGCAAAAGAGGGGAATAACTTAATTGATCTGAACAGTAAAATGAAAGTATCTGTAGTGAACTTATTTGATTAAGCATCCGCATGTCTTCCATTCGTTTTCTATCAGTGTTTCACATCCATTTGATTGTATTGCACCAGTATTCGTGAAAATTATGTGTCGCGAAGGCGCACAAGGTAAGATACAAATTTTCAATGGGAATATAGCAAGTTAAAGAACATGCTTGTTTCACGATCGAACATAAAGTGATAATGTTTCTTACATACTGTTAAATGCAAAGGGAAGCGTTCGACTGATCCTACATGAACTGAAGTGATGGTACTATTTAGCACAGACACATCCACTTCATTAACAGCTAATTCTTGCTCCTCAAATGGTATTGCCATCTCCTTAAATCCTGGCCTCCTTTTGAGAATGGGAGCTTCCCTTTCCAACTTGAAAAACCCATCGTGGTTCGATGTAGAATCAAAGTCTCTCTGTGGTTGATCTTGCTCAACCTTTTCCTGCAAACCCTCTTCCTCAGACTTGTGTTTATCTCCATGAAGATGTTCGTTTGACCCATGTGTCTTCCATAGCCTATGAAACAAAAAGTAAGCAAATGGATGGAAGGTAAATTAGTGCATAAAGTAAGAACTAATAAGGTTGCTCACCACTATCTACTGGCGACCTTGGTGTCGTCACCATTCCAAATCCATCATGTTGTACATACAAACATAAGTAGGTTAAGTTGTTAATATGGTGGACATTTGAAGGTATGTGTCATAACAGAACTACCAATAAAATCACCAAAAACATAGTACTTATGCACGATGACACGACAAAGAAACATATACTTTAACCTAACATTATGACCTCTAAGACCTAGTTCCCCAAAAGTATGAGCGAACCACACGAACATGATTTGTAAAAGAGAACATTGTAAAAGGAAGCAGATCACCAAAAGATATGTGTGCTTCTGAGAACACGTAGTTAATACAACTGGAATATTCATATTCCAAACACAAAAATGAAGAATTATAATTCGATTTAGATAAAAGTCTTAGGGGAGAACACCTGGACTCTAGAACATCCACGTTCGTAAGCTCGACCAAATTCAATCAGAAAGCAATATTAGTAAATTATACTCCCCTAAATATATAGGTTGCCATGGGATCCATAGTACATGTGAAAACATATAGAGTATTAATGACTACATGGAACCTTTGTTCCTGGTTTATTTTTGCAAAATACTTCTGTAGTATATTTTCCTCTATTCACGAATAAAAAAACTAGCCTACATCTTGCATTGTGGAGTGTGGACTAAGTGAAACAAAAAACGACTTATATCTGCATATGGTGGGTACATTTTAAGGAGGCACAGCTGGTATTTCATGGCTCTAACTAATCTGTAGTTCTGTACACTTGGCTCCAACAAAAAAAACGTACCATTGGCATAGGACAAAAACGCAGTACTACGTTCTGAACAAAATTTAGAGCAAAATGAACTGATGAGATGTAACTTAAGTCAAGTGTCCCTCTTGTTAGTAAGTAATGTCCATAGATAGGATAACATATAGAGCTTTCATACTGAGAACCAGCACAAGAATTGGCATTTACTACTGCTTCAGAGCATAGCAATCAAGCCGCTGCAAGAAAAGAACATACACCACTGCCTCACATAGAATTTCTGACCTGAATCAAGTCCTAGGAGCTGCACGATTAAAGAGTCATGTCAGGCTTCTTCAGAGGCAGGTCGCTGCCGACGCCGTGCTTTTGCAATGGAGCCTCTATCAACCGAATCAAATAACAACCAGTCACGACATATTGCATCTTCTGAATATAAAAACCAAGGAGGAGGAAGACAGAGAGAGGGGAGGCCGGGAGAGTTTGTTACCTTGAGGAGGTGGGCGCAGGATGAGTTGTTTATGAGGACGAGGATGCGGTCCAGGGGGGAGAAGCCGGCTACCGTGCGCGGTACACCGGCGAGGGCCAGCAGCCCAGTTGGTGGCGCAGGTTTCTCTGTGGAAGCCGGCGGCGCGACGTCGTCCGGGAGCTCCGCCAGCTCCGGATCCTGGGGCGGCACGGGAGGTGGCGCACACCAGCGTCAGATCCGTCCAGTCCCTCTCCTCCGGCGCCGCTCGCTGGACTCGCCGCCAAGATCTAAATCCTATTTCTTTACGAGCAAATACGGACAGACCAGAGAGAGGAGATGCTGTTTCAGAGGAAAAAACGTTGGCACAGTTGACATGATGTTTCGAATAAACGTGTTCTTTGAAGGTTCAAACTACAAAGTGACCAGCGTGGGATAGGAAGGGCAAACTGGGCTAATCCTGTCCCTCATTTTTGGATCAACCGGCCCATGTTCGTTACGTGCATTGTATCAGCTAACGCCTTGTATCACTAGATATCTTCTCATACGCCCGCACCCACCTCACATGTCTCCTCTCTCTCCCGGTCTACTGGCCGGCCGGCCGTGAGCACCAAGATATGTAATACTCCCGTAGAGAGAGTACATCGCACATTTATTCTTTAGTTGAGTAACGTGTATCGTTTTTTTTTTGTGGGTAGTAACATCAACATTTTTTTAGATAAAAGGCAATAATGCCCAACTTTAAACTAATAAATCTCAGAGTTTTACAACGGCAATTACATACGAAACAATGTGTTGAGGAGAACCTCGAACAAATCAGACCAAGGACAAGCTAAAATAAAAAAGGGACTACACTACGCCGAGCACTAAAACATCAACATTTCGATCTAGACTTTATCTAATCTGGCTAGATCTATTTCAGCATGCCATGGATAAAGTTTCGTTCCTGCACGAACATAACTCACAGGGTTAATCTGAGTGATTTCTTTATAATATCGCGTTGCGAGCTCACCATGTCAATTTACTCAGCCTTGATGTATACCCATCTGCTTAATTAGATTCTCTCCACGCTTTGGTGAACGTGATTAGATTCTCTGCATCTGCATGCGTGCGTCTTCGAGTATTCCTGGTCTAGTTGTCTCTGTACATTTCACATTATGGCAGTGCACCGCTACCTTAATCTTCCCTGTGGAGACAGACGATATTCAAATCGTCCAAGCTCCCTGCCACCACTGAAACTTGATTGGTGGCCGGAGAATGATTGGGAACTAAGAAACCCTGCGCTGTGAGGCTAAGCTCCGGCTCCCAATTGAAATACTAACCACACTCCACATGTAGCGGCAGCATAAATAAAGAAAGAAAGAACTGGTATATTTTTTTTCCAGTTCATCACAATAACGACATGCTAAATACTTTGCAAAAAAGAAAAAAAAAACTAGCATGGTGACCCCGACTAGATTTTTTGTGGCATGATCTCCAACACACAAGTTTGATCACTATTTTCGATATGAATCGTATGTTAGTAATGATAGTCATAGTGCTTCTAAAAACAATCCATGACGAGTGAAATTTAATATTAGTTTTCAGCGACCAATCAATTTTAATATCAATCAATAATGTTGGAAATCATCCGTCCCAAAGTCCCACCCATAATCCTAACATTCTTCCCACTTTACCCTTCCACTAGCGGCTCCCCACTATCCCCCATGATTTCCCTCTTATCTATCCTTACTCTAGCAGTCTCACTCCCCCTCGGTACGTCATAAATGTATCTATTGGTTTAAATTTTAGTTGTATAATTCTATTATTTATTTAATTTTATTATATTCTTTTTTGCTATTATACTAATAAATGTCATTGGTCAGATCTCCACCTTTACCGTGTGTATTGCTAGGTATTTGACGAGTAGATAGAAATCCAGGACAAGATGTTTTGGTGTCTTCGTAAAATATTGTAAGACCATTCATATCTATACCTAATAATAAAAGCATTAAGGCTTCTTCTCGTACGTCGTTGAAATTGCCCCTAAAGTTCGTGAAAATTACCCACCGCTGCCACCGGTAAGTGAAAAAAAAGGGTTCGAATAAAAAGACACGAGCGTGCCGTGAAATCGTCCATCTTGGTACGTCCTTCCATCAATCCAGCATCGATCGCTAAGAAAAGCGGTTTCCTAATTCAACGATGTTCCCTACGTTCAATTCTTTCCTTGACTGGAAGCCACGTGAGACCAAAACCGGAAACCGTACGTATCAGGTTTCTTATAAAAGTGCTTATATATACACCGGCCGCCCGACCAAGCTATCCATCAATCAACTCGATCGGCACAGTCTTTGCCGACGAGCCAAGAATCGATCGACTTTTTTGTTCGTCGAGATGAATTTTCGAAGCCCTACGGACGGACGATGTTACGGAATAGCCTACGCGCTGACGAGTCTCTGTACGTGGAGCCGACGTGGAACAGAAACTGCTCTCGCCCTCGAAATTTAAGGGGAAAAGAAATCTCACGTAAGATCCCCAATCCCGTAGGAGCGTATCGATCTCGTCGGCAGTGGTAGGGCGAGCTCTTTGTCACAGGCGGCGTCACGGCGAGTTCTTGCACGCGTACACGGCGGTGCGGTGACCTATTTGTTCCAGGCTGGCGCGGCGGCGAGCTCTTGGTGGCAGCGGTGCGGCCCCGAGCTGCTGGGCAAAGGCGGCGTTGCATTGATCTCGTTGTCCAGGCGGCGGCGGGACTTAGATTGTGCCATCAACGCGATAAAAAGGACGACGAGGTCGAACTGCCGTTTTGTTTCGAAGTAGGACTGGGTGCGGATCGTCGCCGTCCACGACGCACCAGCATCCAAAGTGCTGCTGGATGGGCGCGTCCGTGTTGGTGAGCCACAGCGGTGGCAACCGGCGCGGCGGCGGCCAGCGCGACTCCGGCGCAGATGGTGGGGTCGATTGAGACGAGCAAGCTGGCCCTGCCGCCGGCGGCGGCGCCTCGGCAGCGTTGTCTATGCTGTAGAGCGGACTGCTCTGCCAGTGCGCGCCGCCGGCATGCTAGCTCTCACCTTCCCAGCAGCAGCAGTCCGACGAAGACACCACCCGAGTCGAGGACGTTGTCGGGATTGGCCGGCTCGTGGGTTTGGACTTCCAGTGTCCTGGCCGTGCATGCGAAGAAGAACTCAAGCTGCACGTACCAGATCACCATCACTACTGCGGGAGCAGACACCTTATATATCCGCATTAGGCATTAGCTGATGGTCTCCGGCCCATCCGCTGTGATGGCCGTGGTAGCATGCCCGACCCACACAACTTGTAGCGGCGAGAGGCTGGCACAGTGACGCCTCTGTTGCAGTCTGCATATCAACGGACGTCAGCGACGCGGCCCGGATCCTTATAGTTCGTCTTTGTACCCTGCATGAACGTGGTATGCGCCTGCCATGCTGACCATGAACTACACGCGACTGAGGTGCCGGCCAGATGAAACAAGGAGGTTCAGTTCTTGTGCCACTTTGCACTTCTTTGGTGAAAGCCATATCGTCATGTTGTTATCAGATGTGCAATTCAATATTCAGAGTGGTATTTGAGTACAGTATTTAGAGTTTCAGTTGACAATATATGGCAAATTTTGTTCTTGGCATGACTGCAAAAGTGAACCTAGACGTGTGCGGCACATCTGGTTCCAGCAAAAGACAAAGGCTACATGAATTATCATCATTGATCAAGCAAGATAAATTGTTTTCTGGAGTTTCCTCCGATATTGCAAACAAGGGTTGTCACGCTCAATTTTCATGGTAGAAAGTCAATTTTTCGGGACCAAAAAGATTTCTCCACGAAAGCGGTTCCGTGGCAGAAGGATTGTGGCTGATTTTTTTTATCCACGATTCCCCTCGTGGTATATGGTCGTCCATCAACCACATAAAACAATCGGGTAGATGCGTATAGTGAAGACTCTAAACAAATAGACGGTATTGACGTTAACTGTGCAGTTTCGTAGCTGAAAATTTCGCGCATTGTGATGAGTTTTTGGGCTTCAATCTTTTCGTTAGGCCAGGTGGCCGAAGAGAAGGAGGCGGTGACCGAGGACACACGCCCGACCTTCAGATGGTTTCTTCTACAATTAAATATTTTTCTGTTGGAAATTAAGAAATGTGATGTAATGTTTCATCTCAATGGGGGAATTGTTTCATATCAAATTGTGAATAAATATTTTGTTCACCGAGATGTTTTTTGGTATTATGGTTTGAGAATTAAGAAAAACATATCAAAATGCGAAGAAGTATTCTTGTTCACTGAGAATTTTTATCTATTTCAGTTTGAGAATTAAGAAAAACAAGTTAGCTGAATAGAACTTTTGTATTACTCTTGGACAGAAGAATATGGCATAGAACCGACAATTTTATGTAAAACGCGGCTACCAACTTCCATCGGTGAGACAACAACGAAAATATTTAATAAAATTAAACCGTAGCAACGCACGGGCATTTTTCCTAGTTTATAAAAAAATTCGAAAAAACCATTCGCATACCAAGGTGTTTTTTCTTTTATGTCTAATTTATATGGAAAATGAGATAAGTTATTTTGCAACGAATGAAAGAAGGCGGCCAGAGGGCAATCACTCAGGGCGTCAGGCAGGTCGGTGGCGCCCTTTGGCTTCCCGACTCCTCCAACCTAAAAACTTTGCCCATATGTATATTTCACAATTTATCGATGAAACCAGCAGGGTTTTGATTAATCAGGATATGTAGGAGGCATGTCTCTGGACTCTCCTCCTGAAGTTCTCCACCGGTCCACCTCCATAAGTACTTGAGTAGTGAGTATTCCGGTCCATTGACTATGGCTCTATTTTTTCCTTTTTGGGTTGCTTACACAGTATGCTACTTGATCTGAATTATTGATTTGTGGCAGTAGCTTGTTATAAACTCTCCGTTAGAAGAACAAAAGATGCCCAGTGGATGGTCAATGAGAGAACGCTAGCTCATCCTGTCCATTGCGAATCATATCATGGTATGTTCGCGCCACTTGTCTGGAAGAGAGATATATAGTGGCTGTCTAATCCAACCAGTACAAAGCGTGTTCAATGTTCAGCAGTTACCTTTTAGTCTTTCAGAGTCATCACGACAGCAACAACAAAAAAAGCTGCACTTTCAGTTTTGAGGTTATGTTCCCTCTAGTCATGTACAATATGTTCGCCTTTCTATCCAGACATCTTTAATTTCTACGTGACTTTCCGCACCATACGTTCATGCATGGGCTCGTTCGTTATGCTGCTGCACTGACATGGTGATTTGAGAACAGCACCGCGTTTCTCCGGGACTCTGAGAGATGGAAGGAAAGGGAACCAGCCAGCACGTACGGCACCTTCCACTCGATGATTCCACGCGCGGGCGCCCGCCATGGCTGTACTTGCATGCCGGCGCCCATATCTGCATGGAATCATGCGCGTGGGCGTGTCCCTCGATCCTTTGCCTCGCTAGCCATTGACATACACACATCTCTTGAAATATCTGTCGATCTCCTCTCCTCCCCGTGCGTGTGATCAGAACTTGCCCGTTACATTCTTTGCATTGCGCGTGCGTGCGTGTTTGTGCAGATTTCAGTCGATCATCATCGGCCGATCGATCGAGGTATCAATTCGTTCATGTGCGCTTGCTGGCTGCCTAGGATAGGGAAAGAGGTACACTCGTCGAGGTCGCGGTCTTGTCGAGATCGCGGCTCGCCGGCTTGTTTCATGCGTTGTGGGAGTTCTGGCTGGCTCTTCGATCGTGTGTCGCCAGTCTGGCCGCACGCCATGCAAGTCAGCATGAATGCGCGATCATGTATGCATGTGTCGGCAACGCCTCTGCCTAGAGTTTAGACTCCGTTAATTAGATACTGTTGGGTTCAATCATCGGTTCCTCCATAACACTGGGGCACCCGTGTGGCGTAATGCTGGTCTGGGTGGCTGTAGAACCGTAATAGGAGAGTCGTCCCTTTCCGTTTTCCTGTTTGGTGTTACCTGCCTCGTCTGTTCACAGTCTGATATGCAGGCTCTTGTAATTTGTTTTTTTCTCCTTTTTTTGCGAAACACAGTACAACGTAGACAATCACATACACGTGTACACATTCACCCCTATGAACGCACACACGCACACCCTACCCCTATAAGGCTATGGTACATACAGCCGCGTACCTTAAAAAAAAACACTGGGGCTCCCGTGTCACTCTCCTGTGCAACATCAAAATTGTCTCCAAACACGGATTTTTTTTCCTCGGCGATATGGCACCAGAGCTGAATCTGGACCGTCGGTTTCATGCAGCCATAGGCCAGGATTTGTCGTTGATAATTATGTGTATTATTGCTAATATATTCCGTATATATCGTTACCCGCAAAAAAAAGCTATTCTGCCGCGTGAAAAAATTGTTCTGCAATTTTAAGGCGAGATCAGAGTGTTTCATCGACAAGATAATTGTTGCCTCACTTCCTTGTCCCGATTATGATTCATGCGGAATTGCAACCACAATTCAACCGGTATAGATTGAAAAGGGAATCAATTAGAATTTAAGTCGTCATTTCTCATTCACTTGAGATGAATATGTTCTCACCTTCTTATTTTTATTTATTTTGATTCCGATGGGGGAGGAGCCCCACGGTTTTTATTTACAAGAGCTAAGACAGCCGAATCCGTCCCAGACAGGTATCAAACCAGCGCATAACACCCTCTACATCTGCATGGTTATCCTGAAGTCTGATTAGATGGTGCCTCTTTCTCAGCAACAATTTGATTATACTCGTGAGAAGTAGTGCACTAGTAGAAACAAGGGCTTTCGTCCAGAGCCACATCGGGCTCTAGTCCCGGCAGGGTTACAAACCGGTACTAGAGGGGGGACTGGTCCCGGTTCAAAGGCTACGAGGCCGCAACAGACTAGTTCCGGGTCGTAAGGGACCTCTAGTACCGGCTCGTAATACGAACCGGTACTAGATGTGTCTGGCTCGGCAGGACCGCGTGCGAGACACCTCTAGTACCGGCTCGTATTACGAGCCGGTACTAGAGGTCAAATGGTTCAGTTCCCGTGGTTTCGTCGCTTTGGAATGTCACGCGCTTCTTCGTCTTTCGTGGAATTGATCACCACCGGCGCTTCGTCGCCGTCGCTTCGTCTTTGGTGGAATTGATCACCACCGGCGCTTGTTCATATCCCTCTAGTACTATATAATGCACATGATCTTCACATCCATAAGCACACCTAGCTTCTCCTCTAATCCCTCCCAGAGCCCACCCTCTATCTCCCTCTCATTCCAATGGAGCCGCTCACGCACGTACCTCGAACTCAGGTGTATCAAGGGTGGAGAGGTGGATCCGCGCCGTCAAGAAGCAGTTCCTGGACGCCGCACCGATCAAGTGTGTGGGCCTGGACTGCGAGTTCACCAACCCTCGCGAGGGTAGACAAAATCAGCGCGCCGTCGTCCTTCAACTCTCGGTGGCGTCCAAGAATTTGGTCTTCCAAATATGTTGGGCTAATAAAGTGCCGCAGTTGCTTAAGGAATTCTTGCGGGACACCACCATCAGATTCTGCGGCGCGGCTATCCACAATGATGTGCACATGCTGGGATACTACGGAATTGACATTCCGTCTATGTTCGATTTCCAACAGGTTATCCCGAACCCCACCAATAAGACCATTCCGAGTCTCTATGACCTGGCCAATGCTACTATTGGGATAAATCTTGAGAAGAAGAAGAGGAACAAGAAGGACGACAAGAAGAAGGACGACGAGGAAGAAGAAGAAGATGACCTAATATTTGGTTGGGGCAACGTTCCATTGAGCTACGAGCAAGTGAAGTATGCCGCTCTAGACTCTCGCCTGGGCTTCGAGATTGCTAGGAGGCACTGGAAGCTACATGGCTACAATAGCCATGTTGATCGTCTCAACATTAATGTTGATGAGTAGATGGTGTGGTGTGGTGTGGTGTGTGAGGCTTCTATTGTATGAACTGTGAATCTTCTCAGTGCTATATTGAATCTTATCAAATGAGTTCTATTTGCAAAATGTTATAATATTTATATTCAACTTTTGTACTTATTTTTGGCATGCTATAATTTTTTTCGAGAATGCATGCTATATTATCAATGAGTATAATTGTTATTTTATTTGGAATTCCTAACCACATAAAAATTGTTAAATGCCACTCACAACGTTCAATTTATATAGTCGTAATGCATGTAGTTCAAAAATAAATTTGCATTATGCTATATTTTAATTATATTTTCTAGTATAGTTTTATTCATCAATTAATTTATGTAAATGATATACTATATAGTCTGTACATATGTATGATAGAGATATATAAAACACAAGGTTTTAACAAATATCTTAATAGATGTTTTTTTGTATGATTAGGTAAATATATTTATAGAAACTTCTAGAGTATATTTTGAACAATGCCATGATTGTTTGCTAAAAAATTTTAATAATACATTTTTTTATTAATTTTGATTAATATTACGCAATTCGAAACATTTGCAGAAATAATACGGCCTCGGCTTCGGCTAAGCCGAGAGGACCCTATCGGCCTCGGCTGGGCCGATTAGGCTGTCGGCCGACGGCTGCATGCGGGAGAGGACCCTATCGGCCAGTACTGAGCCGACTGGACCTCTCGGCCTTGGCGCAGCCGACCAGGCCCAGTCGGCTGCTGCTGGGCCGACTGCTGCATTTTTTTTTTTTTGCTAAAACGGATATTTTGACCATTTTTTCTGCCACCACCGCCCGATCCCGCCAAATTCATTCCCGCCTTATTTATGGCCAATCCGTTCCCGCCCTTTTTGTCCGCCATCTTCTCTCCCGCCTGTTTCTCGCCAAATTCGTTCCCGCCCTTTTTTCCCGCCATCGTATCTCCCGCCTGTTTCTCCCGCCAATTCTTCTCATCTCGGCCTATAAGAACCCCTTCTCACTGAGGTTGGTAAGCATTCTAGTCCACTCACTCGAACATGTCGAGCTTTCCTTCAGATCGTAGTTTCCAGCCAGGAATGTCGGCACTCCTTTTGAGGTTAACGGCCGAGTTCAAGGTAGACAATAAGGAAGTGCCATTCGAGGATATTGTTACTTATCCACCTCATCTCCGTGAGCTATCAGCGAAGCTAAGTAGGCATGGGTGGCCATCGAGGACTTGGAGGGAAATACGGGAAGAACTTCTCAGGATGCATGCTAGGTGGCAGAAGAAGAAGCCAACATATACGAGGGAAACAGATTTGACCAGAGCTATAAGATTTCCTATTTTATGGGTCGAGGAGAGCGAGGATGAAGATGAAGATGATATCTTCATGCCGAGTGAAGCGAGCAAGAAAGCTGCAGCAGCGGCGGCGCTCGTCGAAGGGCAAGGGTGATGCGTCGTCGAAGGACAAGGGTGAAGCATCGTCGAAGGGCAAGGGTGCTGCGTCGTCGAAAGGCAAGAGTGATGCGGGAGGCTGCGTCGATGGTAGATGACTTTTCTTTTTCTAATTTGCAGAGTACCATGTATCTTCAATTTATGTTGTGTTGTCGCTACTACCGATATTTTGTTGTCTGTGTAATTTGCAATGTTTGTTTAATGAAGGAAAAAATATTATCAGGACTAGAGTAGTACGACTGATAGAAGTTCGCATGCATAGATAGATATGTCTAGTTTTACATACATATAAAAATATCTCATACATAGATAGGTAGTCATGTCTCTAGAAGTGTCAGCCACGCCGTCTGCCACGGCGCGGAGGTGGTGGATTTGGCGTCGTCCAACCTAACCTGTGGGGTGGCCGAATGCCACGTGCAGGAATCCGGGACCCGTCATCATCATCCTGTGTCTCCTGTGTGGGGTAGGGTGGAGGAGTGTTGTACATACCCATCCAATTGTCCAGCTGTGTGTATGTCTCATTGGTGTCCCCACCTTCCTGATCACTCCCCCACGCGGATCCAGACGACTGCTGACCGGACATAGACGGACGAAATCCGTAGGCTCCTGCATTAAAAAACATGTAAGTATGTAGTCGTAGCCAATTGGTATGGGAAATACAAGATAACAAGAAACTTACCCTGTGGCTGGGGTGGTGGACGAAGCATGTAGCCCGTCGTGGGACTGTAGTGCTGCCAGGACGAGCCTCCAGCCTGGTCAGGAGAGGGTGGCCTGGGCGACGGCTGCGGTGTCAGCCGAGGACGCGGGTGCTGCCGGTCCTGCTGGGGCGTCGGCTGCGGCTGCTGCGTGGAATGACGCGGTGGGCGCTGTGATGCTTGGCGGTGATCGACGTCCGAAGTACGTGTGCACGTGATAGCCTCGTAGATACCGCGCAGCCTGTCCTCTAAGCGCCGCACCCACGACTGATGCTGCTGGCGGTCCAATAGAGGGCCAGACGAAAGCGAACGTCCGTACGCTGACACATCCGTCTGAAGCTGGTGTGTCAATTGGGCCTGTAATTTGCACGGTCAGGAAGTTCTAAGTAAATATTGCAAAGTTTGTAACAACTATTCTCTTACCGCGTACTGTCTGGAGCCTGAAGTCGACTGGCTCGGATACATATCCCACGTAGCGGGAGTCGGTGTCTCCTCGGGTGCTCGTGATGCGTAATGCGCAGTCGTGTCGAGGTCATGTAAACATGCAAATAGGAATTGAATAGTTGAAGATCAAACCCGAGGTCCTCCTGCCAGACTCGTGTCGTCGCAGTGTCCCACTCTGCAACGTAGGCACCAACCCTCCGCATCCACTGAAGCGCGGTCCTGTTAGTGCCCTTTCTTGTGTACCTACAGTTGTATTGAGTGTTCGACAATTTAGTAATGCTTACACGTGGATAAGATTAAAACATTGCATAAATAAGCACACCTGTGGACGATGGGTGGGACGGGATCCTCTATCGGCGGAGGAAGTGCCAGCTGTCGTCGACCGAATTGCCTCATAACCCTCTGCTGGGCCATCTCCTCCACGTAGATATCGAAGATAATCTTTGATTTTGTCATCCAGTATGCGCGATCTCTCGTGCAGAGGTTAGAGATACCACCGGGGTATTTAGCCTCCATTGCTTCATCCGTGTACGGCTCCCAGATTACCGCACCCGCGCTCAAAAAGTCGAACTGCTCGTTGAATGTCGGGTAGCAGTTCTTCACCTGATCGTGAGCAAAGCGTCTCTGCACAAACCAAAAGTTAGTGCAAGCCAAAGTAAAATGTAACAATTGCGATAAATAATTAGATTAGCATACCCTACGACGTGTCCAGAGATAACCGAAAGTAGGCATGTCTATGCGATCAGCATCTAACAACGCACCCACAGGGTAAGCCTCCTCAGCAAGTACGTCTGGTCGTCCAATAGGGAACCTCTCCCACGACCAAAGCTGCAACAACATAGGGCATCCAAGTAGGGCTGACGTAGGCGACACAAGATGGCACCCATTGCACATAGCTCGGTAAGTAGCCGCTAATACAGCAGATCCCCAACTCCTCTGTGTGATATGGGCTGGCTCTGTAGCACTCGCAATCTCCAGAGCAATAGGGATGTACCTCGCGCTAATAGTGGTGACATGGTTCTCGGTGAACATCACCTTCCCGAGTAGCCACAAGATATATGCTTCCAGGCTTCTAGTGATTTGTGCAGCTTGCAGCGGCATGTCTGAAAAACCCGGAAACTTCTGTATCTGTATGTACCAAAGAAATTGTATTAGAGGCTAAGCTGGAAACAAATTTATAAATATAACGATGCATGCGAAACATGTGCGGAAGGTGAACTAACCTGAAAACCGAGCAACCAGTCAAGCTTGGGTCCGTGATCCTCTGAGGTAAATACTCCAGCATTGTGGTATATACCCTGAAAACGAAGTGACATTTCTTGCTCCCAATTTTCCGGAGCCTGCAACGGCCCTATGGGCCGACCCGCCAACGGCAGTCCAAGCAAGAAAGATACATCCTCCAGAGTAGGAGCCATCTCACCCCAACGAAAGTGAAACGTGTGGGTCTCGGGCCTCCATCTGTCCACTAAGCAAGTGAGCAAACAGTTGTCTATCGTCATGCGTGGAGATTCACGAGTGGCCTCAACTAGACGCCGAAAGGTAAAAGCCCAGCCCACTTCAACCTGCATATCCAATAAACAAATATAAATGAGTAATCATATATATCGCACGGACAAATAAATTCAACACGTACCTCTCAACCCAGCCAGGGTGTATCTGCCAGTATTCCCTCGGTCCGCGAGTGACGAGGGCCTCGAGGCTACGCTCATGCAATACCTTAGCTCGATGGGTATTATCCACGTCCGGATTAATCAAGTATACTTGTTCCATTTCTGCAATACAAATTATAAACTTAGTATAAATTTAACACATTGATGCACACACAAATCAACACATTGATGAAAACATGGTTCGACACTTATTACATATAAAAATATAGTCTAAATTTAAAACATAGATCCACACTTATTACAGACTAGCTAATTGCCCGTGCGTTGCAACGGGGTATAAATATTCTAATGGTTTCGTGTTAATTATTTAATTTTAAAATTCTTGTGCATATCAAACATTATTCTCAAGTTTTGAGCAAAGCCATAATACTCTTTGATAACATACTTTTCTTGGGTTAACTGGCACCCGGGTTCCAATAGAATTTTTTGTGGGAATACCTTGCTAACAAACAAATTAAGTTTCCTTTGTTCACGTTGACAATGATTCTATAAAGATTAAGAAAACATCTAAACATGCATCAAGGGAAGTATGGAACTACATTTTAAATTGCTTGCCGAAACAAAGCCCATTCTGATATTTTCAAACATGCCCAACTGATCGGTGAAACTCAAAGGAAGTTTCCCCAGTTTCAAAAAAGGAAGTACACTCTCATGCTCACCACTTTACCACGGCCATCTCTATGCTTGTTTTTAGACATAAGGCACCAAGTGACCAGATTTAATTATTAAGACCACAGAGTTCACAACAACCGGTTACATGATGCGGCATACAACTTAGAATGAAGGGCGCGCGGCTGCAGGACGAGAGTGAGGAGGACATCATCAGCTGTGAGGGTAGCTTGTAACCGTCTGGTTGCTCCGCCTCTGTCCCAGCTCTCCGCTGCCCTCTGGTATCTCGGAACCGCCGGCGTGAAGGACCCCTCCACTCATCCTCGCCTCATCAGTGCTAGCAAGATCCAAAAAAAATGAGATGCGGTGCTCGTGCGCCAGGACCGTTTGTCGTCTTCAAGGCGGGGTCATCGAGGTCGACGCTGCTCTGCGCTGAACATGGGGTGAAGAACGGAGGCCTAGTCTTGAATTGGGCTGGGGTGTACAGGGTGGAATTGTAGCAGATCGGAAACATGGATGGCGGCGAGAACGTGCGATAGGTGGCATGGAGCAAATTGCACATAACACCACATGTTGGTGCTGCTTTTGCACAGAACCACAACTTGGCTTTTGTGTTGCGCAAAACGCCAACTTTTGACTTAATTATTTGCACATACCACACAAGTAGGTATTTGCAGCACACATAGACAATTAGTCATTTGGGTTAGCGTTGCTCGACAAGTAAATCGAGCTAGCATGTTCTAACCAGTTCTTTTCTTTTTGGGAATGGTAAGATATATAAATTAAACATGGGGATTACAATCAGTCTGACAAAGTTCAGGAATATTTAACGGCCCTGAACCTAACAACACAGCGTGCTGCCTTGCCCCATTGCGATCATTCGGCCTTCCCAAAGTTTCTGAATTATCTCCACTGAATGAAAAATACAGTCCTTTCCGTGCTGCTGGGTGGTTCATTGGTGGCACATAAGCCTCAAGATGTCCATACTTCCTCATCGGGGAGCAGCGCGAGCTGGAATCATACGCCAAGGACGGCACGCATCTTCTCTTTTCTTCATACATACACATATCTCCAGCAATAAACGGATCGGTACTGTTGTATAGAGGAGAACAGATCGTCAGCAGCCTGCATCACAGAGAAACAAAGGTCCTCCAAGATCACATGAAAATTTGGAATACTGAGACTTACTTCCGGTCCCAATTGCTCTGCTTATTTGGTTTCCGCTGCCATCACAAAAAACAGAGTGGTGTTCTTCTCTTCATTGCAGCTCACTGTCATTGGAAAAACACAATAATCTGACGAACTTCCGACAGGCGGCCGTTAGTACGTGTCTCACAGGCCACGATCTCCATATCTGCCTCTTCCTGCACAACTTTTCCACTCACCAGAGATTCCACATCAGCCGGGGAGCCAAAAAGAACCCCGGAGAGAAAAACCGTCGCTTAACAGCCTCGTCCGTACGCCGCCGACGCCAGGTCGCCCTGGAGTCGCCGCCCTAAACGGAGAGGCAAAACGTTTTCTCTTCGTCGAGGAACGAGACCTCTGACATGGAGACGGCGGCGCTAGGCCTAGCGACGGCAGCGACATCAAGAGCGGCGGCGTGCCGGCGGCGAGGATTTCATGCTGCACCACCATGGACAAAGCCTTGGTTTCATGGCAGGGGGTGGACAAGTACGGAAAATGGGGAAGTTCGGGTCCAGCAGAGGCACCACCGCTGAGCGCATCGACGTGTCACCGGCGACAATCGGATGACCGACGTCCTCGTGGCCGGCGCATCGCTACCGTCGACGGCGGGTCCTCGGGCCAAGATCCTCTGCTCCAGCCAAGTCAAGATCCTCTAAATCCATGGCCGACGTCCTCGTGGCCGGCACGTCGCTGCCGCCGTCGTCTGCGGCGTGTCGAAGTTGCCTCTGCTCCAGCAGCCCCGTCCCCGTCGCCAGTCGCGAGCCTCTCATGTCGCCGCCTCTCGTGTGGATAAACTGGTTCCATCCGACTGGTTCAAGAGATTTGGAATATGCGTGGCTGGCCCAGATAGTGGGTCCGCTCATGTCCGCTAATGAGGTTGCATGAGATCTGTGCAATTACTCCTGATTGAACGCTGAGTGATGGCTAATGATGGAAAAAAAGCGGTGCGGCAATAAACACGGGAAGTTGGACGAAGAGGTGGGCAGAATGTGGAACCAAAATTTTCTTTTAGATAGGAGAGATAAAAACATAGTCTTAATTTAAAAACATGGTTCCACATTTATTACAGATAAAAACATAGTCTAAATTTGAAACATTGATACACACATCTCCTAGTTTCTTCCTCTCCCTCTTCGTCCTCGGCTGCCTCGGCCACGTGGAGCAGCTGGCGCAGTCCCGAATCTTGTACAAGCAGTGTCCCTGTGACCAAAATCATTGCACAGAAAACATTGCACTGTCGGGTCTCCGACTTTAGATTCATCCATATCATTTCGGATACGCTTGCACTGTCGTCGACCTCTACCAGTACGCAGTAGCCTTGGGTCAGGGATGTACTGCCTTTCAGTAGGCTCAACCGTGTTGAAATTACCCATAGCTTGAAATCCTACCATCTCACCAGTCCAGGTATTAAGAACAGACTCTTTCAAAAAAATATGGGGACACGAACTAGATTGCTGCCATCCCTAGCTGCCCACAAGCAAGCAGTACATGGGAGCAGGGCAGATGAAGCAATTTTGGTTTGTTGCATGTGCACTCACATGTTGGCCGGGCTTCATTTCCAATTCTCACCTCATGCGTTCTGATCTGATTTCCACAACTAAACTTGTCATACGGTAAGCGCACCTCAAACCTCCTTTCTTGATTTCCTATGGCCTGCACAGCGTGATTTTGAGCTTTTGCCATCTTCTTATCCATGTACTCCATAATCTTTTCACAATAAGGTGTGTTTGGGTTGTTCACGATATGTAAATGGGCTTTCTGGCATCTATCTCTGAAATACTTCACTGTGCCCTGAAAAATACCCTCCACAATGACTGTAAGTGGCAAGGCCCTATTTCCTCTCAGAACAAAGTTGTATGTTTCAGCGAGGTTGGTAGTCATGACACCGTACCTAGCTCCAAAAGTGTCGTGCAGCAAAGACCACCTCTCAAGAAGCTCGTGCTCTATCCACTACTGAAAGTTTTTAATCAGTCTCCCAGTCTTTCTCCCTATCCCAGGCGGATCAAATCCTGGCAAGTCACAAAGCCCAACTGGTACATCATACGCTGGTGGAGGTCCTGTTGCTAGCTGTTGCGCTACAAGTTGTACATGTGCTGCTACTGTTACATTTCGTGCAGCTTTCCTCTGCCTAACATGATTGTTAGTGAACTCATCAAGCTTACCACGTTTGTAAGTGTACTTCCACAACTGGTTCTGCTTGCAAAGTTTTTTGAATAGATTCATCAAATCCTTATTTCAGAATTGTGAGAAAAAATTGGCCCCAGATGGCGCATGCACCAACGACTCTGCAGGTCTAGCCATGACGTTTGTTCCTCAGCTGCAGGGTTTGTGAGTGCCTTGATGGCGTTCAGTATACCAGCATGCCGGTCATGAAGGATGCACACGTTCGGCTTATCTTGCACTACTGCTATTTTAAGCTGCCTGAAGAACCACGTCCAACTTTCAGTGTTCTCGCTCTCCACAAAAGCAAATGCGAGTGGCACGATCTGATTGTTGCCGTCCTGACCAATGGCGGTCAAGATCTGTCCCCTATACTTGCCAGTAAGAAAAATTCCATCAACACAGATCACTGGTCGATAATGACTGAAAGGTTTGATGCATACACCGAAAGAGAAGAACACACGATGCAACACCTTGACGGTTGGAAACTCTGGCATCCTGAAGTGTTTGATGTCAACATAGGTGCCTGGATTACGGGCCTGCAATGTGTGGAGGAGCCGAACAACTGAGTCATACGAGTCCAGGAACGCACCAAATCTGATCTCAAGTGCCCTCTGCTTAGCCCTCCAAGCTTTCCCATAAGAAATTTTGTACTTAAACCTGGTAAACACCTTATGCTCAATAGCCTTCACTTCCATTGCTTTGCCATGAACTATCTCCGAGTAAAGCAACCGAGCTATAAGCGTCGACGAAATGTTACGATGATCTTGAGGGATACAGTCAATTTTACATGTGTGTTGTACTACGTCGCTCACTTTCCAATTTATGCCTAATTGAGGGCGATAGCCATGCACCCTTCCAGGACAGTCTGCAACCTCACATTCCATTTTCAGATATTTTTTACTTGACACCTTGGTTCTGAATACCCTCCACGTCGACATTGCCCACTTAATGATTGCGTCTTGCAAATGTTACTTGTCGGGATATAGAGCACCCACGCAATCTGGTTCTGGTGGTATTGCCAGGCAGAGTCATGACCATCATTCACAGTCATTGACGAAGAGAAGTCATGACTCCATGACGCAGGATTAGGCACCACCTGTTCGTCATCCGACTCGTCGGAATCATCGGCATAACCACTATCACCATCTGTATCTTCCTCTTCCATCTGGGTCTGCATATGCCCAGATTCCTCGTCTGCATCTGCCTCAACACCGTCGTCATCTCCTAATTCTGCCTGGCTGTTCTGCCCTGAATCGTAACCACCACCTCCAACATCTTCCTGAGATAAATGCATCTCATGGCTGCTCTGGCCAGGATCGTGCCCACCCTCGCCTTCAGGAGGGTTAACCTCCTTCGTGACAGGTATCAGTAAGGCGATAGGGGTTGTTCCCCTGGTGTCGCAACCTTGCAGCCAGCGCACCAACTGAGAGGTCCGATCTATCGGTCTCAAATAGAAAAACACCGGTGACCTTGACTTCGTCCACAATGCATGCACACCGACGGTGTCTGTTTCAGGATTAAGCCCAAAACATTCTGCCAACCAATCTTTCAGCTGACTTATGGACCATGTTTGTGGGGAGTTCAGTTCCAACTCTGACCATCGAAACTGACACAGATCAGCTCCCAACTCAGTTATTTCAGCAGTACCAGGACCGTAGTAAAAAAGACACTTTTTTTATAATTTATATATTAATAAAATGGAGAAACCAGAGGTTTTCCAAAAGAGTGTACCACGAAAAAGACACTTCACTAAATTACTCATCTCGGCAACCTAAAAATGTACCACGAAATAATCATTAAAACCGGAACAACTACATACTTAATTATTACTACCGCAACAAATACCTAGTAATTTATACCGGATACTTAGCAATATCAATATCGCACGACAAACTTAACAATAATGCAAACCTAATTAATCTAAGCCCTAATTAGCCAAAAATCACATATCCTTGAAGCGTGCCTTGATTCAATGGAGGAGCACCACCACCACCACCACGGCTGGAGCAGCAGAAGCACCACCACCACCACGTCTTCCTCGTCCTACACCCAACCTCCACCGCATCTCCACCATTGCTCCTAAAAAGCACCACCAAATCACCCCCACAACCTAACCCATCTGTAGATCCTAGTTGCCCTAACTCTCTAACACCTCTAGGTTTGAGATTTGCTGGCTGGATGGACAAATCGCGCGAGGGAGAAAGAAATGGCAGCAGGAGGGAGAAAGAACAGAGAGAGAGAGAGGGGAACGCGAGGAGGAAGAAGGACTCGTCGAACTTATCCTATGACTTATCGGCCTCGGCCTGGCCGATAGGCTAATCGGCTTCGACGTGGCCGATTAGTGGCCACGCGTGACCCGAAAGGGCTGTCGGCCGCAGGCCTGGCCCGCCATGCCACCTGCTCGGCTTCGCCAAGGCCGATAAGGCCTAATCGGCTACGCCGAGGCCGATAGGTCCTTATCGGCTTAGCCCAAGACGAGGCTGTATTATTTCTGCAAATGTTCCGATTTGCGTAATATTAGTCAAAATTAATAAAAAAATGTATTATTAAAAAAATTAGCTGATTGTTTAATCCTATTTCTGTGTTTCTGTGGTAAAATATGACTTGCGAATTACAGTGGATACATCAATGAGTTGACAACGTGTACATGATGTGAACTTAGTATTATTATCCCTAATAGTAATCACTAATTAATTAATCAATCAATTAATTAAAACAATTATAGTATTTTCATATAAATTTGATTTGATTGTTTGATATACTCATCCGCGATATGCTTTGTACGATTTGCTCTATGCAATTGCTCGTACAAATTCCTAAGATAAATATTTGTGCACATAATTGACACGTATTTCAGTTTGTACAAAATGCAGTGCAGAAGATTTCCTAAAAGGACATAGGGGCTTGATTTTATATCAGGTTTTTATTTGCTAATCATGTATGCCACATGATGAAAGGATATAGGGGCCGATCCTCCTCAGCTAGCCGTTTGGGACATTTTTTTTTTGTCCTTCCGCATGTCATCACCACAAAATGTGCGCGCAAAGCTAAACACGAAACACGCCACCTTTCGGTCGAGCAGTGCTCGATCGGACCAGTATCACCACGCATCATATCATGCTCCACGCACCGCTACCCAATCGATGGGTCGATCGCTCACGGCGCGCGCGCACAAACCCCATATATTCGAGAATCGATCGTCACCGCGGCAAGGAAAAGGCGAAAGCTAGCTCCGTCCCATGAACCGACGACTAGCGCGCGAGGGGGCGTGGAGCCGTGGATAGCCACAGGAGAGCAGCACGGCCGGCCGAACCGGGCGCACACATGGCTCCCACCCTACGACGCCCATGCATGACAGATCGCCTCGCGCGCGCGCGCGTTGGTGTGGGCAAGCTAGGAACTGCACGGATCCGCTGGCATGGGTGCGGGCGATGTCGTCATTGCAGGCGACCGTGCACTGCTGGGGGCAAAGGGTATTGGCAGGCCATACTTTGCTAGCTCCGCCTAGGATCGACAGCCGCTTCTCTTCCCGAGTTTCCTCCCGCACTTCGAACTAGCCATCCCCCATCGATCTGTTATCATCTGTCTGATCTTAGCCGGCTAGCTAGTGGCGTTCTCGTCGGTTCCGATTTTCAAGCAGATGGGGCCGGATCGATATGAACTTGATTTGACCTTGTGAATCGCTAGCTAGGTGTTTGACTGTCTACACAATGAGCAGTGCTGCTATACTGCTAGCTACTCCACTCGGTGTATCAGCTAGTGAGAAAGTGAAGCACGTAGACGTACGTTCTCAGTTGACCTCCTGCGTCCACTCGGGCGAGCAACAAAGCCACTATCACTTCCCAAAGCACCAGTAACGTACTAGCTACTCCTACTTGGCTGAGTTGCAGAAGGTCAAACAAGTACGCGAAAGAGCTGAACAAAATACATTGCTCCCAGGTGTGGTTGGTAGCTCTCACTTTCCCCTCTCCGTCTACTGTTGCAGGAGGAAGAGAAAGGCGATTTTTGGAACCGCACCGTCGTCTCCACCGTGCGCGCCGCCGAATCGTGGGATTCCTCCCCTCCGCCGGCCGCTGCGGCGGCGGGAGGGTGGGGGATCCCCGATTCCGGCATGTATATAAGGTAGATCCTGGTGGTGCTCCTGTCTGCGGCGCGTTGGAGGAGGTGGTGCTGCGGATGGGCGTTTTGGTGTCGGCGCGACCCTTCTCCGGCGGTGGTGCTCTTCGGGCCTCGCCGTCGTCGCGCTCGAGGTGCAGATGCTTGAGGCCCGGCGGGGTGCTCGAGATCTGCTGGATCCCGCCGGGTCCGTGTAGGCGGAGGGCTCGGCGGTGGGGTTGCAGGGCGGAGCAAGGTTGGCTGCGGCCGTGGCTGTCGATGTCGAAGACGGATGCGGGAAGGAGGTGGTGCTGGAGAGGGAGGGTCTGCGCCGTGCTCGTTCAACGGCCTAGACTCCGTCGCTGCGCGGCGGACGGCTTCTGCGGCGCTCTTCTGATGAGGTGCCCTCGGGCTGGGGCTAGAAGGTGGGCGCCGGTCTTCTTCCTCGACGACGGTGGTGCTGCCGGCGTTTGCTCTGCTCTGTATCCTCTGCGTATGTATGTTTCTTCTTGGCTTCTGTATGGTGTACTCTGTACGTCGTACAACCTTTGAATGTACGCAGGAAATTTCAAAAAAAAATACATTGCTCCCACCACGTAAGTACTGAATTTTCCCGGAGAATAAATCTAATAAGGCGGTAGTGCGGGCGTGTGTACGTACATCCAACGCATTAGCATGTGCTCAGATCCTGCGATAGCGACACTCGGGCGTGGCTGCAGGCCACCCAGGTTTTAAAACTAGTTACGTAAGATTTGGAAATCAATTTGAACATCGGATACAATGGCGGGGAGTAAGGGAGGGGAATCTGACGGTTGTCGGGCGCCGATCTCGATTTTGGCCGAGGAAGGTCGGTGATAGGGCAGGGAAGATGCCGGAAAAGGAGTCGGGGGATGTTTCCAATTCCGGCGGTGCCATGCTGACTGAGAGATGAGAGCTAGGAAAGGAGCGTCGACTCGCCGCGATCACATGAGGGTCATGACGACTGCTAATCGACGTTGTGAACTCGTCACTGTACCCAATGTAACTCTCAGAAACATGTCTATCCATAGAAATAGGATTAAAAAATCATGGCATTGTACAATTTATACACTGGAAGTCTCTATAAATATGTATATTTACCATAAATATTAAGATATTTGTTAGACCATGTGTTTTATATATCTCTACCAACTATATTATAAAGGGTCTCTCTAGCGCTCAATCGAATGAGAATTATCTTAATTCTCATTCACATAACATCATCAATTTCAGTTGCAAGTCAAGTTGCAACTCATGATTAGCACAAATCACGAAGCAAATCAAACGGTCCGGAGCTGTTGCAAGTCCACTTGCAACTCAGGCGAATGAGAATTAACTTAGTTCTCATTCACATGACGTCATCAAATCCCAGTTGCATGTTGACTTGCAACTGATGCACGAATCACGAAGCAAATCAAATGGTCCGAATCAGCTGCAAGTCCACTTGCAACTGATGACGTCATGCGATTGAGAACTAAGCTAATTCTCAATTGATTGAGAATTAGCAAAACCGTATTATAAACTATATAATATATACATTTACTGGAAGTTAATTGGTGAAGAAAACTATACCGCAAAATATAACTAAAATCTAGCATAATGCAATTGTGTTGTTCAACTACATGCATTACGGCTTTATAAAATGAATGCTAAAAGTAAGTACAAAATTTTAGTATAAATATTTGCCTTGGGTCCAAATTCTGTTTGGACCAGCTATGACTAACATAAGTCCTAACAAAAAATTAACTGAAGTCATGAAACGATACGTACAATCACTCAAGCCCCTCAAACCCCAGCCCGCATGGACAATTAAGCAAACACTAATGCATATTGATCAGTGGTATAGCCGTACGCACGGTACACTCGAGTACATGTGGAGTTTCCCAGCCTGCCAACGCTCAAACCTAGTATCTAGGTAAGAGAAACATAGGAGATAGCTACTATCTAGGTAAGATAAGCAGAGTAGATGCGGCGGATCTTAATCATAAGCGTAGTTACCAGAGAGGAGGGGAAATTCAGGGGTGCAGCCCCCGGGTTTAGCGTGCCGGCTACACGCCCACGCCCCACCTCAGATGACCGCTCTCTCCCATTATACCGTCCGGCCACGAGCACCAATGTGTGTACTACTGCCATCGAGATAGTACCCTACACATATTTAGATGAGTACCGTGTGGCCAATTTTATTTTTTGCGGGAGGGAACATCAGCATTTCGTTCTGGACTTTATCTGTTCAAGCCAGATCAATGTTAGCATCCGTTCCTGCTCGGACTTAATTGACGGGGTGAAATCTGAGTGACTTCTTTATACTACCGCGTTGTGAGCTCACGATATAAATCTACTCAACCTTGATGCATACCCATCTACTTAATTATATTATCTACAGGGTTTGCAAAACGTGATTAGATTCTATGCATATGCATGCATGCATCTTTGAGTATTTCTGAGCTAGCTGTCTCTGTACATTTCACAGTATAGTATAGTACGTGCACTGCCACCTTAATCTTCCATGTCGAGAGGGACGATATGCAAATCGTTCAAGTTCTCTGCCACCAAATGAAACTTAATTGGTGGCGGAGAATGATTGAGAACTAAGAAATCCTGCGCTGTCATGGTATTTAAGCTCCGGGTCTAACTGATGCTCTTGTGGGATGACAGTTGGTTTGGTATATGTTAGTCATAGGTTGTTATAAACTCTCCGAGTCTCCGTTAGGAAACCAAAAGATGCCCCGTGGATGGGTCGTCAATGAGAGAACGCTAGTTCATCCCTCTCGATTTGGTGGTCGATCATAGGTTGTTATAACCATGGCCTGTCCGCATTGCTTGTCTGAGTGGGAGGGCTACATAGTGGCCGTCTAATCCAACCAGACTAAAGCTTGTTCAATGTTCAGCACTTGAGCAGTTACCTTTTAGTCATTCAGAGTCATCTCTTTTTGAGGGAGTCATTCAGAGTCATCTCAACAGCAACAGTTGCACTTTCAGAGGATGTTCCCTCTCTGGTCATGCATGTTCACCTTTCTATCCAGACATCTTTTCTAGTACGTGACTTTTTATCTCCATATATTCAAGCATGGGCTCGTTCGTGATGCTGCACTAATTAAACTGGTCCTATTTGCACACATGTTGATTTGGGAACGGGCGAATCGAACGAGCTCTGGTGGAGAAGAGCACCGCGTTTCTCCGGGGTCCCGAGAGACGGAAGGAGAAGGAACCAGCCAGCACGTATACGGCACCTTCCCCTCGATGATATCTCCGGCCACGAGCACGCGCCATGGCTGTACTTTGCATGCCATATCGCCATGGAAATCATGCACGGATGCTTCTTTCATGCATTGCACGGGACGCCCGCGCTCCCGCACGGGAGACATACACACATATATCTCTCTCCCGATCGGTCGATCTCGTCCCCGGCCGTGCGTGTGACCAGAACTTACCCGTTACATGCTTGCATAATGCGTGCGTGTGTTTGCGCACATCAATCGATCGTCGAACGGTACACCGATGGGGTAGCCGAGGTATCAATTCGTTCATGTGCACTTGCTCGTCGAGGTCGCGGTCGCCGGCGGTCCCCTGTGCTGATGCATGCATGCGTGCTTCTTCGTGCATTCTGGGAGTTCTGCTCGCTCAGACCCGTATCATATCATGTCCTATCATGCTCTACGCACAATCGGTCGATCGCTCACGGCGCGGCTAGCCCTCGCACTTGGCGAGGAAAAGGTGAAAGCTAGCTCCATCCCATGAACCGACGACGAGCGAGTGGGCGTCGACGGCGACAGGAGAGCGGCACGGCGGCCGAACCGGGCGCACACATGGCCACCCTACGCTCGCCCATGCACACCCATCCATGGGCGCGCGCGGTGTCGTCTCTGTC
The DNA here is from genome assembly GCA_947311845.1 of Poa pratensis. Classification (NCBI taxonomy): domain Eukaryota; kingdom Viridiplantae; phylum Streptophyta; class Magnoliopsida; order Poales; family Poaceae; genus Poa; species Poa pratensis. The sequence goes on from CAMZMU010000048.1 coordinate 27,424,639, forward strand.
TCGGGATCTAGACGCCGATACGGAGAGAGATCGTCTCGCGCGCGATGGGCGTGGGCTAGCTTGGAACGTGTGAGCTGAGCTGCAAGGTTCCGCCGGCATGGGTGCGGGCAATGTCGTCATGCACGCGACCGTGCTCTGGGCCGGGGGGGCAAGGGGTATTGGCAGGCAAAGCCGGCCATACTTGGCTAGCTTATTCTCCCCATCTTCCTCTCCTGAACTAGTACTAGCCATCCCGATCGATTTGCTATCACCAGTCTGATCTTAGCTAAACAGCTAGCTAGTGGCGTTCTCGTCGGTTCCGATTTCCAAGCAGATGGGGATCGATCTTGCTTCGACTTGGCGTATACTGATGGGGATCGATCGAGTAGTAGCTAGTGGAAAAGTGAAGCACGTACACGTACGTTCTCAGTTGACCTTCCCCACTCCACTCGGGGCGAAAAACAAAACCACCATAACTTCCCAAAGTTTCAGTATGAACGTACTAGCTGAGTTGCAGAAGGTCAAACAAGTACGCGCGAGAGAGAGAGGACGAAAATACATTGCTCCGAGTCCACGTACTGAATTTCTTGGAGAAGATCATCTAATCTAATACAGTAATTGTGCGTACGGCCGTGTGTGTAGTACGTACATCGATCGCATCGAGCTCCTAGCATTATGCTCATGCATGCATGGGCTCAGATCCTGCGACACTCGGACGTGCCTCTGGCGTCGCTGCAGCAGCCCACTCAGACAGGACATCTGCGGTTCTCATTCCTGTCACCGGTGTCATCACTACTCCCAGTGTAAGACCACTAGTAACAGGTCGTCAGGGCCAATTTTTCTTCAGAAAACCAGACAGCAGCAACGATTTTTAGCCTGTGAATTATCTTAGGCTTCATGGGGCACAACTCCCCAGGCCTTGCCTGCCGGCTGTATGCGAGTCAATATGCCACTAGGAGAAGCATGAAGCATGCAAATTAACCTTGTTGGCCTGGCTGCAGGGTACTTCCATGAATCATTCTGCGTGCATGCTAGTATGCTATCTCTTCGATCCGTGGAAGTCACCGTCGCCCGCTTGTAGGGCAGGGATCGATCCCGGGCAGATGCAGCGGAACTAGCTGCTAGCATTGTGTGCATTGTATATTCAGGGGTTAGCTCGAGAGTCGTACCGTAGTTGGACTATGCATGTATGTGTCATCGTCGACTCTAATCCCAATCACGGAGTTGCTCACACTTGCTTGCGATGAAGGCCGGGGATGTCAATCATGCTGATATGATTGATCATATGCAAGTGGCACTGTAGCGTACGACGTGTTTCCTAATCCACCCCTTGAATGCCACTTCTTTTATAGCGGGCCAACGGAGCAAATGGCTAAGCTAGTTAGGGCACCTCCAACGGGTGGAGCAAACGGACACCCCAAAGTGTCCGATTTTGTCTGTTTGGGGGCAGACAGAGGACACATTTTGAGCCTTTGTCCGTTTGGGGTGGGGGTGCCCCCAACGGCCTGGCGCAAAATGGGCCAAAAAAATATATTGGAACATTCAAATGACTCAAATTGGCCTCAATCCAAATAGTTCGAAATCGAAATAGTTTAAAATACAAATTCTTCAAAATTTAAATAGTTCAACACATAAAATAAATAGGACATCACATGTCCTCGTGCTCACGGATCATCTTTTGCCTCTTGAGAATCCATGCCCTTTGCTCCGGGTCCATGATGGTCAAGTCGGCCATCATGATCCGGTTATCTTCGTCGAGCAACGCAAGCCTCACGCGATTCTCCTCCGCCTTGGCCTCGAGCATGAGCCGGGTCTCCTCGGCCTTGATCTTCTCTTGCTCGATCTCGAGCTTCTTCCTTGTCATCTCCACATACCTTGCCATGGCTTCCTCCTTGTCCTTGCGTTTCTCCACGTACCTAGCGGCGGTGGACTCCTCCTTGCCGGCGATCAACGTCTTTAGGGTCTCCTCCAATTGTGCTTGTGCCGCCTCACGCTTCACGTCTTGCGCCGAGGACTTGTGTCCTCTCGGCCGCACAGCCCGGCCACCCGAGCTTTGGCCGGGATTCACATCATCATTGGGGTCATCGTTGACTCTCTTCTTCGAGCCTTCAATGCCCCCTTTCTTCATGGCGTTGTAGATCTCTTGCCATTTTGGACAACCCTTGATCATGTCCCAACAATGGCCCAAGGTGAACTTGGTCTTGAAGGCCACCTTGAAGTACTCCAAAGCTTGATTCATCTTGTCCTCAACCCCGAAGCCGCTCACCGGCCGGTTCTTCACATGCTCGTAGGCCGCTTGGAATTTGCAACACTCGGCCGAGATGTGGTGCCACCTCTTTGTGAGTGAGCCCTCATTGCGATCACTCTCAATACGGTAGGGCGGCAATTTCCTTTGCTCATGGAAATGCTTGTGCACCCTAAGCCAAAATGCGATGCCCCTTTGTTGGGCACCCCATTTTGCATTTTGCCCACAAGTCATCCATGACTCGCATAGCACCCTGTCTTCCTTGTCCGTGTACGAGGCCGTGCGGATGTTCTTCCCCTTGAGGCTCGCCGCGATTAGGGCGTGCTCCTTGTCGACATCGAGTGGCTCTTCCTCAATGTCGACCACATCGGCCTCCGTCTCGGGCATGGTCGCATCGGGGTCTTGTGTGTCGAGGTCGGCCGGGTCGAAGTAGGTGTTGGCCTCTTGTGTCTCGGCCTCGGCAGGATCGAAGAAGATGCGGCCGTTGATCATGTCGTCCATGACATCCTCGGTGAAGTAGGCCGGGTTGGCAGGCGTCGTCGGCGGGAACTCGCTCCCGTCGAACATGAGGGCACAGGCCTCGGGCATGGTCATCTTGCCACCCGCCGTGGTCTTCGATTTGCCACCGGGCCGCGCGTCGCCGGCACTCGGGGTGACGTTGAGGTCGAGCGACTTCGGCTCGACCGGGACCGACGAAATCTCCGGCGAGTCCTCGCGGGAACCCAGCCGCGACACTGGGTGATGGGCGGCGGCCGGCGACGGCGTCGAGAGGCCGGGGGGCGAGGATTTAGGCGGCTTCGCTTTGGCGGAGGAGACCGAGCTTCCGGTCGACGGAACCGTGTCGGGGGAGAGGCCGGTGGCAGCGACGAAGGCCCCTGCAAAAACCTCCCCTTTGAGGAGAAGGACAGCTCGGGCGGCGGCCTGGGCGGCGATGAGGTCGGAGTTGGCCTGATGCGCGATGGCGGCGAGCCTCTCCTTCTCCTTGGCCGCTTCGAGGGCGGCCTTCTCCTCTGCCTTCTTCTCCCGAGTCCTCTCCCTCCAGACTTGTCGCTTGACCGAGGCCGGCTTCGGCTCCTTCTTCACCGCGAGCAGGGCGGCGCCGGTAGCGGCCGTGGATTTGGACAGGCCGTCCTCCATGAACGGCGGCGGCGGCGAGGGCGGCTGGAGGCGGCGGCGGCTGGGGAGGGAATGGGCGGCCGAACGAGGGTTTGGGAGGGGATTCTATGGCTGGACCTTGGGCCCGACGCGGACAGGGAGGACAAAGAGGAGGACCGAGAGGCTGTCCGTCCTGCCCCAAAGCCGCCCCAAAGTTGGGCCGCGTTTGGGTCCAAAACTGGTGTCCGGGCGGACACCAGTCCGGATGCGCCAGCCCGTTGGAGAAGGGCATTTGTCCGTTCGGACAAATGCGGACTGCGCTGGTCCTTATGCGCCAGCCCGTTGGAGGTGCCCTTAGAGCATCTCTAACAGATGTTCTAGAATAGGGAACAAAAACTAGTGCCCTAAGAGTTTTAGGGCAGCAGAGAAGATTTTAGGGCAGTAGGGAGTTGTCGGACGCCGAGCTTGATTTTGGCTGGTGAAGTTCGCCGGAGACCGAGGAAGGACAGCGAGGGTGGGGCCGGACCGGAGAGGAGCCATGGGATGTGGTCAAATCCAGCGGCACCGTGCTAACCGAGCGCTAAAAGCTAGGCACGTAGCAGTGGCTCGCCGACGGTCGCATTTTTTTTATTTTAGAAAAGGGTCACCCAGCCTCTGCATCAAAATGATGCATACGGCCGCTTTATTACTTTTATTCAACATAGCTGGCAAAAGACTTACAACGAACGAATACAAACTGAACCCACCAACAGTGAAACACCACAACTAGCACAAACGACAAAGGGAACGGGGTCTTGTACCCCGGCCACAACCGTCGTCGGCTCCCTGGCCAACTCAGAGATAGCGCCTTGTGCACACGCTCTGAAAATCGCCTCCATCATCTTCCTCCAACCCAACTTCAGCATGCCGATCGTAGGAAAGACTCTCGCCAGGCCAACCGCTGATGCCACCATGACACCAAGCTACGCCCCCACCCTGTGCAAGTCCACCAGACACGACCGTCGTCGAGTCCCCGCTGCACCACGCCGCCAAGAAAAGCCGTCTTCGCCATGGTATGTGAAGCTCCACTCCACCGGTAGACCACTCCAGGCAACAAATGTTCTAAAATGATGCCCCCAAGAGGGAGAAGCGACACCGAAAGTGTCGCCATCGTCCGATCCGGTATCACCAGATCTTGGGTTTCCCCCGGAACATCGGGCGGATGGTAGAAGAATCACAACGACGACACCGTCAACAAGGTAACGACGCCCGCGGGCGCCGCCGTCGTCGTCTCCGACCTCGGAGCCCGGCTCTCACCGGCCATCATCAACACCTTCGGATCTACGCGAGCATAGGCAAGATCTGGGCATGACACGACCACCGAAGTGAGCGGCACACCCAAAATCATCCTGCCGGTCGGATCCGCCCCGCACACCGGACCGCCGGAAGCCGCCGCTCAGCGCCTAAAGGGCCGGGATCCACGCCGTCCGCCACGCCGTCGAAGACGACGTCGCCGTGGCGACCGGTGGCCGCGCCACGCCCGAGAATCGGTGGCGCCCACCCGCGTCGGCCCGTCAATCTCAAGGGCGACAGATTCCCCCCAGTCGCCGGTCGCGCCCAGGCTTTGCCTGACCGTGCTCGTGGTGGCAGCGAGGGAGAGAGGGAGGCGTAGCTTTGGGGGACTGGGGCGGCGGCGGCGCTAGGGTTCCCCTTGCCGCCACGCGGGGGCGAGAGGGAGGTTACGAGAGGAGAGGAGAGACGGAGCTTTTGCCCTTCCCGCCGACGGTCGCATGGGGGTCGTGGCGGCCGCTAATCAACGTCGGTAGGTTGCGGCGGTGCTGACCGTCACCGACGGCGATGGGGCGAGAAACTTCTGGAAATCGGCGGTCGTGGGAGTCATGGCGAACGTCCCGACGGCGGGAATGAGCGTTGAGGTGGCCACACGCGGGGCTGGACGGCCGACAAAGTCGCATGATGGCGTGCAAAGACAAGAACTGGCCGGAACGGCGACGGTCGGCGGGGATAAAGTTCACCGTGGCCGCTGGGTTCCCGCCACAACGTATTTGGTATAAGGCATAGGGCAGAGCAGCCACAGAGGTTTCCCAAATGTATAACACTTGCATCCGTTTTTAGGGCATGCCCCAAATTTTTCGCAGCACAATATAAGGATAATACATTTGTTGGAGCTGTGTTTTTTTATTCAAATGTCCTAAAAAAAACTGTCTTTGGGGGCATGAGGTTGACATGCCTGCAATCGACAACCTCGTATTAAACCATTACTACCTCCATTGCAATTAATAAGGCGCACACGTTTGTTCGAGATTTGGGTTTGACAAGAATTAATCCATATATATGTAACGAATATTTGATATAGATCGGTATCGTTAGAAAGTGTTTTTTCGAATCTAACAATACCAATTATGTACTATATAGTCGAGATTTTATTGCTTAATTTTTTAGTCAAAATTCGTCTTAAAATGTGGGTGCGCCTTATTCAATTAAGAAAGCCCGTTAACATGGTCCATACAGTACGTACCCATTCTACTGATACATGCCAACTCAAAAGGAAAGTCAGCCCAATCAAAAAAAATCAGGCACTTGAGAAGGTAAAGTGTGAATTCAGGATCCAAGGAGGAAGCAAGTCAAGTGATTAGAAACAGTTAGGTGAACACGCGCGAGATGTTAACAATGTACCCACGCCGGTCGCGCTAAAACAGTCAGCAGACAATTGAGCTAAAACCAATGCATCGGGATCGGGGCTAGCTAGACAGGAGGCAGTTCGATACTCACAAACTTTGTCGAATTCAGAAAGCGAGGCAGGCGAGAGGGGGTGCACGATGGTGGGGTGCACCGGCCCGGGGCACATGGACCTGGGTTCAGCGTCTCCGCACCGACTCCACACATGCATGCTCCCGGCCTCCCCATTATACCCGGCCGGATGCAAGTACCATTACGTGCCTATATGCGTAGAGCGTACGCACCAATGCCCATGCATCCCGCTGACCGGTTGCTCGATACCTAGCTAGCTAGCTCGTACTATGTCTTATGTATCTGAATTATTATTTTCGCGGAAACGCAGAAGCATTGCGTTTTGACACATTGATAGAATTTTTTTTTTGTACAAGTCCGTGGAAGGACCAACCCCGCATCATACAACTCAACCCGGTAGAAGTTGCCGAAAGCCCCGGGCTCCTGCGTTCGCCCACTTGCGCGCCTCGGCTTTGATCGTGTCGAGCATGGAGGCCACCGAGGGACGCGCGCTCTTAAAGACAACCACATTCCGGTGTTTCCAGATCCACCACGCCGTGAGCATGATCAACGACGAAATTCCTTTGCGCTGCTGGTGGGGGTGGTCTGCATCACCAGCGACCACAATTCGCGAAGACATTTGGGTGGTCCCGCGATGGATTGGATCCACGACAGATGTATCTAAATTATACAACACAAGTTCAATGATTTGTTCGTTCCTCCTGTACGTTTTCTCACTTTGCGGAGGTATACGTGTGCCCTTTGTTCTCTAATATAAGATGTTTTAGATATTTTGATATAGACCAAATACAGAGCAAAATGAGTGAGCTCCCAAATAAGATACATATGCATGGAGGTCAGAAAAAGTTAATTCTTATACTCCCTCCGTTCCAAATTAGATGACTTTCATTTACCAAAAATGGATATATCTAGACATGTTACAAGTATAGATACATCTATATTTGGATAAATAAAAGTCATCTAATTTAGAACAGAGAGAGTATTTAGGAACGGTGTGAGTATATCTTCAGTGTATATACATTCGCATAGTAGCTTGTCAGATTCTGCGCAGAGTTTGCTACGTGTAATAGATCTAGGCATGCCTGTTTAGAGTGACACCATTCTCGGCTGCTGCTGTCTCTGTACATTGCACAACACTTTCCTTCTCGAGTTACTCCTTATATCCTTAATTAGTTTTTTTTTTTTGAAACGAGGCAAAAGATTTGCCTTTTATATTGATATAGGAGAAGCAAACATGACACGGCCGAGATCAAAAAGAAAAAAGTCATACATGACAGGGCGTACTAGACGAAAGAAAAGTAGCCCCACTAGGATCCAAATCACCCTACTCCGTCTATTCTCTCAGAAAGATATATCGTCATATCTTCAAAACGCAACTACGCGGCGCGATCTGGGGTCAGATCAGGCGGAGACGTCCAGCGCCGACGGAGCCGGGAAATCGCTTCCTCCTGGGCCAGCAAGGCCAATCAAAGCTTCATCTGCTGCCGTCATGGATGGCAAGTTCAGCCTGAGGAGGGTCCTCAACCCGTTGATTGCCGAATCAGAGAACGGAGCCTTCTTGCAGGTGTTCGTGAATTCTTTCGTAGCCTCCACCAGGGGCATATCTCCAAAGTCGAGCCCCATTTTTTTGTGGAGGACACGCTGCGCTTTGCCGACCGCAGGGAGTTGAGGCTTCGCCGCGAGCCTGCTGCTACGACGGTCGGGGGCGGGCATGGCGGAATAGGCGTGGGCAGCAGCGGCACAGCCGGCAGGCTGAACAGATCCGCGACACTGCGTATCACGATGCCAGATGAGGGAGCCGTACCCGCAGCATCAGCAACATCATCATCATCACTGTCGTCATCAGTATCGGCAGCGAGGAGTTTTCCAATCGTAGCAGCCTCCGCGTCAGCGTCAATGACGTCCGCGACGGGCTGAAACTCCCTCCTCGCCCAGTCGCCCACCTCCTCGCCGTCCAGCAGTAGCACCTGCTGATCCAGCTCGGCGAGGCATGGCAGGAGCTGCTCCATCTCCTTGTCCTCATCATCCTCACTGGAAAATCCCACGTCGCACAGCGCGTCGCCAGGCGAGATCAGCACCGTGGTGATGTCATCCACGCTCTCTACGTCCACGCTGGGATATCCCCCCTCGCACGGCGCGTCGCCAGGCGAGAGCAGAACGGTGAGGCCCGCGTTCGGAGAAAGGAGCGGGTGACTACTAGACATCAATGGGGAGCACTCCAAAGCCGGACGAGAGACCTCCGGCAACACCTCCCCAGACGCAGCCGTCGACAGGCACAAAAGCACCTCCGACTCATCCGTCTTGCGGTCGCCGTCCTTTCGTTGCATTTGCAGCAGCCCCAGGTCAGTCCTCTCGTTTTCCGCAGAGAGCACATCGTCCACGCTCATCTTGTAGCACCTCTCACTAGCCAGCACCCTCGATGCCAATGTGGAGAAACACACATCCAACGCAGGGTGCGCATGTTCCTGGTTGCCGAGCGCGAGGTCGCTGGAGGTAGAGCTCGTCGGCGCGCTCCGGGCGTGGCGAGCTTGAGTTGGCGGAGTGCGAGTCGCAGTCGTAGCGGGAGACAAAGGCGTCGAGGTGGAGCTTGTTGGCATGCTGCATGAGTGGCCAACCGGGTCTGGCGGAGCGCGTGTCGCAGACAGAGCCTGGAGCGAAGCCTCAGCGACCCTGGCCCACGATAGAGCTCCTTTCACGAGCGGGGAGGAAGAAGGGCGGCACGGCGGCGGGAGTGCAGGGGCTGGCTTGACTTGCTTGGCAGCGAGACGGAGTGGACATGCGCGCTCCTTGTGGCCGGAGAGGTCGCAGGTGAGGCAGCGCACCGGGTCGCGGCACGCGGTGGAGCAGTGGTGCTTGAGGGGAGCAAGGCAACGACCACATTTCCCCTCGGTCCGCCTTTTGAAACGCAGCGCGGCCGCGTCCTGCTGGAAGCGGCGCGAGATGGGCCCCGCCAGCCCACACGCCATACGGCGTTCCTCGCGGCGGGCGTGGCGCGAGAGCACCGTACACCATGCACCATCCGACGACAAGTTCCTCGAGCCCCTCGCCTCCGGCGACAGTTGCCGCAGAGGGGAGGGATGAGACGCAGCAAGATGCCTTGGCGATGGCAGAGACGCCTCGTGGATCGGGGGGCGGGGATGTTGAAGCGCACGGTCCGCCGGGGACGAGCAGGTACGACGACATTGGAGGCCGAGGGATGGCGGAGGATGCAGACCAGCCGCCTCCCCGCAGACGGCACGACAGGTGGGCAACCCTCGAGGCGCAAAGTTGTCGAAGCAGCGTTGACGTCCTCGTGGATAGCGGCGGAGGTGGAGGTGAAGTCGAGGACGCCCTCCACGACGCTCCTGAGACGTGGAGCAGGAGGAGCCGTCTGCGGGGCCGCGAAACCAACGGGCACGGCGGCTGGTGGAGGTGGCCGGACGCCGGAGCTGTCGCGGGGCGGGGAGAGCCCATTGGCGGCGCCGGTCGGAGCGCGGTCGCCTGTGAGGCCGCGGGAGCGGGCTGGACGCAGAGGCGAAGCGGAGCGCCGGCCAGCGGGCCTTTTCTTCGACGGGACGAGACGCCGAGCGGGAGGACGAGGAGCAGGGGCCGGAGCAGCGACAGGATCCGGCAGGGAGGCGAACGGCGGCGGGGCCACCACAACATTCAAGAGCAGGTGCCGCGGGATGGAGCCTAGCGCGGGGGCGTCGCAGTCAGCAGGGGCAGAAGCTTCGAGGTCGAGGGAGCCCGTGATGACGCTCCGGAGACGCGGCGAACTCGCTCTCCCGCGCGCCGGCGGAGAGGAGAGGGATGGAGAGCTCCGTCCCGAGGACACTCGAACCAGGGGCGCCGTGCCAAGGAAAGCGGGCGTGAAGCCGGGTGGCAGGGTAGCCGGAGGTGGTGGTGGCCGCTGCGGGCGCAGGGAGACAGCGTGGTGGCGGCCGGCGGCGGGCGGCGCGGGCTGGGGCCGGGCGCCGGGCGCGTCGCGAGAGCGAAGGTGGCGAGCGAACCCAGCCAGCCCCAGCAGCTCGGTGGGCGTCGCCGGGACGCACCCGGAGCCAGAGGTCGCGGCGATGCGTGCCGGGGACGACGTGTCGGACAGCATATCCAGATCGCGATCTTGATCCCGACCAGGATGCGGCCCGCAGAAGGGAGAGGAGCTGGGACAGCCCGCAGACGAGGCAGGGCGGCCTGCAGGCGGCGGGGGCAGCGGCGTGGACCGGCTGGAGCAGCACGCGCGGAGGGAGTCGGAGGATTCCTGCCGACCCCATTGGAGCCGACGGACGCAGCATCGAAGTCGGGCAGCAGGATTGGGCTGGGTGGGTGGCAAAGGGGCGTCAAAGCGGCGGGGCTGGAAGTGGCTTGGGAGGCAGTGGGGAGGGCGGCGGCCGCCGGAGCGGAGGTTGCCGCTGGGTCGCCCGCGTCGCCTGCTGCGTCGCGAGACATAGCGCACAGTTCCTTAATTAGTTTTGTTTCGCCCTGTACGTAGGGCGGCTGCGACGACGGATGGATACTTAATTAAGGTGAGCCACTGTCGTGAGTAGGCTTAATTGGTGGCCGGGGAATGATTAGGAGGCAAATAACCCTGCGCTGTCATGCTAACCTGAAATTCAGTAGCCGGGAACTATGCGTGGACGCTCGCGTGGCGCCGAGAATCCGTTCTCAGTTTCATCGCAAACCCCCCACATGCACGCGAGCGGCCGTGGGGCCGACACCGGAGTTGACCTGCTCCCACACCTCCCGGCAGCGGGGCCCGCCGCCCCCCGGTACCCCGGGGATCCCCGATCGAACAGCTCCCGGTTTTCACCGCCGCCGCTAGTGTATAAAAATCGAGCCAAAAAGTTTAGAAATTCATGGATGCTCCAGCAGTCCAGCTTTGCTGCAGTTCGTTGCCTGTAGCGTGGGTCCGGACGGAGGCAGAGGTATCCTGCCGCGGGGTGGGCCCAATTGAGCCGGGGGATCTGGACCCTCGGGCCCACGGACGGATATGGACCCGGCGGTGAAAATCGGTTTCGGACTGGGTGGAGAGCGCCCGGTGACGTCACGAGGCGCGTCACGCGTGGAGCGGCAAGCACCGGCAAACCCGGCAATGTCCAGCGCATCATGTGACACGTGTCGGGCGCACGGCCTACACGGTGGACCCGGCTCCGGTATGGTACGTTCCGCTTCCGTGTACCGGCACCAGCAACACTCACGAGCTGGCCGTGGATTTTCTGCATCCTGCCAACCTTGCAAGTGCATACGTGCCGGCCTCCGTTTCATTGTCTCGCTCACGGGTCACGAAACGATCGAGTAATCACGTCGGTGTGCTAATCTTTGTTTTAACAGCGGTCGAAAGCCCATCTCTAAGATTCTCAATTACGCCGTTCCAAAATAGATGACTTTCATTTGTCCAAAAGCGGATATATCTATACACGTAGCATGTCTAGATATATCTATTTTTGGACAAATGGAAGTCATCTATTTTAGAACGGGGGAGTAGTTGGTGTTTACATCTTGTGTCTAGTAGAAAACTCTAAGGCCTCGCTTGGAAAGGCAGTAAAAATTCCACCTCCGTATTTTCCTACACGTCGCACCTGTAAAATATACTGTCCTATTGAGGTCCGTTTTATTTCCCGATAATTTTCGGCCCGAAAACAGCTATCCAAACGAGGCCTAAGGAGTTATGAGGAATTGTGTGGTGATTGTCAATATAGTTTGATGTCTGCCAAAATCACTTTAGCTAACCATTGTGAAATTCCGTTTTGACCAACTGTTCGGTCTTTTATCAAAAAATAAATAAAAATTGTTCGGCCACAATTGTTAGACGTAAACTCAACGCAATACACTTCAGCAACTACAAAGCTAAATAAATTTTTTTCGATGGTTGAGAAGATGAAAAAGGGGGTTAAGAGTTTACCCTCTAAAATATTATTGAAACACATGTCAGGTACATATCTATGCGATGGAGTTGCTTCATTTTTGTTCTCTCTCCTTAATTTCTAAATATAGCAAATTTGACGATTTACTATGTCTGTATGTCTTACGAGTGATACTCGGGCGTACAACAAATTTAAGATTTTGTGCCACTTCTTACCCTAATATATGAATAAGTGATAGAAAATTTTCAAAGATTGCTCGGTGTGTACCCTAGCCTCCAAGAGAACTAGGCAGTAAGCCTAGTGGCAAGGGACACGGTGGCGTATCCCAGCCTCCAGGGTTCGACTCCCGTCGGGAGCGAATTTCTGAACTCTTGCTCGGGTGGGCTCTACCTTAATAAAGATGTCCTGGGTGCTACTGCCCTCGGGTCTTTTGAAAGATTGATCGGTGTGTACCCATTTTGATACAGCATTGTTTTTCCACTTTTTACCAAATTTAGCATTGTGTTTTCTCCAATTATAAAAATTTAACGAAAACGAGATGAACTGAAACTAGCCCCCTGCTCAATATCGGTATGCACGAGAAGCACCACATCCTGCATTGGGATCACCACATTTAAGAAAAGCCCCTACTACGCTCCTTCCACCCATCAAACTCGAGAAATGGAGATGAAAATAGAGGCCAATCGTCGTGCCGGCCGGGAGGAGAGGGGGGGAGGGGGGGGGGGGGGGGGGGGGGGGTTGGGAGGCTCAAGAGAACTAACAATGTGTGTGAAGTTCAACATAAGAGCACTTCGTAGTTTCTCTTATCATGAGACATGAATTCATGCAATTATTGGTATCAATTAATCTTGCACAAAAGACACAAATCATTCAATAAATCTCTTGGGCGGGACTACAACACAAGAGCTAATGTGACGTTGGATACCAAATTACCAACATGCTGCAGCTCAACTTAGTTGGAGACCTTAACAGAACTTCCTATTCTGCCCCCCACTAATTAAGCTAATAAACTACTTTTGATAGTCCAAGCCTGTTCACCATGTTGACATTTTTATACTATCCAAGTACCCATCGTGATAAACCCCCACACTGTACTCCGTACTAGTACTAACTGGCAACACGGCAAACACCCATCAGTCCTTGAACAGACAATCCAAACGGAGGAAACATGGGAACAAAAATTATTGGCCCCAACCTCCAAGTGGCCTCACTCATGCTCTAACTAACTGCTGTTCTAACCCCACATCTTTCTCTCTCTACCACCCTACCAGCAGAGCATTTTACCACTTCATCTTCTCTCCTCCATAATTCTCTTCCCTCTATATATACGCACCCCTACCCTGTTCTTGGTTCCTCTCTCTTCCACCTCCTAATCACCACAAGACATCTTGCATACACTCACAAAGAGAGAGAGATCAAAAGGCAGCTCAGGTAGCTAGCGTGGAAGTGTCCAAGGTGGGAGGCTCAACGGCCGCAAGTACAGGCTAGCTAGCCGACCAGCTGCTCCACCGGAGCCGATGGCTGGCGCCGACGTCGACGTGGGGACGGAGCTCCGCCTCGGGCTGCCGGGAGGCGGCGCCGAGGCGGCCAAGGCTGGGAAGAGGGGCTATGAGGACACCATTGACTTGAAGCTGACGGTCGGCAGCATGAAGGGAGAAACCGCCAGCAAGCCGGAACAGGCCGCCGGGGAGGTCAAGAGCAACCCCGAGAAGCCACCTGCTCCAAGTATGTCTGCATACATCTCTGTGTGGTCACACATAAATCATTTCGTTAGTGATAATTTAGTAGTATGTTGTTTTCTTAATTTTTTCGACTTAAGTATTTGGATACATATCTGCGTCGTCCAACATAACTCATTTCGCTAGTGGTAATTTAGTAGGATGTTGTCTTCTTAATTTTTGACTTTATTAAGGATTAGGATATCGTGTAGTATTTCCTAGCTGCTATGAGGAAAAATCTGAACATCTCTTTCTTTCTTTCCTTTTGATATGATATGCATGGCCAAAAATCCATCCATGTAGGCAGAATTAGAGATATGCAGAGTCTGAGCATGTGCAGGCTCTTAGTTTGCCCCTTCTATTCATTTTCTCTAGTTTGGATTCATCCTATATTTACAGCATATTGAATAAACATTACATGCAAATGGGCACCACTTTAAGAAGAGCAAAATATCCACAAAAGAGATCCCGTGGCAGAAAGCGCGCAAGGCGACACCATCCTGTATGTTCTCTGTCGCCCCTAAAGCGCCGTGGCGAATTATTATCACCTTTTCCAACCATAACATACTGACACTTGATGCCTGCTTTGCGCGGCAGCCGGCAGATGCCAGAGAAAATAATATGATGTATATTCTCTCTTCATCTTTTAGCAGATTCCATTGGGAAAGGAAGTGTTACTGTTTATTTTCTGTTACGGAAACGAGGGAATACTATTACGAACAGTGAGATGAGAGCACTATATTTGTGTAGATAATTAACTTCTGAATAATCATGCTGGTCATGATTCATGTGACGCTAACTAAAGTTGATGCCGTTTTCATTGTACATCATAATAATGGTAGTACTACCATAAAGTTGTCACAGGCATACACATTAGTTAAACAGAGCTGGTTGCCTGGAAGAATATAGTAACATGCATGATCGAGATAGATGGAACTTCCAGCTACAATTTAAAGAATCTTATATTTGTTTTTACAGCACCAGAAGTTTAGACTTAGAACTGCTAGATCATAACTAATTTATGAATACCGCAAGTGGTAAATAAGTAGCTAATTTAGCATGTTATGTGTATCATCAGGGCACAAGCTGTGGGCTGGCCACCAGTCCGATCATACCGCAGGAATGCCATGACCGTCCAGTCGGTGAAGATCAAGAAGGAAGAGGAAACCGAGAAGCAGCAGCCTGCTCCTGCTGCTACTGCTGGTGGCAACGGCTCTGCCTTTGTGAAGGTGAGCATGGACGGCGCGCCCTACCTGCGCAAGGTGGATCTCAAGATGTACAACACCTACAAGGACCTCTCCATTGCTCTGCAGAAGATGTTCAGCACCTTCACTGCAACTGGTAAATACCTGCAACAACAGATTATCAACTGATGTTAACCATTTTTCCTCAGCTGTACAATTGGAACTTTATTTGAATTAATAAGGGCCACAATTATAACTATTTTTTCAGGGAATGAAGGGAAGATGGTTGAGGCAGTGAATGGTTCAGACGTTGTTACTACTTACGAAGACAAGGATGGGGACTGGATGCTTGTTGGAGATGTCCCGTGGGAGTATGTTACTTCATTCTTGCGCCCCCTCCTGTATTTACGACCTCATGATTAGGATGCAATTAAGCGAGGTCCACAGTTCAGTTTCTTTCATTGGCTGATCAAATACTCTGCAGGATGTTTGTTGCTTCATGCAAACGCTTGAGGATCATGAAGGGTTCCGAAGCCATCGGTCTTGGTCAGTGTCTTCAGCTGAAATCCCCTTCCGTTTCAAGATTTATATCTTAATTCTAACCCCCATGAGACTTCCTTTGTTTCAGCACCAAGGGCCAAGGACAAGAGCAAGAACAAGAGCTAAAGCTGGGGCAGTAAGAGGAAGAGTCTGATGCCATAAGAATTTGCAGTGTGCTATGGTTTTAGATATATAATGTTTAATTACTAGTTGGATTAAAAGAAGGGAGAGTTGCCATGTTTAATTTGTTGATGGGCCAGAAGCAATAATCTATCTGTGTGTAGCTGGACTGGTGTTATGTGATGTTCCCTACCATGTGTCAAAGAATCTACTTGGTGATTTTATTCCAATGTTGTTGATTAAGTATGTGTGATTGTTAAGTAAAGAGCATCAATGAGACTATTATTATTATGGTATCTTGTAAGTTAACCTGATTGTTAATTATAAGCACAATATTTTTGTACTCTCTGTGTGATCAAGTGGGGGGAACAGGCCATGTGCTTGGTGATGGGAATCCATTACTATAACTTAGCCTATCTGTCATTGAGTTATTGAGAAGGTTGGGTCTTGAGAGACGATGGGTATGATCATAGCAAGAAGCTTCCTTGCTATGCTAGAGTTGTGGTGACACCAAAGCTAAGTACATTGCATAGGCAAACTAAAATATAATAGATTCTGCATGCATTTATTTATGGCAGGGAAATGTTTCCAATATATAAGATGCATGTAATCATGCTTGGTCTAAAAGGTGGTGCATAACATTGGAATCACACAGCAACGCGATCAAATCATTGAAAGGATTATGTGAATGCTATGGAAGAGGCCCATAGCCATCTAAGTGTCACTGTTTACGTAATAGAAATGGATCTGCTTAAAGGACATGTTATGCCTATAAAATAGCATATGAATCCTTAATTCTCCATAAAATAGTATTACTATCCAATTGCATAACTATAGCAGGAGTGACAGAATGATTTACTGCACACCAAACGTAAGCAAGGGCACCTCAACGTTCGTGGAGGGTAAAGACTGATAACATCACAGGCTATACAAAATAAGAAGGTAACTGGCATACATCAAAATGGAGCTGGAGCAATGTACAACAAATCAAGGAGATCTCATTCCTCAAGGTAGTAGAGCTCTGCCAATATTTT
This sequence comes from Poa pratensis, assembly GCA_947311845.1. Classification (NCBI taxonomy): domain Eukaryota; kingdom Viridiplantae; phylum Streptophyta; class Magnoliopsida; order Poales; family Poaceae; genus Poa; species Poa pratensis. The sequence continues at coordinate 27,441,142 of CAMZMU010000048.1, forward strand.
CAAGATAACACACGGCCAGAAAATAACATCTACACAATCCACATGAACCCATTCAACCTGTACAGCCAGTTACTGCAAGTGTTTAATAGAACTTGCAAGTAAACATCATCCGTGAATATGACATTCGATCTATCCGAAAGCCATGTCTCCAGGATCTGAGATGGGCCCAACTGGGATAGCATAAACATTGCCAGGTCCACGGTCGCTAGCCCTGAACAGCCAACTCCTGCAAGTGTTCAATGAAGACTTGCAGACAAACATCGTCGGTGAATATGACTTCAGATCCTTCAGAAAGCTGTGATTTCTGTGTCACAGATGGATTCAACCGGGCTAGTAAAAACCTGGCCTGGCTCCCATGTTGATCACATTTTATGAGTCTTGGCTCAGGAAATCGGTCTGCCAATAGTGCCTCTGCGTCAACTTCTGGTGCTTCAAGCAGCTTCCGTAAGTTTTCATGGTTTGGGTCTTTATGGTAGCCAAGCTTCCTCCACTGAGCAATCTTCGAGCCATAATGAATCACTATATAAAAGTACGAATCAAATAGCAAAATGACATCAGGAGAGATGGAGCTGATATCTAGCAGCACAGGAATAGGTGGTCCATCAAATGAGTACTGGAATAAAGTTGGCTGAATCATGATTAGAGATCCCACAACTCCCTCCCTATTCAACATCAACCGGAAGAAAGCAGTTTCATCGGGAGAGCTGTTGGCAACGTCAATGAACTGTGACCTTCGGAGATAGTACATGAACTGTGGATACAGTGAGAAATTAGTTGACAGCCGAAATGTAGATGGATCTTCAGGGACATAGTTTCCAAACTTAGCAGTGAAGCGAATAAGCATCTTGTCAAGCCATCGTAATACATCTCTAACATGGTATGTCTCTGCTCTGTGAACAGCAATCCTGGCCATGACTGCTGCCGCAGCTTCCTGATCAAACCCTGCAGCAATTTCAGGAGATCGAGGTCCAGCCCATCTTCTCGCAACAGTTGTTACCCTTAAGCGATGGCTACCATCACCATGTCGGTACCTTGTCATGAACTGAATAAAGAAGACAGTTGGGGGCTCAGTATTGCGATCAGTATTATGGCTGCAATCAACTCGGAAGAAGAAAGCAATGCAAGTTTTGCTGTTCAGTGTACTCATTTTCCAACAATTTGTACCACCCTCACCAATTTCTTTATCACTAACTGAGCTGTTCTTTCTATTAAGGGAGATGCAGGGACCAAGAGCACCACAAATCTTGACCTCCCTTGATGTCACTATCTCAATCGTTGGATTAAAATTCATGTTAAGGTAATCAAGTCCCTCACGCTTAAAGGTTTCCCTTAAACAGCTTTTGAACTGTTCAGACTCAAATGACTCTGCAAGTACCATTAAGCCCCCAGACACTTCAACTGGATATCTCAGCTCTGCAGCACCAACCTGATCAAGAGAGCAAGCCAACAGATCAAGAACTAATGCATGTTCTGTTAATCTCTTGGCAACTTTCTTATAGAAGTCCTGGGCTTTTTCAACCAGCACATTGCCATTGAAAATGTCACGATGCGAACGAATTGCTTTCCCAAGATCGGTTTCCACCACAAGCCCTGGACCCACTGTCGTGGGACCAGATGTTAGAACTATAATCCGTCCACCGGTATTAGATGAGCAGCAACCTTCCAGAAGAGCAATAGCTGTGGAAATAGCAGCACCTGTTGCTCTTAATGGGCGATGCCCACGTGGGCAAGCAGACATAGAGCTCAGGTCCTCTATTGCAGATGTGATGCTAAATTCACATTCAGAAACAGGTAACAAAAATCTCTGCACTTCACTGGCCTTCGGTGCAGCCAACTTACTGTATCGTGAATGTCGAACACCTAGAAGTTGTTGTATCTGAAACATAAGAGAAAGCTCTATGAGGTAAACAGAACGATGATAAGTTGTACAAAGAAAAGCGATAATCACAACAGATCAGTGAATGACGCTAGCGGCGAGCCAGTAATTGACCCAATTGAAAATAAAGATGTGTAGTCACTTATCTATCCAAACATATCATTCAAAATTCAACTAATTTTCAGTGAGTCACTGATTATATACTGAAAATTCTATCTTGTTGTGCAAATTAAGAATTTCCAATTCTTGTGTACAAAAAAGGTAACATCAACTCGCCGTAGTTTGATGGACATGAGCATATGCAAGGTTTACTAGCTATATACATATATTCTTGGGTCAAACTCCAACAATAACATCTACAATACAAAACACAAAATCACAAAAATTGCGCAGTAAAACTTCAAAATTACGATGAATTTAGAGAAGGCTGCAATTGGCGTTTGGTGGATTATGATAATCCAGCTTTTCTAACCAGCTTCTGTCTATTTTACAGTTTGTTTGACCTGCTTTTTCGTGATATTGTGGCTACGTTTTCATGGCAGATTATAAAATAAGTTCAACACAGCACAGTTCAGCAACATCAAACTGTCCACTGATTTATAATGTACAATGTTCATTCCACTTGGAAATCAGAAACCAAAACACTGCCCCATTTGGGAAGAAGGGGCTTATGCACAAGCCCCCATAAGCATGGCTTGTCCTAGAAGCTATTCTCATATTGCTTGTGATTTCTTCAATAGATTCACCTGAGATTCTTCATAGTCAATTTCAGAAGCAGTCCATTTAGGGAAGCTTGGTTTTTTTTCTTACCAAGGCAAGCCAGGGTAAGCTCGCCGCAAACAGGGACCGTTTAAGTAAATATGTGCAATGCTTAGACTCAGGGACCAATTTAATTTCACTATATAACATGTTACACTATTCTTTAGCAAAGTAAGTGGAAGTAAGCTATAATTAGAACAGATCAGTGAATGACGCGGTGAGCCAGTAACTGACACCATTGAAAATAAAGATGTGTATTCACTTAACTATCCAACCATATCATTCAAAATTCAAATAATTTCCAGTGAGTCACTGATTATATATTGAAAATTCTATCTTGTGGTGCAATTTAAGAATTTCCAATTCTTATGTACAAAAAAGGTAACATGAACTCCCTGTAGTTTGATGGACATGAGCATGCAAGGTTTACTACGCTAAATACATAGTATATTCTTGGGTCAAACTCCAACAATAACATCTACAATACAAAACACAAAATCAGAAAAATTGCAGAGTAAAACTTCAAAATCATGATGATTTAGAGAAGGCTGCAATTGGCGTTTGGTGGACTCCAACAATAACATCTAACCAGCTTCGGTCTATTTTACCGTTTGTTTGACCTGCTTTTTCATGATATTGTGGCTACCTTTTCACGGCAGATTATAAAATAAGTTCAACACAGCACAGTTCAGCAACATCAAACTGTGCATTGATTTATAATGTACAGTGTTCATTCCACTTGGAAATCAGAAACCAAAACACTACCCCATTTGGAAAGGAGGGGCTTATGCACAAGCACCCATAAGCATGGCCTGTCCTAGATGCTATTGTTATTTTGCTTGTGATTTCTTCAATAGATTCACCTGAGCTTCTTCATAATCAGTTCCAGAAGCAGACCGTTTAGGGAAGAACGGGACGGTTTAAGTCAATATGTGCAATTGCTTAGATTCAGAGACAAGTTTTTTTCACTATCTAACATGTTACATTTTCTTTAGCAAAGTAAGTGGAAGTAAATGTGATTCCTACCGACTTGACAGCTTGCACAGAGCACTGATATTGCTTCACCCATTAGCATACTTAACAATGTAACACCCTAGGATAGTAGGATCACATCACACATTCAGAATTCACCGACCTTTTCAGACTCGAGCTCACGCTCCCCGTTGAACACGACCACCCTGGCGCAGCCCTCGAAGCCGAGATCGTGCACCCATACCGACGCCGCGAACGTGACGAGCGCCACCCTGACATTCTCAGGCAGCCCCTGCACGACCCTGAGCACCTCAGCCTTGAGCGCGGCGAGCTCCTCCCGTGCGGTGGCCGCATCGACGACGAATACGATCGCCGGCGGGGCACCGGCGCCCTCGGCGGGGTCCGGGGGAAGCGTGTACTCGACGCTGGAGTGGGTGGGGAACAGCTCGGCCGGAATCGCGTCGGGGGAGAGGTGGCGCGGGTAGGGTTGTTGGTGGCGCCGCAGAAGGAGCAGGACCAGCGCGCGGCGGCGTGGTTGACCCGGGAGAAGGGGTTGAGAGCGGCGGCGCAGGAGCGGGAGGCGCAGCGGAGGGGCGTGTAGGGCAGGATCGGGAGTAGGTCGGGCGCCGTCGGGTGGAGCGGCGTGCAGAGCACCGCGGTGGGGACGACGAGCGCCTCCGCGGCGGAGGGCGTCGGCGGCCACGAGTGCCACGGCCAGCGCAGGCCCTCCACCGCCTCCAGCTCCGCGAAGTCCATCGGAATAATCGGAGGTTCGGGATCAGGTGGTGGTGGAGTGGCGACTAGGGTTTTGCTATGTTCTTCTCCTGCGCCATTGGCTCTGCTTTCCTTTCTCCGCCCCTGTTTGGCTGTTTCCTCCCCCACCTTTGCCCCTTCTCTCTTCTCGGCAGTGCTCCGACGGACCGTTAGATCGCGATCGTACGGCACACAGTTTCTCGACATGGAACTGGTTTGATCACTTTTTCTTGGAGGAATCTGGTTTGATTTGTTTGGATGCAGATCTGTATTTTTATTTATTTTTGAGAATTGGATGCAGATCTGTAGAACATAGTGGTCGATTGATGGGCCAAGTCCCCACCTGTTGATGGGCCGACTCCCCACCTGATTTCTAGACTATATAGTATTTGTCAGTCGCATACATGGGCCTCTTGTTCCCTGAAGAACACCGGCCCGTTGTAGTTTGTCCCTTCTTCAGTTGGACATTTTGTTCCTCGACCAAGGCCTGCTTGATTGCTGCCTAACCATGCTACAATTATGCTACTCCAAACGTTATGACATTTTAACACAGTTAGTCGCTCATTTGAATATCGCAAGAAATTTTCTGCAACATGCGCCTCAGCTGGCCTCAGAAAACCGTGAGAAGATTTTAAAGTTTGGCAACTGTAACACTCGTTTTGACCTAACTATGGCATTCTCTTAGATAACAAGAAGTAGGACAAATATTGGCAACCAAAAAACCATAGTATACCAGCAAAATATGCTAAAAGGATGCCAAATAGTTTGCAGGTGGAATCCTACTTTATGGCCTCTTTGATTCACACGGTTGAAAGCACGAGATAGGAAACTGTGTGATCGTAATTCTACATGATTGGAATATGCACCAACTTGTTTAATTGTGTGCGAGAAAAAAAGTAAAGTAATCTTTCCTGCAGGTTGAGTCAATTGAAAATTCCTATAAATGTAGTGCAAGAGAATCATTAGAACATTTTTCATAGGATTGAGTCCTACCAATCCTACAACCCACGTGTTCTATTAAGACATTGTATGAAAATCGAATTTATTCCACACTCATTTGAGAGTGCGAATATAAAGAGGTATTTTGTGTTTGGGAAAGTCCGAAGAAAAAAGTTTTCGAATCTGCCTTTTGCTTTGTCCTTAGAAAAATAGCTCAATCAAAATCCGATTATTTACTCTACAAGAATGAAATGCTTGTTATGCCTAACACACTTAGTTTTAACATGTACTCCCTCCGTTCCACTATATAAGACGTTTGAGCTCTTTCCTACAATCACACACATACACATGTATCTAGAATCATTTTAATCTACATGTACATTTTTTTAGTACGAATCTAGACAACACTTGTACAAACTAAAACATCTTATATTATGGAACGGAGGGAGTATCTGTTTTAATTCTGTTCTTTATCCGACTAGTTTTTTCTTGCCAAATTGCCCAAAGCTTATTTATTTTCAATCCAATCGTGGATACTATTAGTTTCGGATATTTCTCCAATTTTTTTGTGAAAGCCATTTGAATCATAGGAACCCCTATCCATTAATTATTTATATATAGACATAGTCAGAGAGAAACGGCTGTTCCATTCTCTCCACGGGAACAAATGCCATGCTCAAGGGAAGGAGAGAACGCTCTGAATTCACACTTGAAGGAATCATCACGTGCAACCATTCGTACTGGAATTTGACATCTACTCCTCAAATAAGAGTGTGGTGTTCATCTGTACCTCAGACAGGGACTAATGAAGAGAATCCCACTTTGCAAGGTACCCCCACCTGTGAGGCTCACATCAGGCATCATCTGTACTTGGTACTACCAAATATCTCCACTCGAGCACACAAAGAAAGTGGACAAGCAGGAGGCGGTCAGTCTGTATACGTGAGTAGTATCCTATCCTTAATCACGTTTGGATGGTCACTGCACTTTACGTTAATTATAATCGGCACGGATTAACTATACTAGCATTCTGTTTTGGCTACCCATGATCGATCGTCGAAACATTAGGATTTAAAATTACTATTATGGAACGGGTGATCGATGATGACCGCAAGAGCCCCCCGTTCCAGTAGTGACCCGCCCACGTATGTATTTGCCCTAGCTAGTAAAAGTACGGATTAATTAATGATAGTAATATCCTGTCGCTAGCCATGATCGTCACGTTAGGGTTTAAGATTAGTCGGTAGCGGTGGTATATTACTGAAAGAGCTCCCCTGTTCCAGTTAAGGATGGCAATGTGTAGGGAATGGGGCGGGTAGAGCAATACCATACACATACCCGTGAAGTTAATGGGTACAAAATTCTACCCATACCCGTACCCATGGGTATGAAACTTTACCCGTACCCATACCCGATGGGTACCCATACTCATTGCGTACCCAACGGGTAGATCAGATAGTACACAAGTTATTCATAATTTTACATTCATCGATAACACATTTGATAAAAAAATATTTATCTCAACTCAATATAACATATATTTGAATACGTGACAATTATCTCAACTCAAATTGACAATTGAAAAAACTTTAAGATAATTTTACAAGCTCACGAGAATTAATGGTAAACATCCACGAGTAAGGTATATAAACGAGCAGGTTATGGGTACCCGCGGGTACGAGGTTATACCCGTGCACTACCCACGACTTAACGGGTAGGGTACGGGTACTACCTGTGGGTATAAAATTGTACCCATACCCTACCCATACGGGTACGGTACCCGGATACCCGTACCCATGGATAAAATTGCCATCCTTAGTTCCAGTAGTGACCCTCCCTCGTCACGAGCCACAAAATCCATTATATTCCCTCGTTTTTTTTTTTTTTTGCTTGTGGAAGAAGCGCTCCTTATTTTCTTGTCATCGCTCTGGAACAAATATCCATGCGCGCGCATGGATGATACATTTCGCATAGTTTTCTTGTCTCTACGTGTTGATAATATAATGGGCCGTCTAGTTCTTCTTGTGCAGGTAATATGTCAAATAATTGGACATTTCCATGCAGGTGTGTTCGGCGCATATATACAGCCCCCATTCCTTGACGTGGAAATCCTTGTTTTTTAACCCAGAGGTTTCTGTTTATTTAATCTTTTGAGCAGAGGATGATGGTGTCAATGTTGAGTTGACCTCCTCACTTGCTGTATATGGTAACTTTGTTTGACCACACACAGGAATCCTGTAGGATCCCCATGCCTGGATGGCTGGATTGGATCCTGCCTGAACTTTCCGAGGCAATCTGTCGAGCATGAGATGGTGTCAAATCAACGTATTTGTTTACCCAAAACATATAGAGCGTGACAAAACTGGATGCAGTGAAAAGTACTTAACTTGTGCGGGGATACACCACAAGTGCCACAAAGCAACGGCGACAACTCATTGATGCGCCCTAATGGACCGACCAGATCAACGGATGAGAAAAAGAAATTTGGTGCACGTACGCATGGTTTTCCACATGAGCGTCAACGTCTCCGACAGCGACGATGACCCATCCGACGCACCCGCTGCACCCATTTCGAGCCGAGCAGAGTAGTAGCCGAGCCGAGCAGGGTGGCACCAACGACTCGATCTCGATAGCATCCGATTCGATTCACCGGGGAGAAAAATGGAGGTGGAATCCAAACCGCACGCACACCGCCGGCCGCTCGCGTCGCCATCGGCGACCACGCCACCGACGGGCATCCCGTGCCGCTGCTGTCAAACCGGGCTGGCCGGGACGGTGAACGGACAGTGGCGGGACAACCAGATCCGGCGACGCGCGGGGATCCGACCTGCCGAACAGAACATGGCGTAGAGCAACTTCGTCAGGTCATTCACGCATGAGCGCTGTTATACGTACTAGGGGAATAAGCGCAGACTTCGCTGCGCCCGTGGGCTTGTTATGTATAAATATGTAAGTATTATAAAGTGATTTTTTTTTTGCATTTTTCCAGGTGATATACATTCACAACGTATAAATAAAGAATTTGAATTAAAATGTTTAAATATGGTTGTAATTTAATTGTGAGAACGTCCACTCCGAAACTCGTTCAAATTCGGAAACCGCTGGAATTTTAGGTAGTCGACGTTTTTTACAAATTTTCGTATTTGAAAATGGATGGAGTTAGAAAAATTATCATGAATTGAGTTGTTTTCATGTTTGTAAAATGGTGAGGTTGGAAAGAATGCTACAAATTTAGGGAACTCAAAATTGAAATTCAGATTTGAATGCTCTAATACATTATTATTATTTTCCGGACAAATTTGTCCAAATATCGACAAACACGGAGAAGTTCAAACATGTTTTCGTTGTTGTTGTTATTATATTTTTTTTGCATATTCGTACGGTGGTTATTTGTAAAAATGCTTCAATTTTTGGGAAAAAAAAACTGACAGGTGGGCCGAGGATGGCGTAGGCGTCAATGCCGCGGGCGTTTGGGTGTTTTGTAAATTTCTAATTTGGATATGTCTATATTCAAAAGTCCTTTAATTTGGAAATTTTTGGAATTCGCGGAAGGTCTCGTTTAAAAATGTTGTGAATTCTAAAATTGTTCGTTTTGGGATGCATTCAGATTTGAATTCTTTTAATATTTTCATATTGTTCAGAGTTAAGAGATCTAAATCTGAAATTTTGGTTGAAATGTTCAAATAGATTCTAAAAATTGCTCAAATTTGATCGTAAATAGTGAACGTTTTTTTTTTTGTGCTAATTCTGATATGTTCGTCAGAATTGTAAATACCGTCGGGAGGAAAAATTCAAATTTTAAAATGTGGACATTCAAATATTGTTTAGGTGGTTATTTGTAAAAATGCTTCAATTTTTGGGGAAAAAAAAATTGACAGGTGGGCCGAGGATGGCGTAGGCGTCAATGCTGCGGGCGTTTGGGTGTTTTGTAAATTTTTAATTTGGATATGTCTATATTCAAAAGTCCTTTAATTTGGAATTTTTTGGAATTCGCGGAAGGTTTCGTTTAAAAATGTTGTGAATTCCAAAAATTTTGGGGAAAAAAAATTGACAGGTGGGCCTAGGATGGCGTAGGCGTCAATGCCGCGGGCGTTTGGGTGTTTTGTAAATTTTTAATTTGGATATGTCTATATTCAAAAGTCCTTTAATTTGGAATTTTTTGGAATTCGCGGAAGGTTTCGTTTAAAAATGTTGTGAATTCTAAAATTGTTCGTTTTGGGATGCATTCAGATTTGAATTCTTTTAATGTTTTCATATTGTTCAGAGTTAAGAGATCTAAATCTGAAATTTTGGTTGAAATGCTCAAATAGATTCTAAAAATTGCACAAATTTGATCGTAAATAGTGAACGTTTTTTTTTTTTGCTAATGCTGATATGTTCGTCAGAATTGTAAATACCGTCGGGAGGAAAAATTCAAATTTTAAAATGTGGACATTCAAATATTGTTTAGATTTTAATGCATCAAAATTAGGAAAGAGAAGTTCACGTTTGCAAACTGTACGAATTTTGAAATCGTTAAAAGTTGCTCGTATGTGATTTTTTTTTTACGGTTTTCGATTGTCCAGATCTAAAGGCATCGGAACTTTTGGAAAATTCCGATTTGAAATTTCATCAATCTCTATAAATAGTCGTCGTACTTTTATTCGTGTTAATGTTGACATGTTTGCTACATTTGTGAATATTTTGTATTTCAAAAATTGCAAAACGTTTGCAAAACAGAAAAGGAAAAAAGCAAAATAAGTAAATAAAAAAAGGCTGGATGGAGCTGCCCAGCAGCCAGCCCGGCCCACCAAATGGCCCATCTCTCAGGAATTATCATTTTTTTCCGAAAAAAAAAAACTGACAAACATGGCCCACGCTGACGTCGTGATGACGTCAGCCGTGGGCGAGGCTGTGGAGGCAACGGCGGCGACGACCACGGCCGTCGGCGCGCCGCCGCGTTTCCAGACGCGCGAGTAGGCGGCGTGGATGCGCGGGGTCGCGGGGCGCCCGGACTCGGCGGCGCCGCCAGCGCTTGGTCGCCGGAGCCGCGCCGGCGAGCGGCCGACGCAGCGGCGGATGGCGAGCACGGCGGCGTCGTTTCGCGCGCGGCCGCGGCACCCCAGGTCCCGATCTACGGCGAGGAGATGGAGGAAGAGGTGGCGGAGCGGCCCGTGGCCGGCGATTGGGACGGGGAAGGCCGTAGCGGCGGCGCGCCACGGCGGCATCGGCGGCGACCACGGCCGCGCGGGGAGAGAGAGGAGGAGAGGGAGAGGTGCGGTGGCATTTTTGCATGGAGGCCCTTCGTGTTCAGGCAAATCGCAACCGGGTCCTTCGCGGGGGGGGGGGTTTCGTAAAAAATACCGCGCCAATAATCGTGCGGGCGGGTGACCGTCTGCGACCGGCGCGACCGGCCGGTGACCGGGGCGACGTGGCTCGCTACGATTGGACAAAATTAGCAGATGAACAGTATGTCCGAATAGTGGGCGACGTGGGCACATCCGGGACGTCAGTCGCGCAGATCGAACGGCCAACGTTTACCGGCGACGTGGATGCCCTGAAACGGTGCGATTTCCTCTGTCTTTTATATATAGTAAGATTCGTACGACCCTTGTACGACAACCGAATCCATCCGTTGGGCTTCCGTTGTATTTGTGTCGTACACAGATCGGACTCGGGAACGTCGTATGTGTAGAGGTTTTACTCACAGGATTTGATTCGTTTGCTTCAATCCCGGCCGACTCCACCACTGGTTGTGATCTCGGACCACCACGGCCAAATCTTAGTGTCGATGTCATGCATGACTTACTAAACTAGTGTTACGGTCGATAGCAACACGCTAGCGAGGAATCCATGAATGTCCACGAGTCCAACCTTCACCGGATGTTGTCTAAATGTTTGCGTGCGTCGATGTCTTGATATTTTTGGAAAAACAAGATCGGAGGGGGACTCCACCCTGGCTTTGTCAGTAAGATAGAAGCGACGATTCGAACCCGGGTGCTAACGCTTGGCGCTTCAGCCTGCCGACCATTAGTCTACTCATTTCTGGAAAAACGGTAAAATGAATATTTTTAACTTAGTTTTCCCCTGTGGGGGATCGGAATCCTATTATTTTTTTGGCAGAGATATTGACCTCAAGCTGGAGTTGTCGACGTGAAATAGCTGTATCAGACTTTGTTTAGACCTCCGTAATCTTGTAAGATCCCCGATTGACCCTTCTAGCCTTGGATCTTAGTTATGTCGGTATTTTCTATGGAAGCTTGGGTTGTGATACATAAACGTGTCCGGTGTCCCCACACGGAAAAACTCGATGCCGCGCTGAGAGTGGCCCATGCAAGTGTAGATATTGTAATCGCCGTTTACTCGTGAAGTCGTATCTGCGTTGAACCTCTCTGCAGGGTCGATAGCATGCAGCCGGACGAAGATGGCCAACGCACTACGACACCTGTAACCCAAAGCTGGACCGACCAGATCAACGGGTGAGAGAAAAGAAGGCTACTCCGTACTATAGAACAGCTACGATATGGCCACGGAAGCAAATCACTTTCCACTACTGATAGTGTGCGTATGCTCGCGGGTTTTACCTGAGCGTCAGCGTGTCTAACGGCGACCGGTTGCACGAGCGTTGGCATATGCACCCTTTCGAAGGTAAACGACACGGGCGCATTCTCACAAAATAATGACATATACTGTAAGAGACGGGCAGAGATGCAGAGTCCAACACGCTCGACGCGGGCGGCGGGCGGCGGGCGCACGTACGGTCGGCTTGTCCAATCCAGTCCATGAAGTCATGAACGCAGCGCGAGGGGGAGTCGTACGTGGCGGCGTTCGGGACTGCAGCTTTGGCATCTCGCGCGAGCGCGCACGACACGCGAAAGGCAGAGGAGGGATCGGAAGATCCAGGGTGCCGTGCGGCGGAAAACGCGTGGTTCAACCAACTCACCCTACATCGGCTGGCTCGATCGGCGAAGCATCCCATTCGAATTTGGAAAAAGTCCATTTTCAATTCTGAACTTGTAGTGGTTCGGTGAAATGAACCCTAAACTCCAAATCCATGCCGTTCATACCTCGAACTTATGAATCCCGGTCTAAATTGAACCCTGAACCAGTCTTCCATTTTAGAAAAAAAATTAAACTAAACTGAAATAAATTGCTAGTCTCACTGACAAAGATGACCAACATGTCATATCCATCTTCTACCTCACCTCTCTCTCCAATCTCGGAACACCGGCGATTTCACCCGCCACTGTCTCGGCAACTGCTCTCTCCGCTCCAGTATGCGCAGCCTGCCGCGCTCCCGATTTCGTCCTAGAGCGGCAGCCCGTCGCGAGCAGCACCAGCGCGTCCAGGGCGCACGGCACGGTGGCACCGACGCGGCGACGATGGCACCAGAACGCGGCGAAGCAGGCGGAGACAGCGCCAGGCTCGTGCCGCGGCTGCAGAAGCCGGTTCATGCAGCGCACGAGTGCGCCGTGTGGGTGTTCAAGTTCTGCATAGCTGTGTGCTGTGCGCTCAAGTGCTGCATCGCCGGTGGATTGGACGGGAGGACTACCAGCTCGCATGCGTGTACGAGCGCCGGCTTCGCCTTGATCCAGCGGACAAGGCAGTCACGCATGTGCGCACCGGCCGAAATGCTAGCTCGGTTGCATCCGGCCGTGTGTGCATCGCTGCAGTGCATGTGTGTGGTCGTCTAGGAAGCTTGCAAAATCTGCAATCCCCCGTTGATTCCCTCCACCAGAAGCACCAAAGAAATCCTACTGCCTCCCTAGACCACCAAATCAAATCTGAGCACCTATTGATGATCCTCATCAGCGGCCCTCCATGGCTGACCTGCGGGAGCTTCGGCGCCCATGGTCCCCAGTCGCCGGTTCCACTCCCCCAGCCACACCCCCGAGTGCGTCGTGGTGGCGCAGACCTGCCACGGTCGTCGGCGGGCCTCGACGAGCAGCAGCTCAACGGTGCCGCTCGCGATCCGGCATTCCCTGAATTTTTTTTCTTGGAGATGGGGACGGATGGAATAAGGATAGAGATGAATATGACATGTGGGTCCGCTTGTAAGTGAGACAATGCGAATTCCTGGGCAGGATGCTTTTTTTCCCGATGCGCCAAACAACTACAGGGTTTGATTTAGACCGGGATTCGAAAGTTCAGGGTATAAACGATAGGGATTCGGAGTTCAGGGTTCATTTCGCCGAACCACTACGAGTTCAGGGTTAAAATGGACTTTTTCCTTCGATTTTCCCACCATCGGCCGCCTGCCCGCGTCGCCGTCCAGTCCGCCGCGACGGGCATTCCGTACCGCCGCTCGGTTCGCTAAAACCCCTGGTTTTCGTGCGTCGCCATCGTTGAATGGGACCAGGGCCGGCTCTAACATTTTAGGAGCCTGGTGCGAAGTCCATAAATGGTACCCTAATCAGTGGGCCTCTATCTTCTTTTTACTATGGCTTCTATCTATTACTGCTTGCGCGCGATCTTTTTATGCGCTACCACTAATAATCTAGTCAGTTAACACCAGTGGCGTGCACCGTAGCGCCACTGTTATATACGTCCAGTTATGGGCCCTCCATTTGGCTGGGTCCCGGGCCGTCGCACCTCTCGTCCTGGGCCAGAGCCGGCCCTGATGGGACAGAGGCAGGCCCGTACCGACGATGCATTGGCACACGACCGAAGACAATTACTCCCTCCGTATTAAAATATAAGAGGGGTCTTTTTATGCCTCCATTCATAATCTTGTACTATAATATGTCTAGTTACATTTAGACCCTAAACATGTTAAAACATGTTATTATTTTGATATAGAGGGAATATTTTTGTGAATATTTGACCCACCATGGTTATCATCGGTTGATTCTTAGCAATCCATAACCATGTTTGGATGGGTGGTGGGAGGAGTTCTACCGAACCCTAAAATTGATACGACATGCATGCCATGTGTACTTTGATTTTTTTTTTGGTCCGGGAAAATGAATTGTATTACTTAATCAAGAGTATTACAATCCCTTTTTAGTCAAAAACGTATTACAATTCCTAAGGATGAAATTAAGGATCTCATCCGGCCCAGTACCAATCCGCCCATCATTATTATCATAAATTCTACCAAACCGAGCTAATGCATCACTATTCACTAGCCTCATTTTGAGAATGAGGGATCTTTACAATGCGAATATCATGCCTAGACCTCAACAAGGTTTTGACCTCAGCATATGCAGACTCTACTATTTGACAACATTATAGGCAAATTTCATTCTCAGTAACCACATAGTTAATCATAACATGAAACTGCATAACTTAAAAAGATGGGGTAAGTGTACTAAGGGCATGATTGTTTGTCTTGGCCGGTTTTTGAGCTCCATGGGGCACACCCCATGAGGCACTAGTCTGGCAAAACACCCTCTCGGCAAGCTAGGCATGTCATTTGGTTGCTCATGTCTCATTTTCTTCCATGATGACAGAAACGAGAAGACGATATTTGGTTAACTACAATGCTTGATTTTGGGCAAGGTCAATGCAAATGTTGGGTGTTCGGTTGTCTCCACTCTGCAACTTGTCTGATGTGGCAATCTCTATTCAACACTCACTCATCAATAAATATAAGAAGCATTTCAGAATCAGAAACATATTACTATGAAGTACCACAAAATTAGCAGTTACCTAATAATGATGCACCATGAGTTAACCAACAACAGCTCGTGATGCATCTCAAGTTCAGCATCGGAGGGGTTAATTTATACCACCTCCCAAATTATTGCAAACCTGTCATCGGTTTTAATCAAGTCCTAACTCTAACTCAATATCAGACAGTGTCCCAAAATATAGATGACCTTCATCTGATCACGACGCCCTATTAGAGAATGGTATGTGCATAGTACTTAATTTGAGATTCCTGGAGTAGTCATAAGACCATGATCTCATCCCTTTGCTAAAAAGGAATAAGAGAAATGTAGCTACGCTTTCATGCGGCTGAATATGTTCTAGTCTAGCACTACTAAGGGTTGGTTGCCTCCCAATCCTACGACATTGGCCTTATATTTACCAAATGAAAGGGAGATTCAAATGGGTTCTGATTGTTTCTTTCCACTCTGCTCTAAGCTTGGATGGACCGAAACTAAACAAAAGGGAAGTGAACAACATTTAGTCAGTCTAAAGCTAAACTGGTGGATTCACTTTTTCATAACTCGCTAATGCCGCTCACATCTGCCCTTGAGATCAAAACTAAACATCTCGTTGCCACTCATTGGTGGATCGACCCCAAGTTTGTCCCAAACCCATATACTTTCCCTCTCTTGGCTCATTTTCCCCTATATCTCACACACTCTCCGCCCCAGCTGACACTCTCAGTATTTATGCAATATATTATTAGAGAAGGAAGCAAAAAATGGTACCAAACAATTGGAGTAGCAAACCTTTATCTCATCTAATGTTGCAGCATTCACATGTGGAAATAATCGAAGGGGGCCCGATGGAATATACAAAGACTGGTATAATCCAATTATGACATTCTTATATTTTTTCGTGAGATTTAATGATTTTGGATTTCTATTTCGGTGGCATTTCGTTTCATTGTTTAGCAAGTGCCAAACTATCATGAAAAAATGCCTTCTTGAGTACACGAGCTTGATGCCCTATAGATTCTATATGTCTTAACCTTAATCGAAAGTGTGATGTGCATGCCAGCTCTATTTTCATGATTATTACTCATATCAATAATTTTAGTGAAATATATGTTAGCAACTGCAAATGGCCTTATTTAGAGTAAGAATTTATTGTTGACTGCATGATGTTTGTCCAGGAGAAGAGAGAAGATGAACAAATCTTACTCAAGTTTGAATGGATCTTTATCAAGAGAAATAAGTTGGTTTACAGAAGCAGGGCACGTCTTCGTATTTTCTAAACACAATGTTGATTCTGGCCAGCATCCAACAAATCGCAAAAGCATTCAATTTGTACTATGTTCCCAGGATGATAATCTTCTTGTCCAGTGCAGTTTCCATCCATGCCTTCAGTCTTGCTGCCACTCATTGGCGGAGTTACTTTGAGTTCAGGGGGGCCGCTGCCCCCCCCCCCCCTCCCTAATCGAAGGGGGCCTATAATATACAAGACTGGTATAATCAAATTATGACATTCTTATATTTTGTCGTGAGATTTAATGATTTTAGATTTCTATTTCGGTAGCATTTCTTTTCATTGTTTAGCAAGTGCTAAACTATCATGAAAAAAGGCCTTCTTGATACATAGGTGAGGTTCCTCTTGGTTTGTTCAACAGTGATCGTGTATTATGCGTTTGCTAAAAATGTTGATATTTGAACGATGTCCTTTTTGGTGGTGCTGTAATCTGAAGATCGTTTTTTTCTATGGTCATTTTTTGAATGCGTTGGGTACCCTTGAAGCTACAACTTGAGAGCAACTACAAAACTGAAGAACCACATGAGCTTGATGCCCTAAAGATTCTATATGTCTTAACCTTAATCCAAAGTGTGATGTGCATGCTAACTCTATTTTCATGATTATTACTCATATCAATAATTTTAGTGAAATATATCTTAGCAACTGCAAATGGCCTTATTTAGAGTAATAATTTCTTGTTGACTGCATGATGTTTGTCCGGGAGAAGAAAGAAGATGAACAAATCTTACTCAAGTTTGAATGGAATTTTATCAAGAGAAATAAGTTGGTTACAGAAGCAGGGGCACGCCTTCGTATTGTCTAAACACAATCCTGATTCTGGCCAGCATCCAACAATTCACAAAAGCATTCAATTTGTACTATGTTCCTTGGATGATCCACTCATTGGCAGAGTTACTTTGAGTTCAGGGGGGCCGCTGCCCCCCCCCCCCCCCACCTCCCTAATCGAAGGGGGCCTAGAATATACAAGACTGGTACAATCCAATTATGACATTCTTATTTTTTTCGTGAGATTGGATGATTTTGGATTTCTATTTCGGTGGCGTTTTGTTTCATTGTTTAGCAAGTGCTAAACTATCATGAAAAAGGCCTTCTTGAGTACATAGGTGAGGTTCCTCTTGGTTTGTTCAACAGTGATCGTGTATTTTGCGTTTGCTAAAAAGGTTGATATTTGAACGATGTCATTTTTGGTGGTGCTGGAATCTGAAGATCGTCTTTTCTATGGTCAATTATTGAATGTGTTGGGTACCCTTGAAGCTACTACTTGAGAGCAACTACAAAACTGAAGAACCACATGAGCTTGATGCCCTAAAGATTCTATATGTCTTAACCTTAATCCAAAGTGTGATGTGCATGCCAACTCTATTTTCATGATTATTACTCATATCAATAATTTTAGTGAAATATATCTTAGCAACTGCAAATGGCCTTATTTAGAGTAATAATTTCTTGTTGACTGCATGATGTTTGTCCAGGAGAAGAAAGAAGATGAACAAATCTTACTCAAGTTTGAATGGAAATTTATCAAGAGAAATAAGTTGGTTACAGAAGCAGGGGCACGCCTTCGTATTGTCTAAACACAATGTTGATTCTGGCCAGTATCCAACAATTCACAAAAGCATCCAATTTGTACTATGTTCCTTGGATGATCCACTCATTGGCAGAGTTACTTTGAGTTCAGGGGGGCCGCTGCCCCCCCCCCACCTCCCTAATTGAAGGGGGCCTAGAATATACAAGACTGGTATAATCCAATTATGACATTCTTATATTTTTTCGTGAGATTTAATGATTTTGGATTTCTATTTCGGTGGCGTTTTGTGATACGTCTCAAACGTATTTATAATTTTTGATGTTCCATGCTGATATTATACCAATTGTTACATGTTTTGCATCCACTTTATGTCACTTTTATACATTTTTTGGGACTAACCTATTAACAAGATGCCACAGTGCCAGTTCCTGTTTTCTGCTATTTTTGTATTCCAGAAAAGCTAGTCAGGAAATATTTTCGGAATTGGACGAAAATTTACGGAGGGCCCTATTTTATCAGAATACACATGGAGTCCGAAGGAGAGACGAAGAGGAGCCAGGAGGGCCCCACACGCGGGCAGGGCGTGGCCCCCCCTCAGGTGCGCCGAGGCCACGTGTGGGCCCCTCGGGGCTCTCCAGCCGCCGCCCTTTCGCCTACTTAATCCCCCGATGCAAAAACCCTAAGTACCCGAGTCATTATCCATGAAAAGTTCCAGAGGCGCCGCCGTCGTCAACCCTAGCTCGGGAGGGTCCAGAACCTCTTCCCGGCACCCTGCCGGAGAGGGGAATCATCACCGGAGGGCTCTACATCACCATGCCTGCCTCCGGAGTGATGCGTGAGTAGTTCATCCTTGGACTACGGGTCCATAGCAGTAGCTAGATGGTTGTCTCTCTGATACGTCTCAAACGTATCTATAATTTTTGATGTTCCATGCTTGTTTTATACCAATTGCTACATGTTTTGCATCTACTTTATATCACTTTTATACATTTTTTGGGACTAACCTATTAACAAGATGCCGAAGTGCCAGTTCCTGTTTTCTGCTGTTTTTGTATTCCAGAAAAGCTAGTCTGGAAATATTCTCGGAATTGGACGAAACTTCACGGGGATCCCTATTTTACCAGAATACACCTGAAGGACCAAAGGAGCAACAGAGGAGAGCCACCAGGGCCCCACACGCCACTAGGGCGCGGGTCCCCCCCTAGCGCGCCCTAGGGTGGTGTGGGCCCCTCGGGGGTCTCCAGCCACCGCCCTTTCGCCTACTTATTCCCCCCGACGCGAAAACCCTAAAAGGATCGACGATTTCCCCAGAAAAGTTCCAGAGCTCCACCGCCACCAAAAACCCTAATTCAGGGGACAGAAGTCTCTGTTTCGGCACCTTGCCGGGACGGGGAATTGCCCCCGGAGCCATCTCCATCGACGCCACCGCCTCCATCATCGCCGTTGCTGCCTCCCATGATGAGGAGGGAGTAGTTCTTCATCGGGGCTGAGGGCTCTACCGGTAGCTATGTGGTTTATCTCTCTCTCCCATGGTGTGATCTTTATGTGATCATGAGCTTTGTAATCTAGTTGAATCCATAGATGTTACTCTTCATTATCTTATATGCTACTCAAGTGGTTTTATTAATGTAATCTCCGGAGTCACCTTTGTCCCACGGTGCGAAGTTGACAGTGTGCGCCCGTGTGTGGCTCTTAGGCTAAAGATAACAGGAATACTTATCATGAGTTATTATTTGCGTTGGATGTCTCTATGAAATTGCGGTGTTTGTCTAGTACTATTTAGGGCGCTCAAGTTGACAGTGTGGGGTTCCCTAGATGTGGAATGCGACTTTAAGGTGTGCTGTTATAGCCCTACGCAGTGGATTGGTGTTCGTTATCCAACGAGAGAATAATTCAGAGTAGCATAGTGAAGAGGAAATATCTATGTATTCAATTATATTATTATTGTTGAGAGTGTCCACTAGTGAAAGTATGATCCCTAGGCCTTGTTTCTAAGCATTGAAACACCGTTTACAACCAGTTCTGCTACATGTTTGCTTGCTGCCATTTTTATTTCAGATTGCAATTACCACTTATAATCATCCATATTACTTGTATTTTAATATCTCTTCGCCGAACTAGTGCACCTATACACCTGACAAGTGTATTGGGTGTGTTGGGGACACAAGAGACTTCTTGTATCTTAATTGCAGGGTTGCTTGAGAGGGATATCTTTGACCTCTACCTCCCTGAGTTCGATAAACCTTGGGTGATTCACTTAAGGGAAACTTGCTGCTGTTCTACAAACCTCTGCACTTGGAGGCCCAACACTGTCTACAAGAATAGAAGCGTGCGTAGACATCAAGCTATTTTCTGGCGCCGTTGCCGGGGAGGTAAGGTAAAAGGTACTCACATCCTCCAGCTACTTAGCTATTTTCTAGCACTGTTGCTGACGTGTGAGTGCTCGAAGGTATTTCCTTTAGATTCTGCAATTATATCTTTTTGTTTCTTGTTTTTATTTCACTAGTTAGGCTTAATGGAAAACAACAAAAAAATTAGAGAGCTCTATGAAATTTATCTTGAGTTAGGACATGATGCTTTTGAAGAGAAAATTAAAAAACCTATGGAAAATTATTTGCATGATGGTAGCAATGTTATTACTATAAATTCTTTGAACACCATTATTGCTAATGCTATGGAAAAGTCTAAGCTTGGGGAAGCTGGTTTTGATGAATATGATATTTTTAGTCCCCCAAGTTTTGAGGAGAAAATTTTCTTTGATGATACTTTGCCTCCAATTTATGATGATTATAATGATAGTGGTATTTTGGTGCCACCTACTATGGAGGATAAAGTTTATTATGATTATACTATGCCTGCAATTTATGATGATTACAATGATGTTGTGATAGTTTTACTCCCACTATTACTAATAAATTATTATGCTTATGTGGAGAGTAATGATACTTTTATGCATGTGGATCATGATAAGAATGCTTTATGTGATAGCTATATTGTTGAGTTTATTCATGATGCCACTGAAAATTATTTTGAGAGAGGAAAGTATGGTTATAGAAATCTTCATGTTACTAAATTTCTTCTCTTTATGATGAAGGTTTTGAGCTTTCTCTTGATTTGCTTTTATTTGCTGGGTACTTTAAGACCTACTGGTCCTTATGAGAGAGGGAGACACGGTTTCATATATCTCAATAATATTAAGTCTCTCTCTTTATGTTGAAATTTTGAAGTCACTTGTTTTGCCTTCCTATGCTAGTCACTTTGTGCTTTATTGATTTATTTTCTTACAAGATTCCTTTGCATAGGAAGTGGGTTAGACTTAAATGTGTTTGATATTTGCTTCTTGATGCTCTTTCATATTCAACTCTTATACATATGAGAGCATCATCAAAATTATCATGCCTAGCTAAAAGGCTTTAAAGAAAAGCGCTTGTGGGAGACAACCCATTATTTTTATTTCTGCTATTTTTTTTTATTTGAGTCAAGGTGTTTACTTATGTATCAATGCCTTTGTATCTTTATTTTCTTGCATTGTTGTGCCAAGTAAGGCCTCTAATAGGAAGATGATGCTAGATTTGGATTTCTGCGCAGGAACAGATTTCTGCTGTTCACCGTTTTGCTTCTGTAAAATCACAGAAAAATTATTTAAATCTGAAAATTTTTGTGCGTGATCCTCAGATATGTATGCATCTTTCGTTAGTTCAAAGTTTTTCGATCTGAGCGTCGTAAGTGCCTCGAAAAAATTCGTCTTTGCGGACTGTTCTGTTTTAGACAGATTATGCCTTTTTATTTTGCATTCTCTCTTTTACTAGTGTTGAGTGAAATTCTTTTTTGGGTGGAAGAGCTTCACATAACATCAGTGGCAGTAGCTAATGTTTAAAGTAACAAGTCATATTGCGTCTTTATAGAACATGTGAGTTTTTGATTGTGCACTAACCCTCTAATGAGATTTGCTTTGAGTTTGGTGTGACGGAAGTTTTCAAGGGTCAAGAGGAAGATGATATAATAGGATGGAGAAGAGTGAAGAGCTCAAGCTTGGGGAGGCTCCCATGGATCTCCCCAGCATATTTCAAGAAGACTCAAGCGTCTAAGCTTGGGGATGCCCAAGGCATCCCCTTCTTCATCGGCAAAATTATCAGGTCATCTCTAGTGAAACTATATTTTAATTCTTTCACATCATATGTGCTTTTCTTGGAGCGTCTGTGTGCTTTTATTTTCAGTATTGTACTTTTATTTTCAATAAAGCTTGACTGGACCCTAGCATTCTTGATTGGGAGAGAGACACGCTCCGCTTTTTCATGAGAATACTCCTATTCTTCACTTATATTTGTTGAGTATTCATATCTAGCGCTGTTCAGCTTTTAGCTCTTGTTTTCATGTATCTCTTGTCAGAGCTATTAGCTTTCTTTTGTAGAAAGTACTCTCTTGCTTCACTTATATTGTTTGGAGAGTTGTTAAATAAATTGATTGGTGTTTGGTTGGTTCAGAAAATGTTGCATGTGGTAATTGGTATAAGGAAAAACTTGCTTAATCTTGTAGATCACTAATTTGGATAACTTGATGCTTGTCAATTGTTTTGAGTTAACAAGTAGATCATGATTAAATTTGTGCATCACATGAGTTAAGCCTATTAGTGAAGAACTACCGTAAAGCTTGTTGAAAATTTGGTTTGCATCGGTGGTATCTCTAAGGTCTAGATATTTTCTAATAACAGGGTTTGGTTAACAAGGAAGACGGTATGAAGTCTTATAACGTTTGCAATATGTTTGTCATATAAAACTTGGTGTACGGGTTGATATTCTTGTTTGCTTACATAAACCTTGCTAGCCTAAACTCTGTACTGAGAGGGAATGCTTCTCGTGCATCCAAATCCTTGAGCCAAAATCCATGCCATTTGTGTCCACCATAACTACCTATATGTGGTATTTCCTTGCCACTCCAAGTAAATTTTTCATGTGCTACCTTTAAATTATTCAAAATGTTATTATTCCCTTTTTGTGTCAATGTTTACTAGCTCATGAGGAATTAGTGTGGTTATTCTTTATTCTATTTGTCAAATGGACTTTTACACCTGGACTAGCGGCATATACATCCGCTTATCCTCTAATTTTGCAAAAAGAGCTGGCAACGGGGTGCCCAGTCCCAATTAATTACAACTTTAACCATTAATTCTCTTCACACTTTTGCCCTGATTCATCAGTAAGCAATGACAAACAGTGAAATACCTGCATGTGTGTAAACCAAAGAGAAAGAGGGATGATCTGCCTTGCTGGTAGAAATAACGTCCTTCATGGGAGCCGCTCTTAAAAGTCCGTTTGACAGGTAGAATACTGTTCTCACCCGCTACCATTCGTTGACAATTAACAAACACCTCTCAAAAATAGATACTCCTCCATGGTATGTGATTGATGGAAGGCACCCGAGGATTCGGTTAGCCATGGCTTGTGTTAGCAAGGTTGGGAGGAGTGTCAAATATTTTATGCAATCTCTATATGTTTCAAAAACCTAAAAGCTCTAGCACATGACTTAATCCCTGCTTCCCTCTGCGAAGGGCCTTTCTTTTACTTTTATGTTGAGTCAGTTTTCCTATTCTTTCTGTCTTCCACAAGCAAACACTAGTGTCAACTTTGTTACAACATGCGTTATATGCTACGTATTGGACTTGTTATACTACTTTGTGTTGACGATATCCATGAGATAAATATGTTGAAAGTTGAAGCAAATGCTGAAACTTAATTCTTCCTTTGTGTTGATTAAATACCTTTTATTAGAGACTATTGCTTTATGAGTTAACACTTATGCAAAACTGTTTGATGCTTGTCTCGAAAGTACTATTCATGAAAACGTTTAGCTTGTGTGATTCATTGTTTACTCATTATCTATTTGGTAGCAAACTATAGACCATTGACTTGGATCACTTCATTCATTTACATGTGCCTTGCAATATTATATGATCAAGATTATGATGGTAGCATGTCACCTCAAAAATTATTTTTTTTTATCGTTTACCTACTCGAGGACGAGCAGGAACTAAGCTTGGGGATGCTGATACGTCTCAAACGTATCTATAATTTTTGATGTTCCATGCTTGTTTTATACCAATTGCTACATGTTTTGCATCTACTTTATATCACTTTTATACATTTTTTGGGACTAACCTATTAACAAGATGCCGAAGTGCCAGTTCCTGTTTTCTGCTGTTTTTGTATTCCAGAAAAGCTAGTCTGGAAATATTCTCGGAATTGGACGAAACTTCACGGGGATCCCTATTTTACCAGAACACACCTGAAGGACCAAAGGAGCAGCAGAGGAGAGCCACCAGGGCCCCACACGCCACTAGGGCGCGGGTCCCCCCTGCGCGCCCTAGGGTGGTGTGGGCCCCTCGGGGGTCTCCAGCCACCGCCCTTTCGCCTACTTATTCCCCCCGACGCGAAAACCCTAAAAGGATCGACGATTTCCCCAGAAAAGTTCCAGAGCTCCGCCGCCACCAAAAACCCTAATTCGGGGACAGAAGTCTCTGTTTCGGCACCTTGCCGGGACGGGGAATTGCCCCCGGAGCCATCTTCATCGACGCCACCGCCTCCATCATCGCCGTTGCTGCCTCCCATGATGAGGAGGGAGTAGTTCTTCATCGGGGCTGAGGGCTCTACCGGTAGCTATGTGGTTTATCTCTCTCTCCCATGGTGTGATCTTTATGTGATCATGAGCTTTGTAATCTAGTTGAATCATAGATGTTACTCTTCATTATTTTATATGCTACTCAAGTGGTTTTATTAATGTAATCTCCGGAGTCACCTTTGTCCTACGGTGCGAAGTTGACAGTGTGCGCCCGTGCGTGGCTCTTAGGCTAAAGATAACAGGAATACTTATCATGAGTTATTATTTGCGTTGGATGTCTCTATGAAATTGCGGTGTTTGTCTAGTACTATTTAGGGCGCTCAAGTTGACAGTGTGGGGTTCCCTAGATGTGGAATGCGACTTTAAGGTGTGCTGTTATAGCCCTACGCAGTGGATTGGTGTTCGTTATCCAACGAGAGAATAATTCAGAGTAGCATAGTGAAGAGGAAATATCTATGTATTCAATTATATTATTACTAGCACATGTGCCCGTGCGTTGCAACGGGATAATTTGTTTTCTACATATCACTTGCTTCCTATTGGACGCGTTGTAGGCCGTCAGATGAGATGCATGATAGTCGACCTCCTGGTTTACCAAGCGAATTGCTCGACGTTGTCCACTCCATAACCTTCTTTTTTTTGCCGGTCGCCCATGTCAGAATGTCTCACCCGTTGCATCTTAGGAGCATAGAATATGTAATTAAACCCTTTAGCATGCAAGTGTTGCCATGGAAGGGGTATTAGCTACATGGTGGCTGGGTGTAGAGCGACGATGGAGTTGTCATTGTTGATGACCTTGTCGACCAATTTTTATCCCGTAAAGAAAATCTGCTACTATCAGTCAATCATCAAATAGGAAAAAACGGAGCAGCCTTCATGGATGTTTCTCTGAATCTATCCCATAGATGAATAATGGATGTACATGGCTGAATGCAATAGAAGGAACTATTTGGTTAAAACTCACGTCGGATATGAGTTTCTCTTCTGCTGAATTATTTTGCGATTTTCTTTCTTTCGTGCCCATTGCTGAAGATTGATTAGGTTTGAGGACTTCTAGATCATGATCTGACCTTCCTCTAATAATTGGCCAATCTGCTATTCGGTTTGTGCTTGCATCTTGCCACCTCCATGGTCTCGAGGGTTGGGCCTGATTAAGTTCCAAGGTTCTCCTCTCTCACGCGCGGGGCATCTGGAGCTCCCACTCTCCCTTGACGTACCACACCATGCCACATACCCAGGAAGAGCAGGTTGTTGTTTTGGCGCAAGTTGACGACAAGCACGTCCTGGTTGTTGCATGCTACCGTCGACGACCCTCACGACGGATATTACCCGTAGCTAGTCTGGGTATCGGGAAACAAGTCAAACTCGGTAGCCCTCTCGCGTAAGGCCAGCCATGAGTATTCGTCGCCTTGGGGAAGCCCGTGTTGGCGTCGCGGCCAAGGAGGCGCAGCAACTCCATGCCGTAGAGGTGGCGCACCTGCCACCGTGGCTGACAGCATCCTTGTTCCCGACGTGCCACCCAGCCTTCCGTATCGACATCTGATTCGGGTGGAACACGCACGCCGTGAGCCCGTGACGGCGGCCTCTCGTAGAGCACGACGGCCACCTTGTCCTTGGGCCAACTCCCAGGACGTGACCTCGCGGGGACACGGTGGTTCTTGTACACGTCGCAGTAGAGGAAGGCGCAGAGCTCGTCGCGCCTCATCCTCACCACACGCGGAATCAGGTGTTAGCGCCGTCTGGTCGGCTTGCAGAGCGCCAGGTCCGCCTCCACCCCTTGTTATTTGAGTTCAGAGCTTGGGCCGCGCACGGATATCGACAGCAGCAGCCACGAGCCACCGCCTTGACCTCCTCATCCTCGTTGCTGGACACCCCCGTCGCATCTTTGGCGGTGCTTGAGCGCACCTTCCGGGCGCCGGCCATGGACTGATTGGTCTAGGGTTTCTCGAATATGAAACATATCTCTCGATTCGGTAGGGGATGTTGCCATGTTAGATTCGGGAATCAAGAGAGGAGGCTGCAGCCATCTGATCTTAGGCCATGTACAACGCGCAGCGCTAAGGCCGACGCTAGGATTAAATTCCCTGCAGTTACGATTCAATCCTTGCCAACGCCAGGAATCTCGCTAGCGTCGCCGCATGAATAGGCGTCGAGCGCTTAATTGTTTTTTCCACAAAGATCGCATTTGCCCAACGTCCAGGCGCTATCCAAAACAGAAAATAATTCTGTTTTAGCGTCTCAATAAGCGCATCCCGTTGGAGTAACAGGCGCTTAACTTTTATATCATACGATTATTGATTTTTCTTGGCTCGGCAAGCGTCTATCTTAGCGTCCCACGTTGGACATGCCCTCATAGAGGTAGGAGCGAACCATGGTACGGACTCCGGAGATCGGGAAACTAATCAGGGACGAAACGATTATCAGACCCAGCGATCGATCGGGACATGAATCACACGACGTACGAAACCAAAGGAGCGACATACGAAGTACCACCAAAGGGACGAAGGAAGAAACACTACTCGTATTATATAGTAGCGATTGTTGAGAGTGTCCACTAGTGAAAGTATGATCCATAGGCCTTGTTTCTAAGCATTGAAACACCGTTTACAACCAGTTCTGCTACATGTTTGCTTGCTGCCATTTTTATTTCAGATTGCAATTACCACTTATAATCATCCATATTACTTGTATTTTAATATCTCTTCGCCGAACTAGTGCACCTATACACCTGACAAGTGTATTGGGTGTGTTGGGGACACAAGAGACTTCTTGTATCTTAATTGCAAGGTTGCTTGAGAGGGATATCTTTGACCTCTACCTCCCTGAGTTCGATAAACCTTGGGTGATTCACTTAAGCGAAACTTGCTGCTGTTCTACAAACCTCTGCACTTGGAGGCCCAACAATGTCTACAAGAATAGAAGCGTGCGTAGACATCACTCTCCACTTTGTGCCATCATGTTTAGATCTTGTGAGCTGCCTAACATGATCAAGATCATCTTATTGTAATGATACATGTTGTGTTTGCTGGGATCCGATGAGTATTGAATATTATGTCAAGTTGATTATCAATCTATCTCCTATGTTATTTATGATCTTGCATGCTTTCCGTTACTAGTAGTTGCTTTGGCCAAGTAGATGCTTGTAACTCCAAGAGGGAGTATTTATGCTAGATAGTGGGTTCAGTCTCCAGTAATCTGGGCGAGTGACAGCAACGCCTAAGGTTGTGGATGTGCTGTTGCTACTAGGGATAACCTAACAATGCTATGTCCACGGTCATATGTATTTGTTTACATTACACACATTACTTAATGCAATTATCCGTTGCTTGCAACTTAATACAAACGGGGGACTCGGATGACAACCTGGCGGTGGATTATTAGTCATAGATGTTGTTGGATAACGGTCTATGTATTTTGTCGTAATGCCCAATTAAATATCATTGTAATTATCATGTCATATATATGCATTGTCATGCGCTCAATATTTGTCAATTGCCCAGCCGTAATTTGTTCACCCAGCATGTTAGTTATCTTTTACGGAGAGACACCTCTAGTAAACTGTGGACCTCGGTCCATTCTTTTACACTGATAATACAACCAACTGCAAACATTGTTCCTTTTCATTCTCTGCAATTTAATACTGCTTTCCACACCTTACGTTTAATCCTTTGTTTTCAGCAAGCCGGGGAGATTGACAACCTTCCTGTTTCGTTGGGACAAAGTAGTTTGATTGTGTTGTGTGCAGGTTCCACGTCAACAGTCCAGATCCCCTTCAACACCACTTTTTCTGGCGCCGTTGACAACCTTCTGAAGTGCTACTGCTCCTACTGGTTCGATAAACCTTGGTTTCATACTGAGGGAAAACTTACTGCTGGACTACATCATACCTTCCTCTTGGGGTCTCCCAACGAACGTGTGTTTCACGTCAGCAAGACCTTTTCTGGCGCCGTTGCCGGGGAGACAGCAGACTTCTGCAAGGGGAGTTTCACGCTTCCAATCTTTTTACTTTGTTTTTATCTTGCTTAGTTTATTTTATTTTATCTTGTTTGCTTTTAATTATCAAAAACACAAAAAAATTAGTTACTTGCATCTAGTTTATTTCGGTTTGTTATTATGTCTAGTTGTTTACTTGCTATCAATGGAAACAAAATCTTGTTGGCTAAGTGGGTTCACGGAGGAACAACAAAATTATTTTAAGGATTATCGGTCATCTCGAAAAGGGGAACACTTGTGGGTACAAATATATAAATTGAACTGTTTTGCTAGAAACTTGTGCTC
This sequence comes from Poa pratensis, assembly GCA_947311845.1. Classification (NCBI taxonomy): domain Eukaryota; kingdom Viridiplantae; phylum Streptophyta; class Magnoliopsida; order Poales; family Poaceae; genus Poa; species Poa pratensis. Next base: position 27,469,746 of record CAMZMU010000048.1, read on the forward strand.
TACTTATGATGAATCCTGATGCTTTAATGAATGTTTTTGTTGTAGGAGGCATAAACACCTTCCTTTCCAATGTGATTATAATGATGATGAGACTTTGGCTTCTTATGCTAAAGGAAACTATGACTTTGTTAATCTTGAAAAAATTGAAGAATTTGTTGTTTTTAAGGGTGCTTATGAAATTGCTTGTGTGCTTCAGGGTGATGATGCCCCTTATAAGTCTGAGAATTCCGAGATACTTGGTTACTTCCTTGAATATTACAATGATAATCCTTATATCACTAAATTTCTTGAGAAAACTTATTCTCCAGAACAACTTGCTTTCTTTCAGGGACCTATGGAAGAAAAAATTGCTGAAAGTGTGATCTTATTGGATGAAAAGGAGGAGGAGAGTGAAGAACAAAAGGAGGATCTACCTTCTAATGATAGTAACTCTTTAACTCTTACATTATATGATTACCCTCCATGTCTACCTAAGGAGGAAGAATGCTATATTGTTGAATGTCATGATTCTATTGAAATATCTCCTTTCGATAAATTTGAAGTAACAAGCACCTTGACTCAAGTAAAAGAGGAAATTGCAGAAAGTAAAAATGTGCTCCCTAATGTTATATATGATAATGCTCTTGATGATGGTCCTATATTGCCTAATGATATTTATTATACTACTATTGTCAAAAGTGGGTTTAATGACCCAACTGTTTTTGAGCTTAATAAAAATTATGTGTTTGAAGATCATGAAAAGCATGCTTTATGTGATAGTTATATTATCGAGTTTGTTCATGATGCTACTGAAAGTTATTATGAGAGAGGAAAATATGGTTGTAAAAGTTTTCAAGTTACTAAAACACCTCTCTTTATGTTGAAAGTTTTGAAGTTGCATTTGTTTCGTCTTTCTATGCTAGTTTCTTTATGTTTCAGTAATTTATTTTATTACAAGATTCCCTTGCATAGGAAGTGGGTTAGACTTAAATGTGTTTGATATTTGCCTCTTGATGCTCTCTTTTGTTTTTCAACTCTTATTTTTATGAGAGCATCATTAAAATCTTCTAGCCTAGCTAAAAGGCACTAAAGAAAGCGCTTTTGGGAGGTAACCCATTATCTCTTGTTTTCAGTTTAAGTCAAGGAGTTTGTTTACCTCTGTAGCAACTCCTTTTTATCTTTACTTTCTTGCATTGTTGTGCCAAGAGTAGCCTCTAATGTTAAGAAGATGCTAAATTTTGATTGCTGCGCAGAAACAGATTTTTGCTGTTCACTGTACAAAATTCCTAAAATCACCAGATTGTTAATTAAATCTGAAATTTTTTGTGCGTAATCTTTATGAATGTCTGAATCTTTCGTTAGTTCAAAGTTTTTTGATCTGAGCGTCGTAAGTGCCTCAAAAAATTTCGTCTTTGCGGACTGTTCTGTTTTAGATAGATTATGCATTTTTATTTTGCATTCTCTCTTTTACTAGTGTTGAGTGAAATTCTTTGTTTGGGTGGAAGAGCTTCACATAACATCAGTGGCAGTAGCTAATGTTTAAAGTAACAAGTCATATTGCGTCTTTATAGAACATGTGAATTTTTGATTGTGCACTAACCCTCTAATGAGATTTGCTTTGAGTTTGGTGTGACGGAAGTTTTCAAGGGTCAAGAGAGAAGGATGATATAATAGGATCAAAAAAACTGAAGAGCTTAAGCTTGGGGAGGCTCCCATGGATCTCCCAGCATATTTCAAGAAGACTCAAGCGTCTAAGCTTGGGGATGCCTTGGGCATCCCCTTCTTCATCGGCAAAATTATCAGGTCATCTCTAGTGAAACTATATTTTTATTCTTTCACATCATATGTGCTTTTCTTGGAGCGTCTGTGTGCTTTTATTTTCAGTACTTTTATTTTCAATAAACTTGATTGGACCCTAGCATTCTTGATTGGGAGAGAGACACGCTCCGCTTTTTCATGAGAATACTTCTATTCTTCACTTATATTTGTTGAGTATTCATATCTAGCGCTGTTCAGCTTTTAGCTCTTGTTTTCATGTATCTCTTGTCAGAGCTATTAGTTTTCTTTTAAAGAAAGTACTCTCTTGCTTCACTTATACTTGTTTGGAGAGTTATTGAAATAAATTGATTGGTGTTTGGTTGGTACAGAAAATGTTGCATGTGGTAAATGGTATAATGGAAAAAACTTGCATATTCTTGTAGATCACTACTTTGGATAATTTGATGCTTGTCAATTGTTTTGAGTTAACAAGTAGATCATGATTAAACTTTTGCATCATGTAAGTTAAGCCTATTAGTGAAGAACTACCGTAAAGTTTGTTGAAATTTGGTTTGCATGAGTGGTATTTCTAAGGTCTAGATATTTTCTAATAAAAGGGTTTGGTTAATGATACGTCTCAAACGTATCTATAATTTTTGATGTTCCATGCATGCTTTATATCAATTGCTACATGTTTTATATGCACTTTATATCATATTATGACATTTATTGGACTAACCTACTAATAGTTGCCAAATTGCACAATGTTCTTATTTTACACTTTAATGTGTAGGAATTATCAAATAAGGCAAAGGAAATGTTGTTGGAGTCGAATTGGGACTTTCCAGAAATCTGTCTGAAAACTATTTTTGAAGATTGTCACGTTTCGGCCTGAAGACGACGTCAAATGGAAATAAAACATTCTACAAAGTTGTGGGACATTTTCTGCTGATGGATCTAGAATTAAAATTCGGCCCAATCCGAGTCCGTATGCTCTAGATATGCCCGTTTTGGTGGAGCTCAAGAGGGGATGACGGAAATCCGTGAGACCTTATAAGGAGAGAAAACCTAACTCGTGGGAGGAGCCCCATACCACGAATTTTCCTCCTCCCAGGCAGCAGTCTTGGGGTGGAGAACCTCCTCCATACCAGCACCATCTCCAAGGGCCGCCGCCGCCGCCTCCACGGGCCGCCGCCGCGCCGTGGCTGCCGCCGGCCGCCGCCTCCACTCCGGGCTACACCTCTCCATTAAGCTCCTCATCATCATGACCATGTGTGAGTAGTCTCCCTCGGGGCTGAGGGCTCATGCCGGTAGCTATGTGGTTTATCTCTCTCTCCCATGATGTGATCTATATGTGATCATGAGCTTTGTAATCTAGTTGAATCCATAAATGTTACTCTTCATTATCTTATATGCTACTTGAGTGGTTTTATTAATGTAAACTCCGGAGTCACCTTTGTCCCATGGTGCGAAGTTGACAGTGTGCACACCGTGTGTGGCTCTTAGGCTAAAGATTATAGGAATACTTATCATGAGTCATTATTTGTGTTGGATGTCTCTATGAAATTGTGGTGTTTGTCTAGTACTATTTAGGGCACTCAAGTTGACAGTGTGGGGTTCCCTAGATGTGGAATGCGACTTTAAGGTGTGCTTTTATAGCACTACGTAGTGGATTGGTGTTCGTTATCCAATGAGAGAATAATTCAGAGTAGCATAGTGAAGAGGAAATATCTATGTATTCAATTATATTATTATTGTTGAGAGTGTCCACTAGTGAAAGTATGATCCCTAGGCCTTATTTCCAAGCATTGAAACACCGTTTACTCTCATTTTGTCCCTTGTTTGCTTGCTGCCATTTTTATTTCAGATTGCAATTACCACTTATAATCATCCATATCACTTGCATTTTAATATCTCTTCGCCGAACTAGTGCACCTATACACCTGACAAGTGTATTGGGTGTGTTGGGGACACAAGAGACTTCTTGTATCTTAATTGCAGGGTTGCTTGAGAGGGATATCTTTGACCTCTATCTCCCTGAGTTCGATAAACCTTGGGTTATTCACTTAAGGGAAACTTGCTGCTGTTCTACAAACCTCTGCACTTGGAGGCCCCACACTGTCTACAAGAATAGAAGCGTGCGTAGACATCAGTTAACAAGGAAGACGGTGTGAAGTCTTATAATGTTTGCAATATGTTTGTCATATAAAACTTGGTGTACTGGTTGATATTCTTGTTTGCTTACATAACCTTGCTAGCCTAAACTCTGTACTGAGAGGGAATGCTTCTCGTGCATCCAAATCCTTGAGCCAAAATCCATGCCATTTGTGTCCACCATAACTACCTACATGTGGTATTTCCTTGCCACTCCAACTAAATTTTTCATGTGCTACCTTTAAATTATTCAAAACTGTTATTATTCCTTTTTGTGTCAATGTTTACTAGCTCATGAGGAAGTAGTGGGTTATGCTTTATTCTACTTGTCAAACAGACTTTACACCTGGACTAGTGGCATATACATCCGCTTATCCAATAATTTTGCAAAAAGAGCTGGCAACGGGATGTCCAGTCCCAATTAATTACAACTTTAACCGCTTAATTCTCTTCACATTTTTGCCCTGATTTATCGGTAAGCAATGACAAACAGTGAAATACCTGCATGTGTAAACAAAAGAGAAAGAGGGATGATCTGCCTTGCTGGTAGAAATAACGTCATTCATGGGAGCCGCTCTTAAAAGTCTGTTTTACAGGGAGAATACTGTTTTCATCCGCTACCATTCGTTGACAATTAACAAACACCTCTCAAAACTAGACACTCCTCCATGATATGTGATTGATGGAAGGCACCCGAGGATTCGGTTAGCCATGGCTTGTGTTAGCAAGGTTGGGAGGAGTGTCAAATATTTTATGCAATCTCTATATGTTTTTCAAAACTTAAAAGCTCTAGCACATGATTTAATCCTGCTTCCCTCTGCGAAGGACCTTTCTTTTACTTTTATGTTGAGTCAGTTTTCCTATTCTTTCTATCTTCCACAAGCAAACACTAGTGTCAACTTTGTTACAACATTTGTTATATGCTACATATTGGACTTATTATATTGCTTTGTGTTGACAATATCAATGAGATAAACATGTTGAAAGTTGAAGCAAATGCTGAAACTTAATTCTTCCTTTGTGTTGATTAAATACCTTTTGTTAGAATCTATTACTTTCTGAGTTAACTCTTATGCAAAACTCTTTGATGCTTGTCTCCAAAGTACTATTCATGAAAAAGTTTAGCTTGTGTGATTCATTGTTTACTCATTATCTATTTGGTAGCAAACTATAGACCATTGAGTTGGATCACTTCATTCATTTACATGTGCCTTACAATATTATATGATCAAGATTATGATGGTAGCATGTCACCTAAAAAATTATTTTGTTTTATCGTTTACGTACTCGAGGACGAGCAGGAACTAAGCTTGGGGATGCTGATACGTCTCAAACGTATCTATAATTTTTGATGTTCCATGCTGATATTATACCAATTGTTACATGTTTTGCATCCACTTTATGTCACTTTTATACATTTTTTGGGACTAACCTATTAACAAGATGCCACAGTGCCAGTTCCTGTTTTCTGCTGTTTTTGTATTCCAGAAAAGCTAGTCAGGAAATATTCGCGAAATTGGACGAAAATTTACGGAGAGCCCTATTTTATCAGAATACACATGGAGTCCGAAGGAGAGACGAAGAGGAGCCAGGAGGGCCCCACACGCGGGCAGGGCGCGGCCCCCCTCAGGCGCGCCGAGGCCACGTGTGGGCCCCTCGGGGCTCTCCAGTCGCCGCCCTTTCGCCTACTTAATCCCCCCGATGCAAAAACCCTAAGTACCGAGTCATTATCCACGAAAAGTTCCAGAGGCGCCGCCGTCATCAACCCTAGCTCGGGAGGGTCCAGAACCTCTTCCCGGCACCCTGCCGGAGAGGGGAATCATCACCGGAGGGCTCTACATCACCATGCCTGCCTCCGAAGTGATGCGTGAGTAGTTCATACTTGGACTACGGGTCCATAGCAGTAGCTAGATGATTGTCTCTCTACTTTGTGCCATCATGTTTATATCTTGTGAGCTGCCTAACATGATCAAGATCATCTTATTGTAATGCTACATGTTGTGTTTGCTGGGATCCGATGAATATTGAATATTATGTCAAGTTGATTATCAATCTATCTCCTATGTTATTTATGATCTTGCATACTTTCCGTTACTAGTAGATGCTTTGGCCAAGTAGATGCTTGTAACTCCAAGAGGGAGTATTTATGCAAGATAGTGGGTTCAGTCTCCAGTAATCTGGGCGAGTGACAGTAACGCCTAAGGTTGTGGATGTGCTGTTGCTACTAGGGATAACGTAACAATGCTATGTCCACGGTCATATGTATTTGTTTACATTACGCACATTACTTAATGCAATTATCCGTTGCTTGCAACTTAATATCAACGGGGGACACGGATGACAACCTGGCGGGGATTATTAGTCATAGATGCTGTTGGATAACGGTCTATGTATTTTGTCGTAATGCCCAATTAAATATCATAGTAATGATCATGTCATATATATGCATTGTCATGCGCTCAATATTTTTCAATTGCCCAGCTGTAGTTTGTTCACCCAACATGTTAGTTATCTTTTATGGAGAGACACCTCTAGTAAACTGTGGACCCCGGTCCATTCTTTTACACTGATAAATACAACCAACTGCAAACATTGTTCCTTTACATTCTCTGCAATTTAATACTGCTTTCCACATCATACGTTTAATCCTTTATTTTCAGCAAGCCGGGGAGATTGACAACCTTCCTGTTTCGTTGGGACAAAGTAGTTTGATTGTGTTGTGTGCATGTTCCACGTCAACAGTCCAGATCCCCTTCAACACCACTTTTTCTGGCGCCGTTGACAACCTTCTGAAGTGCTACTGCTCCTACTGGTTCGATAAACCTTGGTTTCATACTGAGGGAAAACTTACTGCTGGACTACATCATACCTTCTTCTTGGGGTCTCCCAACAAACGTGTGTTTCACATCAGCATTTTGTTTCATTGTTTAGCAAGTGCTAAACTATCATGAAAAAGGCCTTCTTGAGTACATAGGTGAGGTTCCTCTTGGTCTGTTCAACAGTGATCGTGTATTATGCGTTGCTAAAAAGGTTGATATTTGAACGATGTCATTTTTGGTGGTGCTGGAATCTGAAGATCGTCTTTTCTATGGTCAATTATTGAATGCGTTGGGTACCCTTGAAGCTACTACTTGAGAGCAACTACAAAACTGAAGAACCACATGAGCTTGACGCCTTAAAGATTCTATATGTCTTAACCTTAATCCAAAGTGTGATGTGCATGCCAACTCTCTTTTCATGATTATTACTCATATCAATAATTTTAGTGAAATATATCTTAACAACTGCAAATGGCCTTATTTAGAGTAATAATTTCTTGTTGACTACAAGATGTTTGTCCAGGAGAAGAAAGAAGATGAACAAATCTTACTCAAATTTGAATGGAGCTTTATCAAGAGAAATAAGTTGGTTTACAGAAGCAGGGGCACGCCTTCGTATTGTCTAAATACAATGGTGATTCTGGGTAGCATCCAACAAATCGCAAAAGAATTCAATTTGTACTATGTTCCCAGGATGATAATCTTCTTGTCCGGTGGCAGTTTCGATCAGTCCTGCAATATCGCTGCCACTCATTGGCGGAGTTACTTTGAGTTCAGGGGGGCCGCTGCCCCCTCCCCCCAAGTTTGGTCCAAACCCTTGTATTTTCCCTCTCTTGGTCCATTTGCCCCCATAGATATCTCGCCCACGCTCTTCCACTGCTACAACTATTAGTATTTCCACAATATATTATTAGGGAAGGAAGCTAAATATGGTATAAAAGAATTGGAATAGCTATCTTCAGATGGGAAAAATACTCGAACCGGACCCTATGTAAAATATAGAGAATGGGAGAATCCAATTATGACATTCTAATATTTTGTCGTCACATTTACTTTGGCCATTCGTTTCTTTGTTAGCAAGTGCCAAACTATCATGAAAAAATGCCTTCTTGAGTGCAATGTGAGGTTCCTCTTGGTTTGTTCAGAAGTGATCTTGTATTATGTGTTCAATAAAGGTTGATATTGCAACGATGTCAGTTCCGATGGTGCTGGAAAATCTTAAGATCGTATTGTTGTTGTCACTTTTTGGAATGGGTTGCATACCCTTGAAGCTACTACTTGAGAGCAACTACAGAATTGAGGTGCCACATGTGCTTGATGCTCTAAAGGGTCTGTATGTCTTAACCTTAGTCCAAAGTGTGATTTGCATGTCAGCTTGTTTATATTCATGATTATTATTCATATCAGATTATAAAATAATTCCAGTTCAACATACCTTAGCAACGGCAAATGGAACCTTATTTAGAATATGAATTTCTGGTTCACTGCATGATGTTTGTCCAGGAGAAGAAAGGAGAGGAACAAATCTTACTCAAGTTTGAATGGAGCTTTATCAAGACCAATAGGCTGATTTAGAGAAGCAGGTTCTTGTATTTTCTAAACACAATGCTTATTCTGGGCCAACATTCAAAAACTCACAAAATAATTCAATTTTTGTTAATTCTAATAATGTTATGTTTTCTGAAGTCTCTTTCAAACCAAATACCATTTTTCATGAGCTTACAAATCCTATTCAGTACGAAGAATAAAAAAGAAGGTGGCCATGTCATGTAAGGCGAGTGATCATGTGCAACGCGCTTGAAGTAAGACGGCATTTTTAGACACCATGTAAGGCAATATTGAGGGAGCACACATATCGGGAGAGATAGGCGTCATGATGTTCTACAATAGGTTAACACTGAAATCATTAACAAACAATCAACCATGTTCTTGACATCAGACCATCCACAAGCTATTAAGGAACAATGCTAAATATGAATCACAATCAACCACATCCTGGCAACAGACCATGTAACCACATCCAAAATCATGCACCGCACAAACAATGTATAACAGACAAACTACCCGAAACAATGGTAATCCTGAATGACAATCAAGCACATTCTGATAGCCGATCAGCGAAATAGACACGCAGTAGCAACAAGTACCATCAGATCCATCCAAATTTACCCCACTTTTAGCACATGCTCACAACTACAAACTACAAGATCAAAGATTAGAGTGTTCTTACATCCACCGGAGTTGTCGAAGGATGCAAAACGCGTAGTATACTATAACCACTGGTCAGAATATGCCCTTCACTTTATTTCAAGCTTGTTTAGCCATTGTGAATCATGTGCAAGTGCATCTTCGAGTTGTAATGATGTATATCTAAGAATAAAGTTCCTACAACATAGCTGTATTTGTAAAAAAAAAGGTCAATTTTGCTGAATTTCAGTTGCTTAGTATATATATATATTCTAGCCAATTTTTTTTAATCTTAGTGCTCATCATTTGATCCATATGGACATGTATAAAGACGATAAGAAAATCTTATCTTATAAATTGTGTGGCATTTAGAAAATACAAAACATATTAATGTTTGCATATTAATAAGATTATGATATTATTAAAGTAAAGTAAAAGCATGTGATTAGGAGAAATCATATCCCACAATAGAGACAAATTTTCTATATCTCTTATTAAAAAATTGTAGGTGAAGATAAATACTTTTGTCTCTTTCTCCGCTCCAACTTAGCAATTATCATAAGTGACATTGTTAAGATATCACCATTGTGCCTGCCCTAGCAGTCCATATACAGTCTTAACCTACATTATCAAATTACACTATTCCGGTGAAGCCTCACAAAATTAATTTAGCCAGGTCCATCCGATGTTGACATAGCATTGACTTAGCAGCTGACCACTTGATTTAAGAAATGAAAATACTCCTAACAATTGAGCAGGCAAACGACTTCCAGAAAAACGTCCCGGAGTGGCGATTTGGGCGATTTGCCGGCGATTGGCGTTATGCCGCACTAATCTCTCCCCTGTTTTTCTCTGATCTTCCTTGTTCCCTCTGTTCTTCCCCGATTCTGCGCTAATCCTCCAGATCCGAATCCCTTCTCCCCTGTCCAGCTCCCCTTTCTCCCTAATCCAGCTCTCCCTGTCCAAGTGCCTCGCGGCTGCTTCCTTGGACGCCGCCGCTGCCGCCAGCTATCTCTCGCCGTTCGGCACTTCCCCACTCGATCCGTCTCGTTGATTATCTCTACCATCAGCTTTTTCCAGCTCGATTCTTCAACCTCCTCTGCTGCAAGCAAGGTGATAGCTTCGGTTGGCACCTGAGCGCCCTGATCTGGGAGACATGGAGCTGCAGGATTTGAAGAAGCGGGCTCTGCAAATTCTCCGCAAATCACGTGATCCAGCGCGATGTATGGAGGTGATGCGGTCTAGAGCGGCGGCCCTTTTCGACTCAGGTGTCTCGGCGGTAGCCAGAACCACAAAGAAAGACAAACAGGAGGCGAAGGAGATCGCCGAGGCTAACACCCATCTGCTGCCTGTTGCCCAGCAAATCTGGTGCCGTGAGAATTGTCGGCCTGACAAAGCGCTCATGGCGGAGCTGGGTACAGAAGAAGAGAAGAAGGCTATCGTGGTCAACATGGCCAAGGCTAGGTGTGTTGTTCGTTGTCAGTTTTTGGCTGTGGGCATCTCCTTTTCAAGAGGAATGCACTCTTCGAAGCTTCTAAATGACGCCATTACTACTGTTGCTGGAAAACAACCACCATCTGAACCAGCGCAAAGCAGTGAGCAAACGTTCTCAGATACAGAGTCGCAGCGATTCTGTAAAGTAACAGGCATCAACTACCGGGTTTACAAGAACCGGAAAGGCACTGTCAAGCAGCTTCGTATCAGAGTGATTGGCGGGATGCAGGGCAAAGCTGAGCTGCAAGCAAATAGCCTGTTGGGCAAACACCTTGGGGTCTTCGAATTGAATCATGTGCATGAGGAGGAGCAGTCAAGTTTCGATGTCATTGTGGACTCCAAGCGGAGTTGGCTAACTGGAGTTTCTACAGCAAACAACTTAAACATGTCGGGACCTCACGGCGAGGCCCGACATGAGCAATGAGTCTCTTTGGCTGGAACTGTCGGGGGGTGGGGCTAGCCCCGACAGTTCAAGAGCTCGTCTGCTTGGTGCAGACACACCACCCCAGCCTTGTTTTTCTTTGTGAGACTAGGCAAAAACCTGATCGGGTTCGCAATCTTCGTTTTCGGCTGGGTATGAAAGGCTGCTTTGCTGTGGAGGGTACTGGATCGGGAGGCGGTCTAGCTCTGTTTCACCATGAGGATGTGGAGGTCAATCTTCTCTCTTATAGCAAAAGGCACATTGATGTGCATATTCAGGGAGGTCCGTTTGGTGCACGTTGGAGAGGAACTTTTGTCTATGGGGATCCCAAACCTAGTGAGCGCCATCACATGTGGACGATGTTGAGAAGGATCAAGAATGATTCTGCTGAACCGTGGATCATGCTTGGTGATTTCAACGAGGCGATGTGGCAGGCGGAGCACTTCTCTCGTGCTCGTCGCTCGGAGAGGCTTATGTTGGATTTCCATGAGGTCCTGTCACACTGTGACGTCCATGATCTAGGGTTTATCGGGACCCCCTGGACTTTTGACAATAAGCAAAGAGGAGATCGGAATGTGAAGGTCCGGCTCGATCGGGCAGTGGCGTCGCCGGCTTGGTCGCTTCGGTTCCCGGCTGCGCAAGTCCGGCATCTGGTCACTTCCCGCTCGGATCACTGTCCCCTGCTAGTGACAATGATTCCTGCGAGCGAGGAGGGTTGTAACCAGAAACCTTTTCGACGCTATGAGATCATGTGGGAGCGTGAACCCACCTTGACAGCTACAGTGGAGGAGGCGTGGTCTCGGCGTGTCGGTGTGCGAGATCTTGGTGATGTGTGCTCATCTCTGCGAGGTGTAATGGGTTCCCTATATAATTGGAAACGCAAGTACTTCAAGCCCATATCTCATGAGCTTGACAAGAAGCGTCAGCGACTGGAGGTTCTCATACGCAGCAACGATGCGACGTGGTAGGATGAGATGCAGCGGCTCCGTGCAGAGATGGATGAACTCCTCTATAGAGAGGAGCTTATGTGGATGCAACGATCCCGTGTAGCCTGGCTGAGAGAGGGAGACCGGAATACGAAATATTTTCATCGGAAGGCCACTTGGAGACAGAGGAAGAATAAAATCTCAAAACTGCAACGTGCAGATGGAACTTGGACAGAAAATGCTGAGGAGATGGGCAACCTTGCTACTGAATTTTTTCAGAAGTTGTATACCCAGGATGACCAAGTTGATCCTACTGAGCTGCTTGGGCTGTTTACTCCTAGACTGGATGAGGAGATGAACTCTAAGCTGTGTGCGCCTTTCTCTGATAAGGAGATCAGTGACGCCCTCTTCCAAATTGGTCCGCTCAAGGCCCCTGGACCTGATGGCTTCCCTGCTCGATTTCTTCAGCGCAATTGGGAGCTGCTCAAAGCTGACATCGTGATGGCGGTGCAAGTATTTTTCTCTGAAGGGAAGATGCCTGAGGTGGTGAATGAGACGGCAATTGTCCTAATTCCTAAGAAGAATGATCCCGAGGAGCTGAAGGACTTCCGGCCCATCAGCTTATGCAACGTGGTGTTCAAAATTATTTCGAAGTGCCTAGTTAATCGTCTTCGGCCTCTTCTGGACGACATCATCTCCCCCATGCAGAGTGCCTTCATCCCGGGCAGGTTGATAACGGACAATGCTCTTATGGCGTTTGAATGTATTCATGCAATACAAAGCAACTCTTCAGACCGAGGCAAGTTTTGTGCTTACAAACTGGACATGGCCAAGGCCTATGACCGTGTGGATTGGCGGTTTCTCGAAGGTGTTATGACGAACCTGGGCTTTAATAGCACTTGGATACGGTGGATTATGCAATGTGTTTCCACCGTGCGGTATTCTGTTCGTCTCAATGGACATGTGTTGGACACCTTCACGCCTACCCGCGGGCTTCGCCAAGGCGATCCACTTTCTCCCTACCTGTTCTTGCTAGTTGCTGATGGGTTGTCACGACTGATCTAACGTGAAGCTGAAACGAACAATTTAAAGGAGCTGAAAATCTGTCGTAATGCACCAGGTATGTCGCATTTGCTTTTTGCGGATGATAGCCTCTTGTTCTTTGAGGGTTCTATGCAGCAAGCCTCAATGGTCAAGGCCATCCTGGACAAGTATGAGAAGGGGACTGGTCAGCTTGTGAGTCTCGGCAAGTGCTCCATCATGTATGGGCAAAGGGTGGCTGATCATGTGCAAAATGATATGAAGGAGCTGCTGTAGTATGAAACTGAAAGTTTTGAGCAGAAATATCTAGGGCTCCGGTGCCTGAAGGTCGGATGAAGAAGGGAAAGTTTCAATCGTTAAAAGAACGGTTCCACAAAAGACTTTGCGATTGGACGGAAAAATATCTATCCAGCGGGGGGAAGGAAGTCCTCATCAAAGCTGTCCTCCAGGCTCTTCCTACTTACGCAATGAGTGTCTTTCAATTTCCGGCAGGTCTCATTGAGGAGCTCAATAAGCTGGTCCGTGATTTCCACTGGGGCGATGAGCACAATCGCCGGCGCATGCACTGCCTCTCCTGGGACAAAGTGACTCTTCCGAAGATGGCGGGGGGCATGGGCTTCCGCGATTTCAAATTATTCAACCAAGCTTTGTTAGCTCGCCAAGCATGGAGATTGCTGCAGTTTCCGGACAGCCTCTGCGCACGCCTCCTGAAGGCCAAGTACTATCCGAACGGCCATCTTCTGGACACCGCTTTTATCCAGAACATGTCGGCGTCGTGGCAAGGCGTGGTGCATGGACTGGAGCTCGTGAAGAAGGGTGCTGTTTGGCGTATTGGCTCGGGTTCTATGGTCAAATTCTGGCGGGATAACTGGGTGCCGAGATCGGGTAGTCTGAAAGTTACCGGAATGAAAGAGCGCTGCCGTCTTAAGTGGGTCTCCCAGTTCATCGACCCAGCGACCCGTCTCTGGGATGCAGGCCTGATCCGAAAATTATGTTTTCCCCATGACGCTGAGGCAATTCTGCAGATTAAAATCCCCAGGCGACAGACTGACGATTTCGTAGCTTGGCACCCTGAGAGCTCCAGTCAGTTTTCTGTGCGTAGCGCGTACAGACTTGCAATGCATCCAAAAATTATTAATCTCAGCAGGGGCCAGAGCAGTGACGAACCAGATGGTGATCGTGGCATTTGGAATCTGGTTTGGAAGGCCAAGGTTCCGCAGAAGATGCGTGTATTTGCTTGGCGGCTTGCTACGGACTCTCTTGCGGTGACGGCCAGCTTACATAAGCGTATTCCCAAGGTTGATCCCATGTGTTCCATCTGCGGCACGGAAGAGGAGACTGCTCACCATGCCATGGTCCGGTGTACGTTGGCCCGGGCGCTCCGGGATGGCATGCGCCAGGTCTGGACGTTACCCAAGGATGATGACCTCAAGAACTCGGGTCCGAACTGGTTCTTCAATCTGCTGGGGTGAGTGCTGATACTCGTAGCAAGCTGATCTTCCTTCTCTGGCGTACATGGCATCACCGAAACAATGTCATCCATGGTGATGGGAAGGCCTCCATTGCAGCATCGGTTCCGTTTCTTCTGAACTATGCTACCTCGTGCTCCTCTGACACAATCAAGTCTGACGCTTGCATCTCAGACGCCAAAGGGAAGGCTCCTGCTGCGCCGGCTCCCAGCCCTGAATCATCATCGCATGTGACTCCGGCGTCACAGTGGCAGCCTCCTGCAATGGGCTGGATAAAGGTTAATGTGGACGCGGGCTGGGACGCGTGCTCGGCTGCCGGCGGCACTGGCTTGGTGGTACGCGACATGAACGGCACGGTCCTGTTCTCTCAGTGGAAAACCATCTGTACGTGTGCGAGCGCAGAGGAGGCTGAGGTGCTGGCTGTCTTGGATGGTCTTCGGTATCTTGCGGCAAACCCACAGCTCCCGGGGGACATCGAAACTGACTGTGTAACGGTGGTTACAGTCCTAAACTCCTTGGAAATGGATCGGTCGGGACATTGGAGTCTGTACTTGGAGGCGAAGGCTATGATGGAGGTTTTATCAGGGGTTAGGGTTAGCAAGGTGGCTAGGGTGAGCAATGGTGTGGCACATGACTTAGCTCAATTAGGCAAGCGTGAGTGTGGTGTTATCCTTGGGGCAATTCCTTCCTGCGCGTCGGAATCCCTAATGCGTGATTGTAATATCGCTACTGCCTAAATCTATAAAGCTCACTCATAAATTCAAAAAAAAAAAAAAAGACAAATTAAAAACAAAGAAAATCGCGATATCCTCTCCGCCAACAAACAAAGAAAATACGCCTTTCGTTCTGTTCCAGATCAGCGGAGCCAGAATCAAACGACCCAGCACGCGCAGGCGGCGTCTCCCCTCTCTCCCCGGCATCCTCGCGATTTATTACTCAGCCCCGGAGTACCAGAAAACCTTCCTTTTCGCGCAATTAAAAGGGCGAGGGGCCGGCCAGGAGAGCGCCGCGCGCGGTAGAAACCCATCCCGCCGTCCACGTGGGGTGTGGCGGCGGCGGCGCAGGCGCACGCGCGGGGCCGCCCGGAGATGTGAGAAGGCCCCTTCCCGCTGGCGCGAGATGGCGGCGGCTGTGGCTGCGGCCGGCGAGGCCGCGGCGGCGAAGAAGCGGGGCGCGTCGCGGAGCTGGATCCTGTTCGACGCGTCCGGGGACGAGCGCGTGCTGGACGCCGACAAGTACGCTATCATGCACCGCGTCGACATCAACGCGCGCGACCTGCGCATCCTCGACCCGCTACTCTCCTACCCCTCCACCATCCTCGGCCGCGAGCGCGCAATCGTCCTCAATCTCGAGGTGCGCGCCCCCTACCTGTCCCCCACGCCTTCAGTCCTGAGGGTTTTTCTCCGAGGGGAATTTTGTGGTTAACTACGGAGTTCTCTTTTCGCTGGAATTTCGGTAGATGGGTGGAATCAAGGAGCAGCGCCGAATTCCCGAAAATTACTCTGTTTCCCCACCTTTCTGTAGGAGCTTTTCCGGGATCACGTGCTGATTTAGGCTCAGAATAGCGCTGGTTTTAGAACCAATTTTAGTACTGAATTTCTTCTAGCTTTCTGGTTCGTTTTGACGATTTTAACATGGACCAAAGGAGTCGATACAGCTGCAAATTACTTTACCTGAAAACAGACTGATATTTATGGTTCACTTGTGGTAATCTCTGACGACTCTTCTGTTTGTTTTGGTGCAATTTTCATCGGTCGGTCGATCATCATCAGCACATAAAGGCGATCGTTACTTCTGAAGAGGTGATCCTCACTGCTTATTTATTCCCTTTCCATTATTTATCGTGGCAGGAGTTTTCAGTTATTCCTTCTCATAATCCGTATTACTTCACGAATTCTGTGATGACTGGGGAGTCTACACAGTTTGTCTCGCTCTCCTGCTTGAATGGTTAGGTATCTATAATTTTGAAATAGTTAACAGGAGACTGGGCTGATTTCTACGGTTCTGGAATAAAATGTAACAATGGTAGCCACCATACAATGTCGAATTCGACGTGATCTGTCAATTCTAGTTTAAACTGAACTCCACCTGCAATAACACTAAAGTTTCAAATCAGTTCAGACCTGTAGCTTGTTTCATAGGAATTGTGTGGATCTTAGATTTTTTTCTTAGATTTCCAGCAATGTTGGTGATGTACTCACAGTTACTGGTTTTGGCTGGGTTCAGGTTTTGCTCAGAGATCCTTCAGATGAGAATGTAATTCCTGTAGTAGAGGAGCTCCGGAGACAACTTGCACCTTCAGGTGCCTCTCACCTTGATGGAAAGGATAATTTAAGTGGCCAGCATGATGGGGAAGGCGCTGAAGAAGATGGTAAGTTTAGCCATCACTCTCTTAATTTACAGATATCAGAAGCATGATCTTTTATTTGTAAGTTTTCTCTGTATCTGTAATGTCCATCATAGTTTACTTTTATCATATTTGATCATGAGCAATACGGCAATTTTCTTCCGAGGCCCTATAATTGGACAAACAAGGAACACATGTTTGAAAGTAATGGAAACATGTAAAAGGAAGCTATGGACATCAAACTTCCGACTGGGACGTGACCTGTTGCCCAACGTTCTGTTGTTTTCCGTTTTAGTGTATGTCCATGTCACTAGGACATTCTTTTTGCAAAAACTCAACAACCAGCCAAGCAGAAAAGTCCAAAGTATCAATCTTGATTTCTTGGTACCTAACTGTTATTCCGTGATGCCAATCTGAGTGTTCCTGTACTAGACCTTTCATGATTTATGGCACTCTGAATTGTGCCCATTTTATTCGCTGGGATGGTCAGAGCAATTTGAGATATTACAATATTAACCCAGTAAAGGATGATTATTCAAAGACATACATATTTACAGGTTACCACTGAACCATGGATGATTTACTTAACACTTGGTGCCAGTCATATGATTATATATAAACCAAGAACCTTGAGATCATACTTTATCTGTATGGTGTCTTTGTGATCACTTACAGCAATGCTATCAACTTCTCCATTGGGTATATCGTATACAATCTCTGCGATAATTGTTGTGTCATCCTGATCCTTAGATCAAAATGATTCCCAAACATATGTTCTGTCCAATTGATTGATGCCAGCTGGTTCTTAAAAAACGCCAGTTTTTTTATAGTAGTTGTGTTGTTCTTATTGAAATATTTTGCTTGTTTATTTCTGGTTCAGTTGCTAGCTATCTTTAATTCTTGGCCATGGTAATAAGCTAGTTATACTTATACACAATATGTTCATATCCTGCAATTTCATTATATGAACACCAGAATCTCCCTTCGAGTTCCGTGCTCTGGAGGTTACTTTGGAATCAATCTGCAGCTTTCTTGATGCACGCACTACTGAGCTGGAGACCGATGCTTACCCAGCTTTGGATGAACTGACATCCAAGGTGAGTGAACTCATGCTTACTGTACTTAATTCCCCTGGTTTGACTTGATTAGCACCTCCTAGAAACATCATGTATGCCATTTATTTGAAGCACCTCCTAGAAACATCGATATATATTAATTACGAAAAACAGAAATACGTCACTTCACCTTATTTTCAGAATTGAAAAAAATATGGATAATGGATGGGTAAACAATGGTGCCGCTTCATCTTTTATTTGATTATTGATGGTGCCGCATCATTGAGTAGGAACTTTATACACAGAATGGTAGGAAAAATGTTATAGCTGGTGTCTTGATTCACTTAGATGAATTTTGGGCATATATGTTTTGGCATCCATTTATCATCAGTGCTATTATTATTATTATTATGACGCATATAAGAGTATGATGTTACGAGACATTGCACTTCACTGCCCAACGGAGCGCATGCAAGAAAATGTTACTTAGCTATCCACGTATTTGGTAGTGTAGTCGTGTTATTTACTACTCCCTCCGTATCAAAATATAAGACTTTCTAGCCTTTGCATGCATACATGTATGTAGACATGTTTTAGTGCAAGATTCACAGTATGATTGATTAAAAGGTAGTCAGTCTGCATATGATTGATTTTATTCGTGACCAAACATAATAGTAGCTAACTTCGCGGTGTAGAACTTTATGATGTCATAAAGTTCCATTGAGAAATTGACACATTAGCACACCGATCTCCATGACACAATTCATAGACTTATAAATTTTCCTTGCAACCATTAAAGCACGACAAGCTAAAGCATTTATAAATACTCGTTGGTTTGTTGCATTCTCTTGATACATCATACATGGAAGATTCATTTTAACTGTTCTCTTTCTATTTTTTCCATATTAAGTTGCGCTACTGTTGGCACCACAGATTAGCAGCCGCAACTTGGATAGGGTACGGAAGTTAAAAAGTGGTATGACGAGATTGACTGCAAGGGTTCAGAAGGTCTGGTTTCTTGTTCATTGTGTTTCATTGGTTTGTTACTTGACACTTGTTAATGAACTTATCTGTATATTTGTCAACACTGACTATTTCTGCTGTTATGTATGTCATATTGTCATCTGAGTTTGACTGCTGTATATAAGCCAATTCTCGTTATGAGTTAGTCATGTAAACTAAAGAAGCTATCCGTCATAGTGCACACTGTCACAACAGGGCATATGATTTATAATTTATGGAGAGTGATTACATCTAGAACAGAAGTAAACAATCGAAAAACATTCCTAACGTATTTGATATTGTAGATTATTTTTCTAATCGCCACTTAAACTGCGCCTTTTTATTTACTCTTTCATACTTGGTTGGAACATTATCTTAGCTTTTCATGTCAATATCGTGAACTGTTCTGGAATCTGTATAAAGCTGCAGTTAATGTTTTCCTCTAGTCCTATACATTCTCATGGATGAGTAATTCTCTTTGTGCTATTTTTGTGTGGAATATATTAGTATTTTAATGACTAGTTCTA
This sequence comes from Poa pratensis, assembly GCA_947311845.1. Taxonomy (NCBI): domain Eukaryota; kingdom Viridiplantae; phylum Streptophyta; class Magnoliopsida; order Poales; family Poaceae; genus Poa; species Poa pratensis. Next base: position 27,488,925 of record CAMZMU010000048.1, read on the forward strand.
GCCTGCTTCTTTTTTGTATATGGTTTTCTAGTATGTCACAAAATGCGCTTTAATTTCTAGGTGAGAGATGAGCTTGAACAATTATTGGATGATGACGATGACATGGCTGATCTTTACTTGTCTAGAAAGTTGGCTGGGGCATCATCCCCTATCAGTGGCTCTGGTGGACCAAATTGGTTCCCAGCATCTCCAACTATTGGTTCAAAAATATCAAGAGCTAGTAGAGCTAGTGCAGCAACTATACATGGAAATGAGAATGATGTGGAAGAGCTGGAGATGTTGCTGGAGGTTTTTATTTGCTCATATACCTGAAACCCTCTTGGCCACTATCTTTGGCAGAGTACTGAAAGTTGCTTATACTTGCAGGCATACTTCATGCAGATTGATGGCACATTAAACAAATTAACAACGGTAAGTTGGGGCAGCTAAGTCAAGTTCACAGTATCATGATAGGCTAGCGAAAACAGGCCTAATCACAACAGTAGCGCCGAAGCTCCGTTAAGCCTTACTAGAAGCCTAGGATTTATTAGTTGTCAAAAAAAGGCCTATCAGTTTGCTGACTTTGTATTTATCTGCAACACCTTTTTCAGCTGAGAGAGTATATTGATGACACTGAAGATTACATCAATATTCAGGTATTGTTTCCCTTATAATATAAATATGTTCTTAGTGTGGTTCTTTTCATTCTTCAAGCACTGACTATTATTTTTCTTCTGTGCAGCTTGACAACCATCGTAATCAGTTGATTCAGGTAGTTTTGAATTCACTAACCTTTTGATTCTTTTTGGTAAAGATGTCAGTACTTCAAAATAGAAATTTATTTTCGGCAACCCTGTGCTAGTAATAAACCTATGGTTAATGGGCTCCCCATGCCAAGTAAAGGTTTCACAAACTTGTCTAGCTTAGAAGACTGCTGTAGTTCCTAGTTACCACAGTGGTCACATTGCATTGAAAAATTGTAGTTTGAATATTCATTGGATCATTACATGTTCAACTTTCTGCTAGAGTAAACCTATAATTTTCTTTTTCTTCCTGCAGCTCGAGCTATTCTTGAGTTCCGGGACTGTCTGCTTATCACTTTACTCGTTGGTTGCTGGAATCTTTGGTATGAACATACCTTACACTTGGAACGACGACCATGGATACGTCTTTAAATGGGTATAAATGACAAAGCTCAACAACAATATGCCTTATACAGCTCCCTAAAAAAAGCCTTATACAGAAATTGAGGTATGAATTATCATGACAAGTATCTCACTCACCTATAACTTGTGGCAGGTGGTTCTTGTATCAGGGCTATTTTGTGCCTTCATGTTCGTGTCCATTGTTGCTTATGCTCGGCACAAGGGTCTTGTTGGTTCCTGAGTAGCTGGAATAACCGCACTACTCGCTTTCTCAGCTGTAAATCTTGAGCTAGACATCAGCTTTGCGGATGATTCATCTATTGTACCAATTTCTTTAGTATGGAATCAGGGATGATGAAAAGGAACAATAATAGGAAAAAATAGAAGTTCGAAAGGGATATGTGACGGGTGTCTCCTCTTTGTGTCACCAGTTATTTTATGGATATCTGTTGCTAGCTCTTTACTCATTTTAGCTTAGACTTTTCCAGTGACAACATACACTAATTTTTCCACGATGGCAATGCACCTTCTCTGGTTTACAAAACAAGCTCTGCAATATAGCACGTCTTTCCTTGTAGATATTGGTATGCCCTGTGTACAGGAATCGCCTAACAGGATGACACTTCATTTCTCACGGAAAAAGATGAAAAAAAGAGCAGTTCCTCAATCTAAAAAAAGTGAGCAATCTATACTTATAAAGCAAAACCCCCACTAATTTGCATTAATTATTTTCTATCTCAACATGCAAACTATCTACACCATCCATTCTCCTAACCAATCAATTGTCCATGTCATCTCCACTAATATTTATTAATCACACATCATCTATTCCTTAACCACATCATCCACTATTTGAGCCATTATTTATCCATGTCATGCCACATTTATTAATGATTTTCTATCCATCCATAAGAACTATTCGCATTATAAATTCTTTTATCCATACAATTATCTCATCAATTTTAGTTGTTAAATATACAAATATTCTATATTGATTAAATATAGATTCTCGATTATTGTGCCCAATCGAGTCCTGAATATTTGCGAGAAATTTCCCTTTTTCTTGCATGGTAATACGATTCTCATTGATAAATAAAAGACGAGATACAAAGTACGTATACATCGATCTTACAGATCTGAAAAGATAGGATAAACCTATGTGACAAACCAACGCCTATCCATTTTCTTCGGCACCACCGTAGTAGCCACCAAAGAAAAAAATAGACAGATCACCTCTTCACCCGAGCTCGTTACATGTATCATATGTCCTTTTGTTTATATAACAATTTTTATAAAATTTTCCCGCTGTAACGCGTGAGGTATCTTTCTAGTTCCTAATTAAATGGAAAACCAAATCTGCATTAAAATGACACCAAATCAGCGGTCCATTTGATTTCTCCACCGCCGCGGCGTCGCCTATCCACACCATCCATTCTCCTAACCAATCAATTGTTCATGTCATCTCCACTAATATTTATTAATCACACATCATCTATTCCTTAACCACATCATCCACTATTTGAGCCATTATTTATCCATGTCATGCCACATTTATTAATGATTTTCTATCCATCCATAAGAACTATTCGCATTATAAATTCTTTTATCCATACAATTATCTCATCAATTTTAGTTGTTAAATATAAAAATATTCTATATTGATTAAATATAGATTCTCGATTATTGTGCCCAATCGAGTCCTGAATATTTGCGAGAAATTTCCCGTTACATGTATCATATGTCCTTTTGTTTATATAGCAATTTTTATAAAATGTTCCCGCTGCAACGCGTGAGGTATCTTTTTAGTTCCTAATAAAATGGAAAACCAAATCTGCATAATGACACCAAATCAGCAGTCCATTTGATTTCTCCTCCGTCGCGGCGTCGCCTAGCAACAATGGACAATTTCAATTATTATTTTAACGGAGGACCTTTAAATTTTTTTTGAGATTAACCGCCCGTCACTTTATTGAACACTTATAGTCATAGGGATACAAAACGAATCTGGAGTGTGAAGAAGCCAAATGTGACGGCCGGGGTTTAGGAAAGCAGAGCTGCGAGCAAGGCCGTGAGCTTCGACATTTGAGGACCTCCGCTCATGAGAGAAATTCACCGAAGTAAACTCTCTGCTTCTCGCCTTGATCTCCTCTAATATAGTACTGAATCTTCCCATGTTCTTGCCTTCGAGAGATGAGACAACTTCTAGGAAATATGTCGCTACCTGTACGCGATCGAGAGATAAGTCCCTCGCCAACGACAGGGCTTCTCGGCACGCCAGGGCTTCCAGTGTGGCCGGGTCTGCGATGCCCCGGATCATAATCGCTGATGCCCCAAGGTATGTACCGTCCTCCGCTCTGCATACTGCGGCAACTGAACCAAAGTTCCCAGTTTTCCGCACGCAGCATCAACATTTATCTTTGCATAGCCAGCAGCCGGAGCAATCCGTCTTCTCGTCTCCTGTGCTTGCCGTCTTGCCGGGGCAGATGGTTTTGCTGCTGTTGCTATATCCAAATCACAGATGAAACTCTCGACGAAGCTGTACGTCGATAAAGGGCTCTGAAAAATGCCCTCATGGATCGCCTTTCTTCTCGCATACCAGATAGACCACAACGTAACCATACATCGGACAAATTCCTCCTGCTTCAGAGAGGAAATCATCGAGAAGATCCACTGTTTGGCATCGGGTACCATTGTTCTGTACAAGTGCTCCGTGATGGTATCAGGAGCCAAAGCCCAGACTGATCTTGCCATATTGCATTCTAGAAGGGAATGGCGCCACGAGTCAGCCTGTCCACACAGCCCGCATGAAATATCAGGAGCCATGTTCCTCTGGTGGCGTACATCCCCTGTGGGAATGGATTGCTTAGCTAGCTGCCACATGAAGACCCGTATCTTAGACGGTACCTTGACCTTTCACAGCGAGGTCCAATCTTTCTCCCCTCGACTGTGATCAGAGGATGTTGCCTTCCCCTCCAACTAGGCTTCTCTGGTCCTCTTGGTGTGAACAATCATGCGATATGCTGACCGGACCGAGAAGATGCCTGTACGCTCGAAGTGCCAAGCCCAGAAGTCGTCCGTTCTTCTGGTACTTAATACTCTCTCCGTTCCAATTTAATTGACTTGCTATGCACCAATTTAATTGACTTGCTATGCACCACATGTGGATGTATCTAGGCATGTAACATGTCTAGATACATCCATATGTGGGTGCATAGCAAGTCAATTAAATTGGAACGGAGTGTAGAAGTGATCACCTCAACATCCATTGGTAGAAAGTAAGTTTGCAACTTCCGTACATCCCAAGTTGCCGATGTTGAGTCAATGAAATCCGCCACCCTTAGCGGTGGATCCGCCTTCAGGGCATCTCCAACCGGAGGCCCCAAACCCACCCCAAACGTCCGGGCGGACCGCCCGGACAGGGTTTGGCAAACCTCCACCCAACGGAGGCCCTCAAAGCCATCCGAAACGACGGGCGGTCCGGCACACCCCAAACCCAGCCCATATCTGGGGCGGGTTTGGGGGCGCCTGGACGCGTCCGCCCCGTACTCGCTGACAGTGCGGACCCACGCTTTGACCGCCGGGCGGAGCGGATAAGCTAGCTTGACCGGCGTCGGCATTCATGGCGCACCGGCCGGCATTCATGGCGTACCGGCCACCTCCGACTATAAGTGGAGGGACCGGAGCAAACCCTACTTCACCGCACTTCTGCCGCCGCCGCCGCTCTCTTCTCCTCCTCATCCACCGGTGCCGAGTTTCCTCCTCCACCTCATCCGTCATGCCTCGCCGCCTCCCCACCACATGCGCCAAGATGACGGCGGAGAAGTGGGCGCAGCTCCGCCGAGAAAAGGAGGCCGCGGAATCGCGTGTGTCCGCATAAGTGTTGGCGACGGAGGGGACAGACGTCGGCTACGGCATCCTCCGCGAGGGCTCGACATCGTCGAAATGACGGGTTCGGAGTACCTCCGACAGATGCACGAATCGAATCGGGCGCAGTCGGATGCGATGGCGGAGGAGTGGAATCAGCAGGCGGAGGCGGAGCTGGCTGATACGTCTCCAACGTATCCATAATTTCTGCTGTTCCATGCTTATATTATACCATTTGCTACATGTTTTATATACACTTCGTATCACTTTTATGCATTTTCTGGGACTAACCTATTAACAAGATGCCACAGTGCCAGTTCCCTGTTTTCTGCTGTTTTTGGTTTCAGAAAGTTACTTCTGGAAATATTCTCGGAATTGCACGAAACAAAAGGCCAGGTCCCTATTTTTCCAGCACGTACACGGAGTCCGAAGGAGAGACGAAGAGCCACGAGGTGGCCAAACCACCTAGGCGCGGCAGGGGCCCACCGCGCCTGCAGGTGGTTTGGGCCCCTCGGGGGTCCGCCGACATCGCCCCTTCGCCTATTTATTCCCCGAGACGCGAAAACCCTAAAACACCGAGCCTTTCATCCAGAACATATTCGCTGCCGCCGCCGTCGTCAACCCTAACTCGGGGGGTTCTGAAGCTCTTCCCGGCACCCTGCCGGAGAGGGGAATCATCACCGGAGGGCTCTACATCGCCATGCCCGCCTCCGGAGTGATGCGTGAGTAGTTCATCCTTGGACTATGGGTCCATAGCAGTAGCTAGATGGTTGTCTTCTCCACTTGTGCCATCATGTTTAGATCTTGTGAGCTGCCTATCATGATCAAGATCATCTTATTGTAATGCTACATGTTGTGTTTGCTGGGATCTGACTTATATTGATACCTATGTGGAGCTGAATATTATATTATCATGTCTATGTCATTTGTGATCTTGCATGCTCTCCGTTACTTGTTGAAGCCTTGGCCACGTGAATACTTGTAACTCCAAGAGGGGGTATTTATGCATGATAGTTGGGTTCAACCTCTATTTAACCTGGGATAGTGACAGCAAGTTCTAAGGTTGTAGATGTGTTGTTGCCACTAGGGGTAAAACAGCAATGCTTTATTCAAGGATGAATGTATTGTTTACATTACGCACATTACTTAATGCAATTGTCTGTTGCTTGCAACTTAATACTGGAAGGGGTACGGATGTTAACCGGAAAGTGGACTATTTAGGCATAGATGCATGCTGGATAGCGGTCTATGTACTTTGTCGTAATGCCCAAATGAATCTCATAGTAGACACCACAGCTCACACATGCATGTTATATGCACTTATCAATTGTCAATTGCCCAGCTGTAATTTGTTTACCCAGCATGTTAGTTATCTTATTGGAGAGACACCACTAGTGAACTGTGGACCCCGGTCCATTCTTTTACATCTGAAATACAATCTACTGCAATCATTGTTCTCTACTGTTTTATGCAAACAAACATCATTTTCCATTCGATACGTTTAACCCTTTGTTTTCAGCAAGCCGGTGAGATTGACAACCTCACTGTTAAGTTGGGGCAAAGTAATTTGATTGTGTTGTGCAGGTTCCACGTTGGCACCGGAATCCCTGGTGTTGCGCCGCACTACACTCCTCACCAACACCTTCGAAGCAAACCTCGTTTTCCTACTGGTCGATTAAACCTTGGTTTCATACTGAGGGAAAACTTACTGCTGCACTCATCATACCTTCCTCTTGGGGTTCCCAACTGACGTGTGACGTACAAGCATTGTTTCTGGCACTATTAACCTAGAGCCACCAACACGTTTTCTGGCGCCGTTGCCGGGGAAAACAGAATTGCTTCTGCAAGGGGAGTCTCTCACACCCAATCTCTTTACTTTGTTATTTGTCTTGCTTAGTTTATTTTTATTTAGTCTTGTTTGCTCTCTTTATCAAAAACACAAAAAAATTAGTTACTTGCATCTAGTTTATTTTCTGTTTAGTTTTTATTATTTCATCATGCTCTCCCTAAGTACACTTTAAAAGAAATATCTGTGGGTAGTGGGTCTATCATTGGAAGAGACAACATTGAAGAATTTTTTAGTCATGTTAGCAAGCTGAAAGATTTTGAAGATAGATCCTTGGTAGAACTTGCCCCTAATTATGAAATTGCTGCTGCCTCCTTAGTCCACATGCTTGAAGCTAGGTTTGTTAACCTTAACCCTATAATGCAGCATATGTTTCTTAGACTTCATGATATGGAAGAGGGGGAAAAGAAGGATTTTGTTTTAGAAACCCTTCTCAAAGAATTTGGAGATGTAGCTAGTGAAGCTAGAAAAGTTTTTATGCGATATAGGATGCTTGGTTATTACATTGATATCGCCAATATACTTGAAAAATTAGAGAAGGAAAGATCCAAGTACACTAAAGAAACTAGTTATGAAGGAGAGAATAAAATACCAATTCCTTTTAAGATTGCAGGAATGCATGAGGCACTAGAAAAGAACTTTAATTGGATTGTGCCTGAAAATTTATTTGATGAGGATAGTTTACCTAAAAGTAATGAAAGGGGAGTTTCTGAAACTTACATAGATAAAGTGCAATGCATCGTTGAGAAAACTTCTAAACTCTCCGTTGATGCTTCTTCTCTTGACAACACTTGATTTTCACTTTCTGCGCCTAGCTGAAAGGCGTTAAAGAAAAGCGCTTATGGGAGACAACCCATCGTTTTTATTTGCTGTTATTTTTGTTTTCTTTGAGTCAAGGAGTTTTGTTACTTCTGTAGCAACTCCTTTGTATCTTTATTTTATCGCAATGTTGTGCCAAGTAAAGTTCTATATTGAAAGTTGATGCAAGATTTGGATTTCTGCGCAGTGACAGATTTTTAGCTGTCACGGATTTGAGCTTATCTCCCTGTAGAAAATTCAAAAAATTCTGAGAAAAATCACGCATATTCCTGAGATATGTACGCAACTTTCATTATTTTAGGCCAGATCCATCTGAGCAACTTAAGTGCCTCGAAAAAATTCGTCATTCCAGACTGTTCTGTTTTTGACAGATTCTGCCTTTTGTTTTGCATTCGCTCTTTTACTGTGTTTGTGTGGATTTCTTTGCTCCACAAAGCATTGGTGGCTGTAGCTAATGTCCAGAAGCTTTGGGATTGATTGTATCATTACAGAATATGAGAATTTTTGATTATGCACTAACCCTCTAATGAGAACTGTCTTGAGTTTGGTGTGAAGGAAGTTTTCAAGGATCAAGCGAGAAGGGTGATATTATGTGATCAAGAAGAGTGAAAAGCCTAAGCTTGGGGATGCCCCCGTGGTTCATCCCAACCATATTCAGAGAGACTCAAGCGTCTAAGCTTGGGGATGCCCAAGGCATCCCCTTCTTCATCAACAAACTTATCAGGTCATCTCTAGTGAAACTATATTTTAATTCTTTCACATCTTATGCGCTTTACTTGGAGCGTCTGTGTGTTTTTATTTTTGTTTTTGTTTGAATAAATTCGGATCCTAGCAATCCTTGTGTGGGAGAGAGACACGCTCCGCTTTTTCATGTGAATACTCATGTTCTTCACTTATATTTGTTGAGTATTCTTAACTAGCTACTGCAGTGCTTTTAGCTCCTGTTTTTCATGCATCTCTTCGAGCTGTTAGCACTTGTTTATAAATACTCTCTTGCTGCATTATATTATCATTTGGAGAGTTTATGTTTAAATAAATTATTGGTGTTTGTTTGGAAGAAAGAAAATGCTACATGTAGTAGTTGGTATTGGAAAAGACATATGCATTCTTGTAGATCATTGTCTTGTTTTGATTTGATGCTTTGCAATTGTTTTGAGCTCTCAAGTAGATCATGTTTAAGCTCTTGCATCATGTAGTTAAAGCCTAGTAGTGGAGAACTACCGTAGAGCTTGTTGAGACTTGGGATGCATATTTGTTCTCTCTAAGGTCTAGATATTTTCTGGTAAAATGTTTGAGCAACAAGGAAGACAGTGTAGAGTCTTATAATACTTGCAATATGTTTTTATGTGATTCTTGCTGTACCGGTTTATACTTGTGTTTGCTTCAAACAACCTTGCTAGCCTAAACTCTGTACTGAGAGGGAATGCTTCTCGTGCATCCAAAACTTGAGCCAAAACCCATGCCATTTGTGTCCACCATACCTACCTACTATGTGGTATTTCCTGCCATTCCAAGTAAATATTTCATGTGCTACCTTTAAACTATTCAAAACTTTATTACTCCTTATTTGTGTCAATGTTTTATAGCTCATGAGGAAGTATGTGGTGTTTTATCTTTCAATCTTGTCATTTACTTCTGACAGACTTTCACCTGGACTAGTGGCATATACATCCGCTTATCCAATAATTTGCAAAAAGAGCTGGCAACGGGGTGCCCAGCCCCAATTAATTACAACTTTCATTAATAATTCTCTTCACATGTTTTGCCCTGATTTATCAGTAAGCAACTTAATTTTGCAATAGACACTCCTCCATGGTATGTGAATGTTGGAAGGCACCCGAGGATTCGGTTAGCCATGGCTTGTGTAAGCAAAAGGTTGGGAGGAGTGTCATCTATAAAGAAACTAAAATACATGTGTAAACAAAAGAGAAGAGGGATGATCTACCTTGCTGGTAGAATAACGTCCTTCATGGGAGCCGCTCTTTGAAAGTCTGGTTGACAAGGGGGTTAGAGTGCCCACTACCATTCGTTGACAACAACAAACACCTCTCAAATACTTATTTTGTGCTCTCTATATGCTTTCGAAAACTTAAAAAGCTCTAGCACATGATTTAATCCCTGCTTCCCTCTGCGAAGGGCCTATCTTTTACTTTATGTTGAGTCAGTTTACCTACTCCTTTCTATCTTAGAAGCAAACACTTGTGTCAACTTTGTGTGCATTGATTCTTACATATTTACTTATTGCACTTGTTATATTGCTTTATGTTGACAACTATCCATGAGATATACATGTTACAAGTTGAAAGCAAATGCTGAAACTTAATCATCCTTTGTGTTGCTTCAATGCCTTTTACTTTGAATCTATTGCTTTATGAGTTACCTCTTATGCAAAACTTTTTGATGCTTGTCTTGAAAGTACTATTCATGAAAAGTTTTTGCTTATATGATTCATTGTTTACTCTTTATCTATTTGTTAGCAAACTATAGATCATTGCTTTGAGTCACTTCATTCATGACATGAGCCTTGCAATATATTGATCAAGATTGTGTGAAAGCATGTCTCCTCAGAAATTATTTGTTGTTATCGTTTTACCTACTCGAGGACGAGTAGAACTAAGCTTGGGGATGCTTGATACGTCTCCAACGTATCCATAATTTCTGCTGTTCCATGCTTATATTATACCATTTGCTACATGTTTTATATACACTTCGTATCACTTTTATGCATTTTCTGGGACTAACCTATTAACAAGATGCCACAGTGCCAGTTCCCTGTTTTCTGCTGTTTTTGGTTTCAGAAAGTTACTTCTGGAAATATTCTCGGAATTGCACGAAACAAAAGGCCAGTCCCTATTTTTCCAGCACGTACACGGAGTCCGAAGGAGAGACGAAGAGCCACGAGGTGGCCAAACCACCTGGCGCGGCAGTGGGCCCACCGCGCCTGCAGGTGGTTTGGGCCCCTCGGGGGTCCGCCGACATCGCCCCTTCGCCTATTTATTCCCCGAGACGCGAAAACCCTAAAACACCGAGCCTTTCATCCAGAACATATTCGCTGCCGCCGCCGTCGTCAACCCTAACTCGGGGGGTTCTGAAGCTCTTCCCGGCACCCTGCCGGAGAGGGGAATCATCACCGGAGGGCTCTACATCGCCATGCCCGCCTCCGGAGTGATGCGTGAGTAGTTCATCCTTGGACTATGGGTCCATAGCAGTAGCTAGATGGTTGTCTTCTCCACTTGTGCCATCATGTTTAGATCTTGTGAGCTGCCTATCATGATCAAGATCATCTTATTGTAATGCTACATGTTGTGTTTGCTGGGATCTGACTTATATTGATACCTATGTGGAGCTGAATATTATATTATCATGTCTATGTCATTTGTGATCTTGCATGCTCTCCGTTACTTGTTGAAGCCTTGGCCACGTGAATACTTGTAACTCCAAGAGGGGGTATTTATGCATGATAGTTGGGTTCAACCTCTATTTAACCTGGGATAGTGACAGCAAGTTCTAAGGTTGTAGATGTGTTGTTGCCACTAGGGGTAAAACAGCAATGCTTTATTCAAGGATGAATGTATTGTTTACATTACGCACATTACTTAATGCAATTGTCTGTTGCTTGCAACTTAATACTGGAAGGGGTACGGATGTTAACCGGAAAGTGGACTATTTAGGCATAGATGCATGCTGGATAGCGGTCTATGTACTTTGTCGTAATGCCCAAATGAATCTCATAGTAGACACCACAGCTCACACATGCATGTTATATGCACTTATCAATTGTCAATTGCCCAGCTGTAATTTGTTTACCCAGCATGTTAGTTATCTTATTGGAGAGACACCACTAGTGAACTGTGGACCCCGGTCCATTCTTTTACATCTGAAATACAATCTACTGCAATCATTGTTCTCTACTGTTTTATGCAAACAAACATCATTTTCCATTCGATACGTTTAACCCTTTGTTTTCAGCAAGCCGGTGAGATTGACAACCTCACTGTTAAGTTGGGGCAAAGTAATTTGATTGTGTTGTGCAGGTTCCACGTTGGCACCGGAATCCCTGGTGTTGCGCCGCACTACACTCCTCACCAACACCTTCGAAGCAAACCTCGTTTTCCTACTGGTCGATTAAACCTTGGTTTCATACTGAGGGAAAACTTACTGCTGCACTCATCATACCTTCCTCTTGGGGTTCCCAACTGACGTGTGACGTACAAGCAATTGTTTCTGGCACTATTAACCTAGAGCCACCACTGGCAAGGATGCGGGCGGAGGACGAGGCCACGCGGGTTCGGGCGGAGGAGCGCGCAAGGGTGACGGCGGAGCACCGTTTGGCCGAGGAGCAGCTCAAGGCCGAGGCCACGGACCGCATCTTGGTCGGGCAGATGAAGAACAGGGTCGGCTTCGTCGAGAAGCAGAAGCAGGCGGAGGAGGCGTTCCGTGCAGGCTGCATCTACATGCCAGAATCTTCCGGATCTGGCTCCTTCTACACCGACTCGGCGAGCAGGGGTCTTCTCCGGACCCTCCTCCAGCTGCGGCACAGGGCGGCTCCGGCGACGGTCATGCTCCTGTCCCACGATGAGTAGACTAGGCCAGGTGGCTATCCGGTCGCATGAACTGCACGTAGGATTAGTATGCACGTTGCATACTTTTGTAGTAATTTGGTATCGTAAATTAGAGTTGTGTGGTTGTAGCAACATGTTTTTAGGAGGTGCCTGGTCACTGTCCGCGGACGCGTCCGGGCTCAACAGGTGATTGGTCTTCGTACCTCATCACGGGGAAGCCAAGCTTCATCCCATGCGTGTGTGTTCTCACCCGAGCCTATACGGAGGACCTTTAATATTAGGACGTTAATATTAATGACCTACCGGTGTGGCTGCATCGGATTCGGCCCATTCACATTTCACACACACGCAGAAGAGTGTCCAGCTGCTTCCTTGGCTAGGCTTCACCCATACACCTCCCGAAGTCCAAACCCTCGCCGCCGCCCCCTCCTCTCCACCGGCGACCTGCCAAACATTCACCCCGTACGCCATGACCACCTCCTCTCGTGTCGCCAGCGATGGCCTCCCTTTCCGGTTCCGCCTCCCGCATCGTCGCCGGTACCGTGTGCGGCTTCCACACGCTCAAGATCGACTGCTACTCATGGACCAAGGAGATCCCCAATGGCAAGTGGATCGACTCTTGTCCGTTCCGAGTGGGAGGCCGCACATGGCATCTTCGTTACTATCCAACGGGCTCAACTCCGAGGACATGGATTTCATATCCCTCTATCTCATACTCGATGATACCCTCGCTGAAGCCGGGACCGTGAAGGCACAAGCTGAGTTCAGCTTACTCGACCAAGATGGGAAGCCTGTGTTGCCCCATACCTTCATTACCGAGATCAAAGACTTTCCGTGGGTCATACAACTTGGGGATACCCTGACTTTATCAAAAGGGTTGAATTGGAGGAGTCAGAGCATCTCAAAGACGATTCCTTCACTGTCAAAGTCGATGTCACTATCATGGGCGACTTCCACAAACAGGAGACACCATCCATCTTGGTGCCACCGTCTAACATGCACTGCCACTTTGGGGATCTCCTATCGAGCAAGGCGGGTGTGGATGTTGAGTTCCGAGTCGGCGGGGAGACATTCTCGGCGCACCGATTGGTTCTTGCTGCGCGGTCTCCAGTTTTCAGAGCAGAGTTCCATGGGCCGATGAAGGAGGGAACCACCACAGAGGCCATATGCATAGATGACATGAAGGCAGAAGTATTCAGCGCTCTGCTTACTTTCATGTACACGAACGCATTGCCGGATATGGATCAACAAGACGAATCTGCCATGGCTCAGCATTTGCTTGTTGCAGCAGACAAGTACGATTTGGACAGGCTTAAACTGATTTGCGAAGACAAGTTGTGCAGTCGTATCAACACAAGCTCCGTGGCGACCATCTTAGTATTGGCAGAGCAGCACCACTGCTATCAGCTTAAGGCAGCATGCTTGCTGTTCCTCAGCTCGCCAACAAATCTGGATGCGGCCATGGAGTCTGAAGGTTTCGAGTTTTTAACCAAGAGCTGCCCTGGTGTTCTGAAGGATTTCCTCAGGTCCCAGGTTGTTCCTAGTTTACTTGGGAAAAGAAAATCAGGGGCATGAACATGAGGTATCAGTCATGGTGTGATCTGCAATCACCCGTCCAGGAAGTTAGTAAAAGACCCTGTATGCTATCTAATGCTAGTATTAGTAGGTTTATGTGTAGTCTTGTTCTCACGAGGATGTGATGTACGTTGGTCCTTTTTTGCTTGGTCGTCATATACTTCGTGTGGAATTATATTAACGGTTTGACAAGCTCTGTGCAAACCAAGAACCATGTATGCTAATTACTAAGAAGCTAGTTCAGAACTTATAAGAATTTCTAGCCATCGATGCGAGCATTGCGCTGCTTCCTGAGTTCATGCATCCCTGTTCAGTACAGGGCACTGTTTATTTAGCAGGTTCAGAGAGACCTTGACTTGTTGAAATGCTAGGTTGGGTTCTAGTGCAAAAACTATTTGCCTTGTAGGGATTACAAATTTCTTATGGCTGGAGTTTGTTGTGATGATTCATATTGTCTGCTGACGCATTGATCGTATGAAGGTTGTGAAATTTGGCCACATGTATATTCATGGCTATGATCCTTTTTTGACTTGCTGATTTTGTAACCCGAAGCTTCTTTTTGTCTTGTATTTGAAGTTTCTTTTTGTTGAGAAAAACTACGGTTTAGTACATGAAGTTGCCCCGCATGAGCGTTTTGGTCACGAAGTTGCTTCTTGTCAAAAGAAGGTTAGGAAAGTTGTCACGAATGAACATATTGGTCACTCCGTGACGGCAACCTTACATAGCTGGCGTGGCTGGCTGCTTTTTTTGTGAAATGCCCCCTGAATCTTTGTTTCTTCTCAACGTGCATCCCTATGGTCTAGGCATTCTATCAAACACGTTGTGTGGAGCAGCGCCGCTGCTGTCTTCCTCGTCGTGGCCTCTGGTCGCCGCTCGAACATGGCAACACAGAGCTTTCTCTCAGCTTCTAGCGGGTGGCTTTGTTGACTTTGTATTTATCTGCAACACCTTTTTCAGTTAAAAGAGTATATTGATGACACATGAGATTACATTAATTCAGGTATTGTTTCCCTGTAATATAATATTCTTAGTGTAGATTTTTTCACTCTTCAAGCACCGACTAATTTTTTCTTCTGTGCAGCTTGACAATTACCGTAATTAGTTGATTCAGGTAATTTTGAAATCACAAACGTTATGATTCTCTTTGGTAAAGATGTCAGTACATCAAATAGATATTCATTTTAGGCAACCATGTGCTTCTAATAATCATATGCTTAATCGGCATCCCCATTTCAAGTGAAGGTCTCACAACTTGTTTAGTTTAGAAGATTTCTATAGTTCCTAGCTACCACAGTGGCCACATTGCATTTAAAAATTGTAGTTTGAATATCTGTTGGATCATTACATGTTCAACTTTCTGCTGGAGTAAATCTGCAATTTCCCTTTCCTTCCTGCACCTCGACCTATTCTTGAGTACATCTGCTTGTCACTTTACTCGTTCGTTGCTGGAATCTTTTTGTATGAACATACCTTATACTTGGAACGATGACCATGGATATGTCTGTAAATGGGTAAAAGGCAACGCTTAACAACAATATGCCTTATACATCAATCGAGTTATGAATTATGATGACAAGTATCTCACTCATCTATAACTTGTGGCAGGTGGTTCTTGTATCGGGGCTATTCTGTGCCTTCATTTTCGTCTCCATTGTTGCTTATGCTGGGCACAAGTGTCTTGTTGTGTCCTAGTTAGCTGGAATAACTGCATTACTCGCTTTCCTCAGCTGTAAATCTTGAGCTAGAGCATCACTTTGCGGATGATTCATCTCCTGTACCAAATTCATTAGCATGGTATCAGGGACGATGAAAAGGAACAATAGTAGGAAAAAAAATAGAAGTTCGAAAGGAACATGTGACGGTTGTGTGTCTCCTCGTCGTGTCAACAGTTTTTTTCCGAATTAAGAAGGTCAGAGAGTGGATATTTTTTACTCCCGAGCTCCAGCGCTCTCTATGTTTTAAAAAAATTCAAAAAACATATTTCAAAGTTTCTAAAAAATGTGAAAAAATCATGGATATTCTCAATGATGTATTTTAAAAAGTGCAAAATTTAAATTAAAAATATTTTCTATTTGAGCTACACAAAAAAGGACAAATGTACATATCTGAGTATAGTGTTTCAGATCTCCAATTTTTTAAAGATTTTTGTCATTTTTGTGTAAAGCATAATACAAACAATTTCACGTTGTAATTTTACGCGTTTGTAGGCTACATCATGAACTATATCCGAAATTATTTTCAATTATTTTAAAAATTGTAAATATTTTTTATTTTTTTTAAAATGATGGGAGCACCGGAGCACAAATGACTTTCCAGGTCAGAGAGCCCCTAGTTTCATCAGCATGAAAATTTGATAAAACAACGGTACTTCCAGAAGTAAAAATATTTAGCTGTTTACATGCCAGCCAAGATGTAAGTAATTACGTATAAAATCGATTTAACCTTGTACTTGTAATAAACACGTACTTAATAGCAACCCCTGATGCCTAGTGATGGTTTCCACAATTTTTTTGACTTGGATGAGTGTTTCGTGGTTGTTCCTACTATTTAATACAGTGGTCGCATTGCATTGAACAGTTCTAGTTTGGATATTCATTAGCTCATTACATGTTTAACATTCTGGTGGAGTAAAGCTTAACCTCTTTTTATTTCCTGCTGCTAGATATACATTATTGGTTGCAGAATTGAATCATTTGTTGCTAGATCATTGGTTAGGACATAGTTTACACTCTGAACGACGGACATGAATATGTCTTTAATAATTGTATAAATTACAGAACATAACAACACACACGTCTTGTATAGTGATCGGTGGTTCTGAATAATAGTGGCTATTGTCTAACTCATCCAGTACATTTTATGTTCCTAATAGTGGCACGTGGTTCTTGTATCAGGGCTTTTTTGTGGCCTCTTGTTCGTGCTTGTTGTTGCTTATGATCGGCACAATTGTCTCGTTGGGTCTCAAATAGCTGGGATAAGTGGATAACCTCATTAATTGTTTCCCCTAAAATGTAAATTTTGAGACAGGGAACCAAATTTGCGGATTATTAATATGTTGTACCAAATTCCTTAGTATGGAATTAGGGATGATGAAAAGGAACAATAAAAAGAAGTTTGAAAGTGATACGTGACGGATTGACGGTGTCTTCCTCTACCAGAGAGATACTTCTCCTACCTGTTAATTAGTCATATATGCCAGGTTTAGTGCTTAGGCTAGACATTGGCATTGACATCATACACAATTTACACCGATCAAATGCTTAGGGAAGATCTTGGCCACTTGAGAACAAGTGGTGCAACATATAAAACACGTGTTTCCCTGTCGAACATGTGGCAATGCAGTCGCAACTTGACGAGAACAACGGAAGCAGCCTCCGCCCGCTCCTGATCCTTCATCCAGGAAGGTGAATCTAGCTAGTATGTCCAGCGTCGACAACCCTTGGCGTGGTGGAACTGCATCGCAGGCCTAGGTAGTTCCGATCAAAGTAGAGGCAACACAAGATATTACATTGCACGGCGCGACGCTGTGGAGAGAGACACCAATAGCGGTGAGTTGATCGATGCGGCGCTAGGTTGCGATTTTGAGAAGAACACGAGAGGTAAGTAAGCGACAGCGATATTTCGGGAAATTAGGGATCTGGCGTGCGGGGATTTTAGTGAGAAAAGCGGGATGTCTACAGGCCATGCATGAGTGACAGAGGGGGATGGACGGTGTCAAAACGATCCGATGATTAGTTCCTATGGGACGACAAGGATAGGGACTATTTACCCAAAATTTTACCAAAGGGCAATTTCTTTCTTAATAATCGACCGGCCATACAGACCACATAACAAGAGTCGATTCGCCTTCTTCATCGAATCTTGCCTTTTACTTAATCGATACAGCTCCCACAGGCGCCAAAACCCTCGCCGCCGCCCCTCGTCGAGCAACCGCCGCCGCCACCTAATCGAGCAACCGCCGCTCCCCACCGGCGAATGAAGACCTCATCGTGCGTCTCCAGCGACGAGTCCCTATCCGGATCCGCCTCCTGCATCGTCGCCGGCGCCGTGAGCGGCTACCACACGCTCAAGATCGTCGCCTACTCCCGCACCAAGGAGGTCCCAAATGGCAAGGGGATCGACTCTTGCCATTTCCGAGTGGGAGGCCGCACATGGCGTGTTCGTCGCTATCCCAACGGGAACGCTCCCAAGAACACTGATTCCATATCATTTTATCTCATACTCGATGATACCCTTGCCGAAGACGAGACCCTGAAGGCAGAAGCTAAGTTCACCTTACTCGACCAAGATGGGAAGCCAGTCTCGCCCCATACCTTCACTACTGAGATCAAAGACTTTTCCGTGGGTAATAAATCTTGGGGATTCGGTGACTTTATCAAACGGGTTGAATTGGAGGAATCAGAGCATCTCAAAGACGATTCCTTCACTCTCAAGGTCGTTATCACTATCATGAGCGAGTGCCACACGGAGGAGACTCTATCCATCGTGGTGCCACCGTCGAACTTGCACCGGCACTTGGGGGATCTCCTGTCGAGCAAGGTGTGCGTCGATGTCGAATTCCGAGTCGGCGGGGAGACGTTCTCAGCTCACCGGTCGGTGCTCGCTGCGCAGTCTCCAGTTTTCAGAGCGCAATTCCTTGGGCCGATGAAGGAGGGAACCACCACAGAGGCCATATGCATAGATGACATGGAGGCACAAGTGTTTAATGCTCTGCTTTCCTTCATGTACACGGATGCATTGCCAGATATGAAGCAAGAAGAAGAGTATGCCATGGCTCAGCATCTGCTTGTTGCTGCGGACAGGTATGATCTGGACAGGCTGAAGCTGATTTGCCAAGATAAGTTGAGCAGTGGCGTCGATACCAGCTCTGTGGATGCCATCTTGGCATTGGCGGATCAGCGCCACTGCCATGAGCTTAAGGCGGTATGCTTGGAGTTCCTCAGATCGCCCACGAATCTGGACGAGGCCATGGATTCTGAAGGTTTCGAGTTATTGACCAAGAGCTGCCCAGGTGTTATGAAGGATCTCCTCAGGTCCCAGGTTGTTCCTAGGTTACCACATGGGAAAAGAAAATCCAGGGCATGAACATGAGGTTTCAGTCATGATGTCATTTTGTAGTCATCCGTCCAGAAAGTCGCTAAAGACTGCATCCTACTCTCTAATAAATCAGTAGATTTATCTGTAGTCCTGTTCTCACAAGGAACCGAAGTATGTTGCCTTTTTTTTGTTTGGTCGGCGCATCCTCCCTGCCGAATTATTGCTTGGTTCGACCAGCTATGTGGTTAATGAACAGCTAGTTCAGAACTTATGCTTCTCAACTAGTTGCCTTTAAAATTTCCCAGTGCCTGTCTCATTGCTCTAACAATCGCTGCTGCGAGCATTGCGCCTTGTTCCCGTAAAATTTCTGTCATATACATTAGAATTATTTATTAGTTCAAATTTGTGTGAGATAGGTCCTGTTTTAGATTTTCGTACAAGGCCCCGGATTTTGCCGGCCCAGGCCTGTTGTTCCGTACAGGAAATTGTGTATTTAGCAGGTTCAGAGAGACCATGACTTGTTGAAATTCTCGGTTGGGATCCAGACAAAAAAAAAGTTGCCTTTAGGGATTACAAATTAATTATGGCTGCAGTTTGTTTTGATGGATCTGCGTGAAGGCTGTGAAGTTTGGCCTCTAGTATTTTCATGCAAGGCTTTGATCCTTTTTTTTCTTTTGCTGATTTGTAAGCCGGAGCTGTTTTTTCTGCCTTGTGTTTGAAGTTTTCTTTTCGAGTTAAGGAGCTCAAAGAGCCTCCAGTTTCATCATTGATGATACAACAGTAGTTTCAATGTAAAATGGTCAGCTGTTTGCATGCCTAGATATCGGTACCTTCTTACAAATACATTGTACATAGCCATCTGCTTGCCAGATTTAAATGAGTGTCCGTGTCATAGGCTCTTACATCCACTTACCACAGTGGTAACATCGCACTGAATATAGTTTAGTTTGAATGCTCAATTTGGTATGAAGCATACCTTGAACCTGCTAAAGACCGAGGACCATGGATACCAGTATTTTTTTTTGAATGGAAGGGGAATGGAAATTGGAAACCAGTTACGATCGAAGCTAAGGAACGACATCATGCTCTGATTTGACGAATTCCATTCTTGGCGGGGCCTGCATCTAAATGCAGGCAGGTGCAAAAGCATTGCGTTTGCTTGCCTCTCCATGCACGGCTCCACCAAATTGACACTGATATCGTACAGATTTTAGATGCAGGCAGGTGCAAAAGCATTGCGTTTGCTTGCCTCTCCATGCACGGCTCCACCAAATTGACACTGATATCGTACAGATTTTACACCCGATTTCATTTGTTTATCGATAAAGGGAATATATTGATTAATATCAATAAGATATCAGAGTAGTTATTGACATTGTGTTCTTCACCGAGACTGCTAGCCCCGCAACGTTTGTTGACGAGATCGTAGGGCAAGGTGAGGCAACAGAGATCGTCGAGTGGGCCACATGACCGTGGACCAGTAACATTGTAGAGGAAGCAGCAATGCAGTCACAACTTGATGAGAACAATGGAAGCATCCTCCTCAGCTCCTGATCCTCCATCCTTACATTGAATATCGGCACTCATGGACGCGCCGACGATGCCTCGGCGTGGTGAAACTACATGGCGGTACCTATCCATGTCAGGGTTCCGGGTGAAAACCCTAGTCCGATTCTTCGGACTCGGCGGCGGCGGTGTGTGACGCGTTGTTACCCTCTTGGGGGCGTCGTCGGGAGCTTTGGGATCTGCTTCTTCGGCATCGGGCATGCCTTGATCCTATCGTGAACTTGGTGAACTCGCTAGTTTCCTATCTCTTACACTCGACCTTGTTGTCATCACTCTCGGTCCTCGTT
The DNA here is from genome assembly GCA_947311845.1 of Poa pratensis. Classification (NCBI taxonomy): domain Eukaryota; kingdom Viridiplantae; phylum Streptophyta; class Magnoliopsida; order Poales; family Poaceae; genus Poa; species Poa pratensis. The sequence goes on from CAMZMU010000048.1 coordinate 27,509,605, forward strand.
ATCCGCTGGTAGGATCGAGCGCACCACGACCTGGAGCGAGAGGGCAGGCGGCCCTCTCTAGCGATAACTTGGTGGGTTCGGTACAACGGAATCCGGTGGTTTCTCAGGAGGCGCGGTGTCGTCCAGGTTTGGTAGTCTAGGGTGCTAGTGTTAGGTGTGACTTTCTCCGGTTTTCATGCTCGGCGAGTGGGTGGCTGTTCCGTCTCCATCTCGGTAGCCGTTTCTTTTGATCTGCTTGTAAGAGGTGCTTCCTCACCACCTTATATCGGTTCGGCTGTATATGCTTTATTTATAAAACGGGGCGAAAGCCTATTTTAAGGAAACTACATGGCGGGCCTGCGCAGTTCTATCTCAAAGTAGAGGCGGCACACGAGAGACGCGACGCTGTGGAGAGAGACACGAATAGCTGCGAGTTGGTCGATGCAGCGATGGGTTGTGATTTTGAGAAGAACACAAAAGAGGTAAGTAATTGACAACGAGATTTTGGGAAATTGTGGGGATTTTGGTGAGAAAAGCGGGACGTCTACGGGATTATCTCTACTATATAATATGTCTTGAGGTGATGGTCCATTTTTCACTTTCCGGTTTTACCCCTACGTAGTAGAAAATATTACGCCACCTGCCACTGCTAAAGAGACATACCGGTTCGCTGTTCACATGGAAAAGAAAAAAAATCTCCCAATCGTGGCCATCACCGACACATCGCATCGCGGTTCCCTTCTGCTTCCCCGTCCCGACCCAAACCCAGGAACCATGGCGGCCGATGCCGGCAAGCATGGGCATGGCGGCGGCCGGCGCCGGCGATCCCCCGATCCCCTCCATCCTCTCTGCTCTGGGCGGCGGCGAACGTCTGGAGGCGCCACCCACCTCTCCACCGATCCCCTCCCTCCTCGCCGTCGGTGCAGACCTCCCCGGGCCAGGCCACAGTTTCCACAAGCTTCGCCTCACCGTCGTCATTCTCCTCCTTCAAGGAACCAAGCCGGGATGCACGGAATCGAGCGAATGAATCCGGCCGAGCACCGCCACCGCCGTCCCCGCTCCTCCATGATGCCGATGAGCACGCGTACCTGCCGCAAAACTTATTTCTCTTCAAGGCCCCGTATTCCGTCGCCGCGCTGCCCTCCTCTTCTGCAGACGGTCGTCTCGGTGACAATCGATCCCAAATCCCACCTCCCAAGGTTGCGGTGCGACACTGGGCACCTAGCTCGCCCACCTGCAGGAATCCTACCCCGCCTTCGCAAGCGTGTGACCGGCGAGTCGTACGCCACGCGGTCATGGCCTGAGGTGAGAAGAAGATGCGACGACGCGGGCGCTCCAGGGTCGATTCCATGGGCTTGAGGTATTAGATGTGCGTGGCGGATCAACTTGCTGGGCTCGGCGACTCGGCGTGGTCGTCGGAAGAAGAACGACGCCGACAGGCGTCGTGCGGATCTCAGCAGCGTAGAGCGGTAGCAAGCGAGGCGGCCAACAGCCGAGCGAGCAATGGTACCGTGCACATCTTCTCCTGATCCACTTCACCCCTTCCAATCCACTTATCCCACCGTGAGCCACTCCTGATCCAGCCACGCCCTTCCCAGATTCTTCCGGGCTGCAGGCCGCGCATCCGGCGCGCCGTAGCACAGCGGACATGAGGTGGAGCTGGCAAGCACGAGCCTGAGCCTGGAGCTGGGCAAAGGTTGGTATCACCTTCAGACCTGCCCTGCCCCTGCACCACCATCCCTTACAGGCGGTTGAGAAGCATACTGGAATATCATGGCGAGCAGCATATGGGGGCAGCCGGACTTGATTTCATCATGATTTCCCTCCCGATTTGTTCATGGAGCAAGTTTTTATTCATGAATTCAGTTTGGCCATGAGATTTTCATGCTAATTGATTGTTAAATTGTTCAAAACAGCAGCAAGGTATATCCAGATCCTAATTAGTTCATGGTCTTGATATATAGTACTTGTGTATGAAATATGGATGTGATTGCATACAAAATAAAATGAAAATTTTGGAATATCTCCAATGCATGAATCAGAGTATATATATCATGGTCGTTTACATCGTTAGAATAGACATCCGGTACAGGCCAGTGAGAAAGACCATACAAGAGGTCAGAGTTCTCTTGAGGTGAGCAGGTGATGATATATTGATGTTTCCTCTTCCTGCAGTTGATGTTCATGACAAAGAGTTCAGCTACTGCGGCGGCCATGTCACTTCATTCACATCTGATGAAAAAATGTGATTACAGTCTGAATCATATTTCCGCTTACAGTCTGATTTTTCTTTTGTGTGTATTTTGATGTAGATGATGAGATCACAAGTAAAAACAGTCAACCCTTTACTGATTTTTCGGAAGGTTGTCGAGAATACTTCTTATCTCACACTTTTACGGCACATTGAACATGCACTTTGACACATATTCGTGCAGAACTTAACCATTCCTCATAGATGCATCGAAGATTAGCGACATTTGTGCGAGCATATTGCCGATGCGTTATTTACTAGGAGTATTCCTCAAGTCAACAACTTTTGCTCTTCTACCTGAAAAAAATTTGCACTCCGCTGCAACGCGCGGGCACGTTGCTAGTTTACTTTGTCGTCGAAGATGAGTCGATTTGCTTTATCCTCGAGTCTTTCCTTAACCAATACAGCTCGCCAAACCCTTGCCGCCGCCCCTCCTCAACGGCGACCAGCCCAATGAAGACCTCATCGCGCGTTTCGGTGACCATCCCCTCTCCGGATCCGCCTCCTCCATCGTCGCAGGCACCGTGAGCGGCCACCACTTGCTCGAGATCGTCGGCTACTCCTGCACCAAGGAGGTCCCAAATGGCAAGAGGATCGAATCTTGCCCGTTCCGGGTGGGAGGCCGCACATGGCTTGTTTCTTACTATCCTAACGGGAACGCCTCCAAAAGCAGTGATTACATATCTCTCTTTCTCAAACTCGATGATACCGTCGCCAAGGCCGAGACCGTGAAGGCAGAAGCTAAGTTCAGCTTACTCGACCAAGATGGGAAGCCGGTGCCGTCCTATACCTTCACTACCTATATCAGAGACTATTCCCTAGGTAAGAAATCTTGGGGATTCACTAACTTTATCAAAAGGGTTGAACTGGAGGAATCAGAGCACCTCAAAGACGATTCCTTCTCTATCAAGGTCGATGTTACTATCATGAGTGAGTTCCACGCGAAGGAGACACCATCCGTTGTGGTGCCACCATCTGATATGCACAGGAACTTCGGAGATCTCTTAACTAGCAAAGCGGGTGTCGACGTTGAATTCCGAGTCGGCGGAGAGACATTCTGGGCACACCGGTTGGTGCTCGCAGCGAGGTCTCCAGTTTTCAGAGCACAGTTCTATGGCCCGATGAAGGAGGGAACCACCACACAGGCCATATGCATAGATGACGTGAAAGCAGAAGTATTCAGTGCTCTGCTTACTTTCATTTACACTGACGTGTTGCCGGATATGGATAACCAAGAGGAACTCGCCATGGCTCAGCATTTGCTTGTTACAGCAGACAGGTATGATTTAAAGAGGCTGAAGCTCATTTGTGAAGATAAGCTGCGCAATCATATCAATACGAGCTCCGTGGCGACCATCTTGGCATTGGCAGAGCAGCACCACTGTTGTGAGCTTAAGGTGGCATGCTTGGTGTTCCTTAGCTGGCCGACGAATTTGGAGGCGGCCATGGAGTCTGAAGGTTTTGAGTTTTTAACCAAGAGCTGCCCCGGTGTTATGAAGGATTTCCTGAAGTCTCAGGTTGTTCCTAGTTTACTTGGGAAAAGAAAATCAGGGTCATGTGATCTGCAATCCGGGAAGTTAGTAAAATACCCTGCATGTTATCTAATGCTACTATTAGTAGGTTTATTATGTGTAGTCTTGTTTGGTCATCGTATCCTTCGTGGAGAGTAGTTAGTTCAGAGCTTATGATATTTTCAACTAGGCGTCCTTTACATTTTTCCAGTGCCCGTCCCATTGCTATAGCAATCGCTGCCAGCATCGCGCTGCTTCCTGAGTGCATGCATCCCTGTCTAGTACAGTGCATGGATCCCTGTCTAGTACAGAACACTTTTTATTTAGCTGGTTCAGATGGACCCTGACTTGTTGTAATGCTCGGTTGGTATCCAGTGAAAAAAATGTTGGTCTTGCAGGGATTAAAAATTTCTTTTGGCTGCAGTTTGTTGTGATGATTCTAACATAGTATTGGCTGCTGAGGTAGTGATCTATGAAGGTTGCGAAGTTTGGCCTCAAGTATTTTCATGCAAAGCTATGCTCTTTTTTTGTTTTGCCCATTTGAACCCGAAGCTGCCTTTTCTGTCTTGTGTTTTTTTCGAACTAAGGAGCTCAAGGAGCCACCAGTTTCATTGATGAACAACAGTAGTTTCAAAAGCAAAAATGTTCAGCTGTTTGCATGCCTAGATGTGGGTACTTGCATACAAATTCATTTTAGATAACCTTTTGCTTGTCATATTTAGATGACTGTCATTGGCTCATAGCTCTTAGTTCGCATTGAATTTGTTTAAGTTTGAATACTCAATTTGGTATGAACATAACTTAAACTTGAAACGACCGATGATGGAAACTGGAGCATCCCGTCATTGTGCTGATTTAGTGAATTCCATTCTTGGTGAGGCAAAGCTCTGGACGCAGGCAGGTGCAAAGGCATTTGCGTCGCTTGCCTCTCCATGCACGGCCTCCTGATGCGTAGCTATGCTTATTTACCGGCTTAATGGAGATAGTGAGAACAAATCGGACGTAGGAGGACATGCAAGACAAAAGCTGTACTCCACATTCTTAAACAAAACGACAGGAAAATAGTGCGGTTCGTACCATGGTTTACGTTGGCTTAAGCGTAACGACTCAATATCTAAGCGCTCCCAAGTTACCGACTCCACGTTCCCACTACCTTATCTCGATAAAAGCACATCATGAAAAAAAAATAGAAAACTGGAAAAACAAAACCCAATATTGAAACACAATAACAAACATAACATAAGTAAATAAAACATCATATAAACAGAGTTAACTCGAAGGGGAAATGACTCACAGCAAGATGGATACAATCTGAAACCAAACATACAGAAATCCCGATACTGATACCGGGAAGAACATAATAAAAGCGAGATCGCAACACTAAAACTCACCGTAAACACAACCAAAGCCACAGCCACGAAAGAAATGCATGAAAAGCGATGTAACGGCCTAACGGCCTGAATGAGATAGCATTGAAAAAAACACGGTTCCTGAATGAGAGCCCCTACAACAAAGGCGGCACGTCTTTCGTACAAAACTGGCTCGAGATACTCGCTACACCAAGCTAGTTTCACCAGGTCGAAGGTACCACGAGCCAGTTTAACGTGAATCGTGTGGAAAGCATGTTGCACAATAAAAAGTAAAAACAAACAAAGTGTGAGAAGAGACTTCTAACATGATTATGAAAACATTTAAATACAAATACAGAAACCACGATTAAAAATATATAAATTGTCAAAGAGAACTCACCACACAAAGCTAAACAGCAGCAGGGACAAATGACCACCGAGATGGTCGCGACTAAGCCGGCGACTTGTAACAAAAGAGCAGAAAAGAGACCATAAACAAATCAGAAAACAAAAACCAAACATGGAAATTTAAAAAGGAAACAAAGAAAACAAAGACAACACAGACGGCAAATCTAACCTCGTTACGCAGTGTATAAAAATCCAAAAAAAAAGAAACATCGAATTCGAAGATGATCTCTAGCAGGACGAGGAGCTGAAAAAAAAGGAGAAACATAAGATAAATCGTCAAAATAAACCCGTAATACAAAACAAAAAACAAACTGCAAAACAGAACCAGCACAAATTAATCGTGTAAAAAGATGAACAAAGAAGCACAAATAAAATAAACCACAGATCCCGGCGACCCGACGGATAGAACATACCATTCCCTGAGCCACATCGACGGTTGAAGGCACCCATACCGTGTAATCGACCAACATCAGGACGTTAAAATCTAAAAAAAAGGCACCACGAGGGACAACCGGCGAAATGATCCCCAATAAAACGACAACCTGAAAAACAAACCCTACACATAATTAATCATCTGCAAAAGACGAACAAACAAGCACAAAGAAAGTAAACCACATATCCTGGCTCCCCGACGAATAAAACAAACCATTACCTTACCCACAACGACGGTAGAAGGCGTCCATACAGGCAAAACGTCCACCACCGGCGAGGAGAAGCAATCCAAGACAGATCCTCGACCACAAACCTAAGCAAATAGGAGAAGAAAAATGGGCAGCGAGAAGAAAATGGAGACGGTAGAAAGAAAAGAGAGGATGAGATGGTGTATCGAAACACGTCTACAGTGAACTTACGCGGCAACTAATGGCGAGGCGAACACCCCACCATGCCCCCAAGATGTTGTAGGATTTAATCAATAGCGAGACACCACCGAGACAAGAAGGGTCCGATTTATTTTCCTACCGTTCCCCTGAAATACTGTATTTAGGTCGGTAATGCAGTCGACCAATGTCGAGACGCTAGTCTGGAGAAGGAAGAAGGTCTCGAATTGCCCGCACAGTGCAACGTACCCGTCGACGAATGGAGAGATGCCAGCTAGAACGGGGAAGAAGGGCCCGAATTTCCTCTAACAGCCCGAACAGTGCAACGTACGCGGCAACTATGCAAAATCCCGAGCGTGCCCCGAGCAACTGTAGAAATACGCAGCGGCAACAATTGCACAGGAAATCTCGACGACGCAATGTCCTGAGCAACCGATATGTGGACCGCAGATCGGAACGGGCCCATCGACAGAGAGTGAGAGGAGCGGAACCGGGTACGACAATCGATATCCCGGATGTGCACGCAATGCAGGATATAAAACCTAATACGGTAAAAGAATAAAATCATCCAATTGGACGAACGCGCTGCGAATCTCGCCTCTCCGCCACACCGATTAAATGCGTAACATGAGGCCGACGGGTGGGCCCTCGGGCTCCCGGGGCATCCGGGGAGGGCATCAGCGAGAGTAGTGTCGGGGGAATACCAAATAGGTAACCCGCGGCCCATCGAATGAAATGCGGCTTATGACTTGTTCACGGCCGCACCACCAATGGGCTTACACGAAGATGGGCCAATCGAAGGCCATGATGAGCTGAGGGAAAGATCTAGAAGATTGGAGACAACTTGGCTTTGAAGAGACGAAGATAGTTAGTCTCCGAGTAGGACTCTAGCTCGTGCTTTCCCAAACGGAGGGACTTTCATTGTAACCTGGCGAGCCTCTGGATATATAAGGAGGAATCGCAAGACGTAGAAGGGGAGGCTCTCAAGTTCCAAACCCTAGAACTAGAGGCGATTCGACACAGCGGATCGCCACCCTTAACACCATATACATATTAATTCCAATCTAGGATAGGCAGGAAGTAGGTCTGTACCTCGCATCGAGGGGCCGAACCTGGGTAAACATTGTCTTCCTCGTGCCCTACGATCTTAAGCTCGGAGACGCTTGACTCGCGTAAACCCCACACCTACGAAGTCATCACCATGACATCTGCCGTGACTAACTGATAATCCTCCCCAAGAGTAAGGAATCACTGTAGCACAATTCGATAAGTATTTGAGTGTCAAACCCACGAGGAGCTGAAGGTAAACTATCTATTCTCTAAAGTCCTATAAACCTCTTATATGTCCGTTTGTGCAAAGCAATAAGTTTAAATATGAAAGGAACTAACTAATGAAAGCAAGTGATGTGGAATGGGTTTATCTAGTAACACGCTTCTTAATCAAGTTTCAAACGCAAATTTCTTAGAGCAAGTAACTTCATGACTCGGTCTCAGGTTTACATGTCCTCCCAAGTCTCCCTCACTCCATTACATTACCGGTGATCACCTTACATGCATTCCCCAACATATGTGTGCACTCATATATTGTACATAAAGACAATCATAAAAGATAACAAAACTTGTATGCAACCAATCAACGAACTATTTCACTATTGCCATGAACAAATCACTTCTCAAACATAGATAGGGAGACACAATAGATCAAGGGAATAGTATATTGCATCATATATCATGTTTGCCAAGAGTTTACAGTGGAGAGATGGAGATGATCTTACTGTAGATGTTGATGATGAACACACCGGAGGGGGTGGAGCCCTCCGGAGGTGATTCCGGTGGCGTTTCCCCCCCTCCGATCTTCTCCGGCGGCAGCCTTCTGACTCTCTGTTTCGTGGTTTTGTGTTTCTCCGCCGCCTCCTCGCGAAACTCCTCGGGGGACTATTTTTATAGTCGGTTTTAGGTCAAGACGAAGCCACAGAGACGAAAACGGACGGCATCGGAGCCACGAGGGGGAGAGAGGGTGCCTCATGCGGCCAGGGAATCTGGCCGCGTGGGACCACCTAATTCCCTCCTCGGACTTCCTTTTTCGCGGATCCTTGGCTCGTACGTCTTCTTCCTTCCAAATATTGGGCCCCGTAAAATCTTAGGTCATTTGGACGTCGTTTGAGTCCCTGAAAGTCAAAAACATGGAAAAAGGGGTTTTCTGGTTCTGCAGGGTTAATTCCAAATAAATGGGGAAACTATAAATATTCCCAAAATCAATATAAAACAATGATATAACCCTTATATGATGCAAATATGATTGAAATATCATGTAATATAATGCAAAGTTCATGTATGTTTTTACATACATCAACATCCCCAAGCTTAACTAATACTCGTCCTGAGTATGAAGGTGATAAAACTAACATGGACTTTGCATTTTAATACTATCAATGGATATCAAAGATGATTACTATTGCTACATAGAGTCAAATGATTCATTCTTCAAAGGAGTAGCAATATACAAGATAGATTATGAAGTGATATCAAATATTCAATGTAAGGATGTTCAATGATAATTCACAAAGTGTAACATAGAAGAAAGTACTATGGACCAAATGTATGCATAATGAAAAGTAAAAACATCCTATAATGGTCATAGAGTATTCTTATAATCTGAATATAAAAGGTGGACACTTTGGAAAGATATAAATGAGTAGAGGTAAAGCATGAATAAGTTTCATCTAACTTCCAAATGCTTCTACTTAAGTTAATGTTTGCAATGTGGTATTCATTGGTGTCAAGCTCTCATTACCCCTATCATAGCATCTTGAATGGTTAAAGTTTAAAGTGAAAGCAAATATGAGTAGTGTGCTTGACAAAGTATGGGTTGAATGTCTCATGCCCCGTGAATACGAGTACCTACACCACGGTGTACTCAACTTGGGACAAAAGCAAGTTCAAGTTAGGTCATTGTATTAATATAATAGCGTCATCAAGAGCGTCAACTGGGGTACCTCTTGTCAGGACATGGAACAAGCCCATGTCAAAATGACAAGACAAACAAACAAAATGAACAATCTCCACACCCTTTTTATTTACTATTGGTATAGCTTTTTATTGTGGGTGCATCACTGAAGGTTCACCATAGCATGTAAGTAAATTTCCACCATGAATGATGCATGGCTTAGATTAGCGGCCCAGGCGTCTCTCTAGCCATTTATACAAACTCATTAAACTTACTAAGTTTCCACATTTATTTGGCACCATGATAAGCATCCATAAACAAAAGTACATGATATCAAAAATATAAAGAGCACGTTGAAAGCTTGCCATGTGACAGCACATATGAGCTAACTCCCAACCAAGACTCTTGTCAAGCTCACAACTTCATAATTTTAATCACAATGGGTCATGTTTATTAAGTGCAATAAAAGTAAGTGTGCATCAAGTTCGTGAGAGCTCTTTAACCAACTTTTCCCATAACAATCAATAACATAAGCATTTTAATTCAGAAGTATAGATAATATAAAATAACATGATAAACATACTCGGAATAGCATAAAGCTAATAGGTAGATATGGTGGACTCACTGGAAAAACTTTGGTTGAAGGTGTTGGAAAACAAGTTTTTACTTGTTGGAATTTTTGGGCTAGCAAAAGGGAGAAAGTTGACCGTCTAAATGCATGCATAAGTGTCCATAGAACTAACCAATCCATGTTAAACAAAGTAAAGAACATTCAGCATCAAAACATGAATAAAAGATAGCTCTTGATAAAACACTTGCAAATTAATACTCATTAAAAAGCACATGAATCATGCAACTATATGTATCTTTTTGAATCAACTCAAACATCCCTTTCCCAATTTTTTAATAGCATCCAACTTAATTCAACCCAAATTTCCAGTAGCTTTCTCATATATAAATGATAGTGGTGGTCTCAAGACAAAAAAAAATCAAAATAAAAAGCAAATAAAAGACGCTCCAAGTTTATGTGATAGGTGCATTGATCGAAAAACAGAAGTTAGACGTGTGCAAACCGAGAGTGTGTTGGTCCAGTGGGGTTGTCTTCACATCCCCAAGCTTATGGTCTTCACCATCCTTGGATAGCTCTTGGTGCATCTCCTCTAATCCCTGTGAAAAAACTTCAAAACACCGTTTCTCCCATTTCTTTTCTGTGGGGTGACATTAGTAGTGATAGACAAATGAATTGCTTGCTGCATAAAATCCTTAAACAAAAATTCATATGAATGTCCAGAAAGTGTATAATGTTGTATGCCTACTTATAAACTCAATTGGATAAAAAAGATTCAAGTTAAAAGTTCAAAGAATGCATCAAACAAAATGGGACAGAATCCGTCCAGAAAAACAGCAGCAGCAAAACGTATTTTTCTACCCTACTTAAATATGTCGAAAAAATCTGAAAAAATTCATCTACAGAGGATGAAAAGTTGCAACTACAGTTCAAATTTCAGCTCATTCGGAGTTACAGAATAGAATTAAAAATCATACCGTGCACAGATTCGTGCTGGAATAAAATCTCCGAATGCAAAAAGCAACTTTTTCAAGCCAAAATAGGTAAAACTTGGCACTTTATTAAGAATTCCAGAAACTAAACTAAAAACTAAGTCTCTTGTTACAGCAAGAGGACACAAAGAAAATCAAAAGTAAAAAAACCGGGTTGCCTCCCGTAAAGCGCTTTCTTTATAGCCATATAGCTAGGCTTACTTACTTGGTATCAAGATGGTTGGAGTGAGGTGGCTTGGCATCCCCAAGCTTAAATTCTTGTACTTATTTGATATATGTAGGGTGAGCCTAGGGGTAACATCCCCAAGCTTGAGTGTTTGTCCCTCGTGATCTTTATTCATCACCCTCAACTCTTCCACTTGAAAGTTCTCTTCACACAAAACTCATCTTAAAACTTGATTAGAGGGGTTAGTGTCTCCATAAATGAAATCCTCATAGGTACAGCAAAGACATATCATGAGTTGATTCTACACATTAGCTAATATTACTATGGTTGTGTATTGCTCTTTGATCAATAGAACCACACAAAACACAAGTAATGAGAGTAATGCAAAATAAAGACAGAATCTGTCAAAAACTGGACAGCCCGTAAAGAGTGAATTTTCAGAGGCACTTACGTTGCTCAAATCAGAAAACTTTGAACTAATGAAATGTGTATTAATAACTGAATATTGCTGTCGTAAAATATCAGGTCAAAATTCCTCTTCTGTGATTTTATACATTTTTCGCAGTGAAGCTCAGGAATCTGTTTTCTGGACAGCAAATCACTATTGTTTAATCCTACCTCTCAAAAGAGGTTATTCTTGCCATTAAGATGAAAAATAAGATACAAAGGTGATGTTACGGTAGTAAACAAGCACCTTGACTCAAAAACCCAAAACTTAAGCTGAAGATAAAAATAAAAAGAAACAAAAAGAACCAAGCAAGAATCAAGAGAAACAATCAAAGAAGAAGGAAAATATTTTTGTTGTTTTTGATTTAGCAAAAAGGCAAAAGGAGAAGCAAATATATACAACATAAACACTCTTTTTATTTGGTTTTAGCTTTGGGAAAAGTTTTAATGATAGAGACTTTGCAACGGTTCCATTGGCATGAACAACACATGTTCAAGGTCGACCCCAACTTCTCCATTACTCATCCTTCTCATTTACTTTCCCAAATTTTATATAAAATGAAAATCTTAAACTAATTGTCACAAAACAGTAGGTAAAGATATTTTACGAATAGGAAAATTAAAGCATAAGGAACACACCACAGAATATTAAACAATTTACTTTTAAGTCTAACTCTCTTCCTATGCATTGGAATTTTATATATGAATAAATAACAACAAATTTGAGGTAACCAATGCATATAATAATCAATAGCTTGCATTTTAAATAACATAGAAACATAAAGGGGATTCTTATCTCTTCCTCTCTCATAATAGTTGCAAGCATTAAAGTTAAACATAACCACATAGTTTTGAATAGAATCACCACATAAAGACTTATCATCTAATGAGCATAATGGATCATCAAACTCAATTAAATCACTTTCATCCTCAATAGTAGGTGGACTGAAAATATCATATACATCATTGTAATCATCATAAATGGGAGACATAGTATCATCAAAATAAATTTTCTCTTCCAAACTTGGGGGACTAAAAATATCATATTCATCAAAACAAACTTCCCCAAGCTTAAGGTTTTCCTTAGCATTAGCAATAAAGGTGTTCAAAGAATTAGTACTACCACAAACATGATTGTTATGCAAATAAAATTTAATTTTCTCCTCAAACACTTCATGTCCTAACTCAAGATAGATATTATACAGTCTATAATTGTTTGGTTGTTTTCCATTTTATTTTTGTTTTAGATTTATATGTTAGTATGCAATGCAAACAAGAATAAAAGCTTAGCACAACGCTCCCCGGCAACGGCGCCAGAAAAGTGCTTGATAATCCCCAAGAGCAAGGAATCACTGTAGCACAATTCGATAAGTATTTGAGTGTCGAACCCACGAGGAGCTGAAGGTAAACTATCTATTCTCTAAAGCCCTATAACCCTCTTATATGGCCGTTTGTGCAAAGCAATAAGTTTAAATATGAAAGGAACTAACTAATGAAAGCAAGTGATGTGGAATGGGTTTATCTAGTAACAAGTTTCTCAATCAAGTTTCAAACGCAAGTTTCTTAGACAAGTTTCTCTCAGCAGTTTTCTCAAGCAAGTTTCTCAAAGTAGCAAGTAGCAAATATCTCAAGTAGCAAATATCTCAAGGGAGCAAATGTTCTAGCAATTGTTATTTCATTCGTGTGGTTGTCACAATTAGTGAAGCACATGTTTCAGTCTTAATTGTTTCTTCTAGGAAGGAGCCATAAATAGGTGTAGCCAAGTAAATGAACTAAAACCCCTTATGATGGATCTCATGGCCAAGTAAATGAGCACACAAGAATTATTAAGACATAAAAGTCCCACCATAGCCTTAAGTTCTAAGGTCCCCTTATATATCCCCCAATAAAGTAACTTCATGACTCGGTCTCAGGTTTACATGTCCTCCCAAGTCTCCCTCACTCCATTACATTACCGGTGATCACCTTACATGCATTCCCCAACATATGTGTGCACTCATATATTGTACATAAAGACAATCATAAAAGATAACAAAACTTGTATGCAACCAATCAACGAACTATTTCACTATTGCCATGAACAAATCACTTCTCAAACATAGATGGGGAGACACAATAGATCAAGGGAATAGTATATTGCATCATATATCATGTTTGCCAAGAGTTTACAGTGGAGAGATGGAGATGATCTTGCTGTAGATGTTGATGATGAACACGCCGGAGGGGGGTGGAGCCCTCCGGAGGTGATTCCGGCGTGTTTCCCCCCTCCGATCTTCTCCGGCGGTAGCCTTCTGACTCTCTGTTTCGTGGTTTTGTGTTTCTCCGCCGCCTCCTCGCGAAACTCCTCGGGGACTATTTTTATAGTCGGTTTTAGGTCAAACGAAGCCACGGAGACGAAAACGGACGGCATCGGAGCCACGAGGGGGGAGAGGGTGCCTCACGCGGCCAGGGAATCTGGCCACGTGGGACCACCTAATTCCCTCCTCGGACTTCCTTTTTTGCGGATCCTTGGCTCGTACGTCTTCTTCCTTCCAAATATTGGGCCCCGTAAAATCTTAGGTCATTTGGACGTCGTTTGAGTCCCTGAAAGTCAAAAACATGGAAAAAGGGGTTTTCTGATTCTGCAGGGTTAATTCCAAATAAATGGGAAAACTATGAAATATTCCCAAAATCAATATAAAACAATGATATAACCCTTATATGATGCAAATATGATTGAAATATCATGTAATATAATGCAAAGTTCATGTATGTATTTTACATACATCACAAACCCATGACAGTTGGCGCCACCGTGGGGCCGACAGTTAAAATCGTAGCGTTCCACGCAGGATCGAAGCTGGGAGCGGAGGATTTCGTCATTGTACAAGTCGAGCAGATCAACGACGTTCCCTTCATTGACGACTCAGAGTGGGGTCCGGAAGCGGATCACGTGGAGTTTGGATATATCATCCCCTTCGGATCTGTGAACGTCTTTGTTGGATCTATTAGTCGCGGATCCTTTCACGCATCTCAAAAGGCGAGTCAGGAGGAGAGCTATGGCCCATCAGGGTTTGCGTACCAATGGAAGCCGCGCGCATCACAGATAAGGGATCAACATCCAACCTACCAAGTTCAATCTGGACACCGATATCAGATGAAAAGGCAACCCCCGGAGTTGAAGAGATTGAGGCCATCAGGGTCGAGCTTCACGATGAGGCGCAAAGACTGGCGGCTGAACGCAAGAGACTCCAAAGGGAAACTCGGCAGTTTCAACAAGAACAACAGCGGCTCGCGCAACACGCCGCCTACACAACACCAAGTGAGAAAATCCGAGCAAAAGCATCAGAACTTCAGCATCATGCCTTGCCCGAAGACAATAGCACCGCACCATTGCCGCCCTCGCCGCAAACGCAAAAAATTTCTGTGCCAGTTGGACATCATGATAGCCCGTAAAGCAACGTACATGCCGTGATCGGGATATTATCCCGGATGATGCCGGTCGGCGACATACAAGCCGACAGGGAGGCACGACATGCTATTGAACTATTAAGTACGGCTGTCTTGCGACAAGCAAATATGTACATGGTCACACCTAGTGAGCCGTCCTGTGAAGGAACATGGGGTTCAGCGGGACACCCTACAGAAGAGATAGTCAATCAACTAGCAGACCTTCAAATTACGACACCCGACGCGACTCAACAGCCTCAAGTCGCTTTTCAGCATAGACGGCGAGTCCATCACCTAAATCCGAATGTACTTATTCGCTAATGAATGGACCGGCCTGCTTTGGTGACAAAATAAGGATTGCACGCTTTCCCCCAGTTTCGAGGAACCACGAGAGATTACCAGCTACCACACAAACCAAGATCCCGTCTCCTGGATGAATGACTATGAAATAAGCATGACCCAGGTTAACGTGTCCGAGGAAATATGGCCAAGTACTTGCACATAGTATTAGAAGATGACGCCCGACTCTGGCTCCAGAAGCTACC